>CM076571.1:321260012-321736559 GCA_034641835.2 Pinus albicaulis
TTTAGTGTAACAACATGGTATGCTTGTCTTTATGGATATCTACATCAACAAGGGTTCAAGAAAGGTACTGCTAATATCAATCTTTATGTACAAATAGATTAAGATAATTTAACAATCGTTGAGGTATATGTGTATGATATAATATTTGGTAGCAATGATGATCGACTAAGTAAGAACTTTGCTAGAACAATGCAAAGTGAGTTCGAGATGTCTTTACTTGGTTAGCTGACATACTTCTTAGGGCTTCAAATATCTCAACAAGAGAAAGGAATATTTATATGTCAAGCCAAGTACATCAAGGAAATGCTCAAGAAATTCAAAATGGAATATTGCAAACTCATCCTTACTCTGATGGTAATAGGTTGCAAATTGAGCATAGACGACTCATCTAAGGATGTGGATCAGAGTTTGTATATATCTATGATTGGTAGTCTTCTATATGTAACAACCTCCCGACCAGCTGTTATGCAAAAATTTGGACAAGTAGAAAGATTCCAAGAAGAACCAAAAGAATCACATATTATTGTCGTCAAAAGAATTCTTCGATATCCAAAGGACACAACAGAATATGGCTTGTGGTATCCCAAGGGTAAAAATCTCATTATTCAAGCCTTTACAGATGTAGAAAGGGCAGGAAGCATTGATGATCGTAAGATTACCAATGGAGGATCATTATATCTAGGTGGTTGTCTCGTATCATGGTTGAGCAAAAATCAAACATCAGTGTCATTATCTACAACGGAAGCAGAATAGATTACAGCAGCAGCTTGATGTGCTCAAGTCCTTGTTGGAAATACTGAGAAGGGGGGTGAATCAGTATTCCTTTCAATTATAGCATTATTTAATCTTCAATTATTATCAGTGTTTGTACAATTATAGCAGTAACAAAAGGAACACAAATGCACACAGTTTTTAAGGTTGAAACCCACTCCGGGACAAAAACAACCTAATGTTTTTCTAATAATTTTTTAATATTCAACTCCAATTGAAAATAAAGCTCCAACTTCCTAGAATCTAGAAAATCATTCTTCTCCAGCTCCCACTGGATGGACGCTCCAATGCCGGAGATTCTTTAGTATTCAACTGAACGGATGCCCCAACACCCAATGAGCTACAACTAGCACCACCCTACCACCCTATAGAGAAATAAAATAAGAATGGACTCTCGTACTAGGGAAAATGGTCCACTTTACAATGATATATAATGATGCAGAAGAAGAATATATACTAGACCATAACCCCAACTTTGACACAACCACCTAATGATGATCCTAGACCTCCCAACACTGCCTCTTCAACCCTTGGCAGATAGATACTAGTACAATTTGTACAATAATGTATTTATAATGACTAAGTACAATGATACCTTTACAATGATTGTATGCAGTGTTGCCCACTTGAAGACTTCATATGATGAACTTCTTGCTGCTGTTATGCACCTTGGTTGCTGCTCTTGTCATGCTACCCTCTGCTGCACCTTGTTTTTATTTTATGCCGTAGAAAGTCTGGTCCTTTGCAATCCTTGACAACACATGATCTAGCTTTTTCTTGCCATCTAAGAGCTCGATATTGAATCTGGTGTATCTCTGTTATTTCAGATCCTAAATATCTGATTTTTGGGTCTCATAGTATCTCTTTGAGTCGTATTTCCCAATGCCATAGGTCTGACCCACTCTGGATTCTTCAAGAGAGAGTTATACCTAAATTTCACAATGCCCTAATTAGATCGGTTCACGAACGCACTTGTACGGCATGCCACGTGTCACTGTTTTTATGATTTGGCTTTGATATCAATAGAGAAAAAAATTATAGACTGTTCACTATCCGCCAATTTTTACTAATTCCAATCCGATACTCGGGAGAGAGTTATGACGAATTTACCAAGGTCACTTCTTTTTGAGATGAATTTCAGGAGCCCGCAAAACCCTACTTCCATAGATCATATCTCCAAAAATATTAGCGTGACCTTGATTTGAAATTTTACAGCAGCTCTTCCTCAGGATTTTGGATTCGCCTCATAAAAATTTCAGCTGTTGAACCTTCGTAGAAAAAACGTTAGAGCGAAAATGCCACGATGACCTGTTTCAGATGGCGAAATCCCTTGCATAAGGAGGAAAAGAGGATCACAATTTATATAAATGCTTAGGTTGAGAGGGGCTTCAACAAGTGAACGTGGGAGGGATTTTAGGAGCTTAAAAATATTAATTATGACTTTTCAATGACCCATGCCCCAACCCCATGGGGTTTTAGCCCACTAACTGGGGGTACAAACTTCAAACATGAATATCTCTCAAACCGTGAAGAATTACATGGCGTGCCATATATCAACGGAAACATCTCGACAAGTAGAAACCATAAAAAGAATTATTGACCCAGAATATATTAATTTTGTAGGTAAAAATTCCCATGCAATATTGGGTTAGCCCCTGGTGCTGCTTGGGTTGACATCAATGACAACCGCTGATCAACAATCTCCCCCTTTGGCATTGATGGCAACACAAGTACTCCCCCTGCGATCATGACACCTCTTCCTACAATATTCTCTCCCCCTTTGACATCAATGGCAAAGGGTAACTCCCCCTGAAACACAACCATCCTGTGGACCTGTACACACTTCCACTCCCCCTGACACACAACTGTCCTGCAGACCTGTAATCTAATGAGAACTTGGGAGAATCCCAAGCTTTTGACGAAGATATTCAAATGCTTCACGAGGTAAAGGTTTAGTGAAGATATCAGCAATTTGTTCTTTTGTACAAACATACTCAAGTTTGATATTCTTTTCAGCGACTTGTTCTCTAACAAAATGATATTTGATCGGAATGTGTTTTTTTTTTGAATGCATGACAGGATTCTTGGAGATGCTAACGACATTAGTGTTGTCACAGAATATGGGAATAGGCTCACTGAATTGTACTTGAAGATCTTGCAAAGTTTGTTTCATCTGAAGGACTTGAGTACAACATTATGCTGCTGCAATGTATTCTACTTCCGCTGTAGATAACAAGATTGAAGTTTGTTTTTTTCTCAACCATGATACGAGACAACCACCTAGATAGAATGCTGCTCCACTAGTACTCTTACGATCATCAACGCTTCTTGCCCAATCTGCATCTGTAAAGGCTTGAATAATGAGATTGTTACCCTTGGGATACCACAAGCCATATTCTTCTGTGCCCTTTAGATATCGAAGAATTCTTTTGACGGCAATAATATGTGATTCTTTTGGTGCTACTTGGAATCTTGCTACTTGTCCAACTGCTTGCATAACATCTGGCCAAGAGGCTGTTACATATAGAAGACTACCAATCATAGATCTGTACAACTTCTGATCCACATCCTTAGATGAGTTGTCTATGCTCAATTTGCAACATGTTACCATTGGAGTAAGGACGGGTTTGCAATCTTCCATTTTGAATTTCTTGAGCATTTCCTTGATGTACTTGGCTTGACATATAAATATTCCTTTCTCTTACTGAGATATTTGAAGCCCTAAGAAGTATGTCAGCTCACCAAGTAAAGACATCTCAAACTCACTTTGCATCTTTGTAGAAAAGTTCTTACTTAGTCAATCATCATTGCTACCAAATATTATATCATCCACATATACCTCAACGATTGTTAAATTATCTTTATCTATTTGTACATAAAGATTGCTATCAACAGTACCTTTCTTGAACCCTTGTTGACTTAGATATCCATCAAGATGAGCATACCATGCTCTGGGAGCCTGCTTGAGACCATATAGAGCCTTCTTTAACCTACAGACATAGTCTTCTTTTTGTGATAGTAGAAAACCTTCAGGTTGTTTGATGTAAACTTCTTCTTCTAATTCTCCATTCAGAAATGCTAACTTAACATCCATTTGGTAGACTTTGATTTTTCTTGAACATGCATAGGCGAGAAACATTCGGATGGCTTCCATTCTGGCAACTGGTGCAAATGTTTCGTCGAAATCAATTCCTTCCACTTGTGCATAGCCTTTGCAAACCAATCTTGCTTTGTTTCTGGTAACCTGCCCATCTTCATTCAATTTTTTCCTGAACACCCATTTAGTCCCAATGACATTTTTATCTTTTGGTCATGGAACTAATTCCTAGGTGTTATTCTTCTCAATTTGATCCAATTATTCATTCATAGCTGCTACCCAATGTTCATTTTGGCTGCCTTCCTCAAAAATACTAGGCTCAAAGGTTGCTAGAAAAGCAACGTGAGCTTGTTGTGATGAACGGAGCTGTCGACCTTCATTTATGTCACCAATGATTTGATTTGATGGATGGCTCTTTTGTTCTCCTTGGAGGAGCTTCTTGTTGTTTTTCTGGTATATCTTGATGATCATTGTTTACTTCTTCCTCTTTGATAGTTGCTTCTTGTTCTACAATTTTATCTGTTTCTTTTTTAGTGTTTGTCTCAAGTTTCAAAGATTCTAGATCCTCATCATTACTCGCTAGAAAACCATCTTCGTCAAATGTAACATTTATGCTCTCCACTATCTTTTTTTGTCTTAGATTATAGCATTTATAGGCCTTTCTTTTGCGTGAGTAACCAACAAAGATACCTTCATCAACACGTGATTCAAACTTACCCAAATTTTGATCTTCTCTTTTGATATAACATTTGCTTCCAAAGATTCTGAAATATTTTACATTAGCTGGTTTTCCTTTCCATAATTCATATGGAGTCTTGTTGCAATTATTTCTGAGAAGACTTCGGTTGATAATGAAGACTGCCGTATCAATTTCTTGAACCCATAATTTTTCATCCAATTTTGAGTCCTTCAACATTGTTCTACCCATTTCCTGTACAGTTCTATTCTTTCTTTCAACAACTCCATTTTGCTGAGGTGTTTGTGTTGTTGAAAATTTCCTTTTTATTCCATTTTCGTCACAGTATTGCTGAAATAATTTGGAAGTGAATTCTCCACCATTATCTGATCTTAAACACTTTATTTTCAAATCAGTTTCATTTTCAACCAACTCCTTGTAGATCTTAAAGCACTCAAATGCTTCATATTTTTTCTTTAGGAAACTGACAGCTGTCATCCTGGTATAGTCATCTATCATCAACATGAAATATAATTCTTCATCTAAGCCTTTTGTTCTCACAGGACCACATAGATCAGTATGTATCAATTCCAATGGATGTGATGAAAAGTGTTCTTTTGTTTTAAATTGGACTTTTGTCTGCTTGCCATGCCGACATGCCTCACATAGTGTGTTGGAAGGTTTTGAGATTTTCGGAATTTCTCATACTGCTTCCTTTTTGCTTATCCTAACAAGATTTTCAAAGTTTATGTGACCCATTCATTTGTGCCATAACCAACTTTCATATTCTTTAGCTAGTAGACATGCTTTAGTTGCTTCATCTAGAACATATATGTCGTTTGGAGCTCGACTTGCTGTAGCCACAATTTTACCATACCTGCCTTTCCTAATTTCACATTTTGTGGAGTTGAATAGCATTGTGTGTCCTTGATCACACATTTTTCCAACACTGAGTAGATTGTGATTCATGTTTTCGACCAATAGAACATTCTTGGCTATAACATCTTTGCTTCCAAGAGTGACGGTACCTGATCCTATAACATTTGAAGATCCATCATTTCCAAAGGATATGGTTCCATCCTTCTTCTCTTTCAGAGATACAAATTTCTTTCTATCTCCAGTCATATGCGTTGAGCAACTGTTGTCAACATACCACACATCTTTATTTTTTTGAGCCTTGAGAGCGAGAGCACAATTATCAGTCTTCTTCTTCTTCCATGTTCGTTCATTCTGTGGCTTCGAAGATTCTTCTCGAGGATTTTCAAGTCTGCAGTCTCTGGCTATGTGTCCAAAGTTCTGACATTTGTAACATTCCATATTATTTCTTAAATTTTCAAATCTATTGATGTTTCGTTGAGCCCTGGGAGGTTCATATTTGAAGAATATCTTGGAATTGTATTGGTTCCTAGGGTACGTGTGACATTCTACAGCTTTATGACCAAATTTTCCACATGAATAACAATAGCCATGAAAAATATGTTGGTACCTGGATGAAAATATTCGTCGAGGAATCGTCTTCCAAGGATGTGCTTGCGAATCTTGTCCAATGAAGTCTACATGTATGTCAGATCTCATAGGTTCATTGTATTTTGTTGTAGAAGGTCCTGCTTCTTCTTCTTTGTAACCGAGGCCAGTTCTGTGGTTGTAAGATCGTCGATTGTTGATGAGTTCTTCCAATGCCCTTGAGCTGTTGGCATAGTTTTGGACAGTTTTTCCCTTCTTCACTTCCTTACGCAATGAGACTACTTCGGCTTCTAATGCTTCCCTTTCTTGGTTTCTTTCTTCCAACTTCTTTTGAAGTGACTCTTCAATACATTTGTGTTCTTCAACCTCAATTTTGAGACCTTGAACTTGTTCTTCAAGAGTATTGGAATGGATCTTCTCAGCATTGAGCTCTTTTATAAGCTTGATTGCCTCCTCATAAAATTTTTCTATGGTCAACCCTTCTTCTTCATTGTTTGATACTTCTTGTTTATTGTGCTTGGCCATAAACAATACTTTCTCATTGGCTTCTTCTTTGCTGTCACTTTCTTCATCGGATGATGAGCTATCTTATTTAGAGAGAAAGTTCCTTTTGGATCCTTTCTTTTTGCCTTTCTTGTTGAATTTCTTAAAGCCTTTCTTTCCTTTTGAGTTGCCATCACTTTTGTTCGGACATTTTGCTACGAAATGCCCAACCTCACCACAACCGAAACATATCAATGGAAGTTTACCTTTGAATTTTCCCTTACTAGGTTTTAGTTTTCTCATAAAGTAAGCATATTCTTCATCTGAAAGACCTTCTCCATCATCTCCCTTTTCTTCACACTTGCAGGTGCATGTCATTTCAATTGAAGTTTGTTTGTCCTTATTGGTTTTCTTAGATGCAACGAACGTAGTTTCTAGATTTGAAGTACCCTTTTCTTCATCAAGTCTCATTTCATATGCTATGAGAACTCCATGTAATTCTTCTTTGCTGAGTTTGTCCAGATTTGCACTGTATTCTAAGACCGATACCTTTGGGTCGAATCTCCCTAGTAACGTTCTAAGAATCTTCTGTATAATAGTCTTCTCGTCAACTGGCTCTCCCAATCCTTCCAGAGTATTGGTTATTTCATCAACGTATTGGAAGTATGCAACAATGTTGCAATCTTCTTTCATTCTGAGTTGCTAAAATTTTTCTCTATAGATTTGAAGCTTTGCTTCTTTGACATTTGAGTCACCTGCATATATATTCTCAAGCTTGTCCCATACATTTTTGGTGGTTTTACAACCCAACACCTTATGATAAGCAGATTCAATAAGTCCACTGATAATAATATTATTTTCTTTTGCATCATTTACCAAATTCTTCTTACCTTGTTCATCCGTAGTTGATGTAAATCCATTTTGAACAGTGTCCCATACTTCGTAACCTTGCGCCAAGAGATAGACATCCATTCTTCCTTTCCAGAGTGCATAATTATTTTCATTGAATAGAGGTACACCATTCTTGGTATGCTCCATGACCTCCTTCCAGCTGTTAAACTGCTATTGAAGGAACCAAGCTCCGATACCAATTGTTGGAAATACTGAGAGGGGGGGTGAATCAGTATTCCTTTCAATTAGAGCATTAGTTAATCTTCAATTATTATCAGTGTTTGTACAATGATAGCAGCAAACAAGAGGAACACAAATTCACACAGTTTTTAAGGTGGAAACCCACTCCGGGACAAAAACCACCTAATGCTTTTCTAATAATTCTTTAATATTCAACTCCAATTGAAAATAAAGCTCCAACTTCCTAGAATCTAGAAAAGCATTCTTCTCCAACTCCCACTGGATGGACGCTCCAACACCCGAGATTCTTCAGTAGTCAACTGAACGGATGCCCCAACACCCAATGAGCTACAACTCACCCTAGCACCACCCTACCACCCTATAGAAGAATAAAAGAAGAATGGACTCCCGTACCAGGGAAAATGGTCCACTTACAATGATATAGAATGATGCAGAAGAAGAAGATATACTAGACCATAACCCCAACTTTGACACAACCACCTAATGATGATCCTAGACCTCCCAACACTTCCTCTTCAACCTTAGGCAGATAGATACTAGTACAATTCGTACAATAATGTATTTACAATGACTAAGTACAATGATACCTTAACAATGATTGTATGTAGTGCTGCCCACTTGAAGACTTCATATGATAAACTTCTTGCTGTTGTTATGCACCTTGGTTGTTTCTCTTGTCATGCTACCCTCTGCTGCACCCTGCTTTGCTTTGTTTTCATAGAAAGTCTGGTCCTTTGCAACCCTTGACAACACATGATCTAGCTTTTTCTTGCCTTCTAGGAGCTTGATATTGAATCTGGTGTATCTTTGTTATTTCAAATCCTCAATATCTAATTTTTGGTCTTGTAGTAGTCCTCTGAGTTGTCTTTACAATGCCATAGGTCTGACCCAATTTGGATTCTTCAATAGAGAGTTATACCCAATCTCTCACAATGCCCTAATTATGGATTGTTTCAGCAAAGCACACTTGTACATCATGCCACGTGTCATTGTTTCTTCATTTGGCTTTGAAATTGATAGAGAAAAAATTATAGACTATGAACTATCTGCCACTTTTTATGGAATTCCAATCCAATACTTAGAGAGAGAGTTATGATGAATTTACCAAGGTCACTTATTTGAGATGAATTTCAGGAGCCTGCAAGAACCCTTACTTCCACAGATCATATCTCCAAAAAAATTGCGTACCTTGATCTAAAATTTTTACAGCAGCTTCCCCAGGATTTTGGCTTCACTTCATTAATATTTCAACTTCTGAACCTCCGTAGAAAAAAAATTAGAGCAAAAATTCCACAATGACTTGTTTCAGATGGCGAAATCCCTTTCATAAGGAGGAAATGAGGATCACAATTTATATAAATGCTTAGGTTGAGAGGGGCTTCAACAAGTGAACGTGGGAGGGATTTTAGGAGCTTAATAAATATTAATTATGACTTTTCAATGACCCATGCCCCAACCCCATGGGGTTTTATCCCACTAACTAGGGTTACAAACTTCAAACATGAATATCTCTCAAACCGTGAAGAATTACATGGTGTGCCATATATCAACGGAAACATATCGACAAGTAGAAGCCATCAAAAGAATTATTGACCCAGAATATATTAATTTGGTAGGTCAAAATTCCCATGAAATATTGGGTTATCCCCTGGTGCTGCTTGGGTTGACATCAATGAAAATCGTTGATCAACGGTCCTTTGGATGAAACAAACTTTGCAAGGTCCTAAAGTACAATTCAGTGAGCCTATTCCCCTGTTCTGTGATAACACCAATGCCATCACCATCTCCAAGAATCTGTCATGCATTAAAAAAAAAAATCCATTCCGATCAAATATCATTGTGTTAGAGAACAAGTCACTGAAAATAATATCAAACTTGAATATGTTGGTACAAAAGAACAAATCACTCCTATCTTCACTAAATCTTTACCTCGTGAAGCATTTGAATATCTTTTCCAGAACCTTGGGATTCTCCCAAGTTCTCATTAGATTTTCCTTATTCAGAATATAAAGGGGGAGTGGAAGTGTGTGTTACACCAATTTTTGGTCATCTAACATGTTACTATTATATGGACTAAAGTACACCATGTAAGACCAATTTTACCATAGTAAAATTTCTTTCACTATGAGAAATATTTTAATAACCCATAGTTTATTAAATTATTTATGGTCTAAACAGGAAACCCCATGAGGAATAATTAAATAAATCCTTATTTGTTTTATTTTCCTCTAGGGATAAGTAACTAAACCACTGTTTAATTAATATTCCTGGTCATATTTAACCCAAAACATGAGAATTAGTTAGATAAATTATTATTTATCTCATTATTCTCTAGGAATAATTATTTAAATCATTATTTAATAATATTCCTTGTTAAATTTGACTAAATCATTTATAAATAATTGAATAAATCATTATTTATTTAATTATTCCTCAATCTCATCCTGTAAATAATAAATAAATCATTTACTTATTTATTATTTATAAATAAGGGGATTTAACCAATTCTAAATTCCTTTTCCCTCCACCAAAAATAATAAAATATTCCAAGTAAGTTGGATCTAGATTTGGTTAATAATATTTTAACTATGCACCAATATCTAGACTAACTCAATATTTTGCTATAAATAGAAGGGATTTTTCCATTCATTCACTACCTTTTTTATCACCTTTTGATCTATACTTTTGGTCTGACTTTGATCCTCCATCATTGTCATATTTTTTCTACTTTTTCTTGTGATCTCCCTTTAAGTTCTATTTTGTCCGGGTTTTCTGCACCATCAAGAGAGATAGATCTTGGATCTAAAGCGCTGAGGACATACAAGAACCCATCCCATTAAGGGGGACTGGTACCACCTTTCTATGTTCCCTTCCCAGGTGTCATAATACAAAAAATTCTTTATAAATCCTCGTCTTGTCTATTGGATGTATGGAGAAACTCTTGTTTATTTTCATTGTTTAATGTCTTTAACTGCATAGATCTGGAATTTTGTAGAATTTACTCTCATCACCTACTGAAGATCTAAGGAAATTGACAGTAACATTTGAAGTTATGGATGTTTTTAATGCACAGCTAAAGTGAGCCTTTTTCGTATGCTTGCCATTAGAATTCACACTAACAACTGGAGACTCCACAAGGGTTTTTAATTACGATCGTTGTTGTTTTTCTGATCCCTGCATGACCAGCTTCTTCAACCACTAAGGTTTTTCTTCAGATTCTTATTTTTCATTCCTTGATGTTGTTTTTAACATTTTTTACCCTAAAATAGTAAAAATTCTAACTTACATGTGTTTCTGGGCCATTTGCCCAGGTAACAGGTATCAATCGTGATGGAGACGACAAATTCTTATGAAACCTACCACCGAGAGAGCCAAAAGTGCAGTCGAAATTTTCAGCCCAAAACCTACGACTCATCTCTTAGGTAACCGATATCTGCGCAAAAAATGTGACCTCAGCAAAAAACAGGTCAATACCTGCAACCTGCAGTTTTTTGCAGAATTTTTTCTGTAATTTTCAGGGTTTGTCGAGGGCACTGGTCAGGGTTGTCTTACCCCCATATTTACCCATCTTGGACCTGTACTTGCTTATTTTTACTCATTAAAGTAGGAACCAAGCCCCTTTGGGCTTCAGTATGCTTCCACCTTTTTAGGAGGATTTTAGCTGAAGCAGGTCTTCTGAGATTTCAATGTTTTTCAACCTTTTTTCAGATTTGAACCTGTCTTTTCAGATCCATTTTAGATCGGTTATTTTTCCAGCAAAAACACCTCTGTTTAGTTTTGTTTGGTCCTCCATTTAGGGTCCCCTACGTTTCCCTTTAGGTTGTAGCCTTTCGCCACCTATTTTTCAACATTTTTCCCTCTGGTTTCTTGTTGTTTTTTGCACCTCTTTTCAGCAAATCTAACCTTTAGATCCCTATCCCTCTTGACCTTAGATAAATTGGCCATATTGTGTGTTTTGAGTAGATTTCCCCCACCCTTAGACTAATTGTTGGGAAGCCCTCCTTTTTGGGTTTAAATTTATGCATCTTTAGCTATTTATTTTACTGTCGCTTTCAGTTTTATTTACTGTCGCTTTTAGTTTTATTTACAGTTATATAACATATTTTTTTCTTTTCTCTATACATACGTCTTGGCTTAATTAAAATTAATACACTTATCACACACGCGCACACCTAAATCGAAGAGTGCCTTGTTTACACTGCCAGGCAAAGACTAAAACATTGTAATTAATTAATTAATCCTCACCTCCATGACCTTGTTTACCTCTCTTCCTTATTGGGTTCTATGTATATTTTCCATCATTGCACCTCCAAGGTGTTCATCCCAGAGATCCAACGCCTTCATCCTCAATTTCTGTTAGGAAGAATTACTCCACCGCGTAGGGTCTGAGTTATTCCTCCACCGAGTCCCCATTTCGACTCTGATTCTAGTTCATTAGGTTCTCCTTCTCTTCCTATCCTTGGTTCTCCTCCACCTTTCACCTTCATCATGTCTGGTGTAGGACATACCGTTGGTGGTGGCCTAGGCTCTAATGTTGGAGCCGCTACCAGTGGAGCCACAACAAGAACGATTTCAGCTACTCCCTTGCTTCCTTATATGGAAAGCCTAAGCCTTCCCGAGTTAATCAAGTTGATTAATGACCCTGTACACCATGATCCAAGTTGGCCTAATATGCTAACCAAGCTTCCTTCAGACATCCCTTAGTTTGAAGGAAATGCTGGAGAGGACCTACCAACCATGTTCGTTCTTTCCACATGTGGTGTTCGTCAGACTCTATCACTGATGACTCTATCTATCTTCGGTTATTCCAGATTACGCTTACTGGAGAAGCTTCCAAGTGGTATGTCGACCAAGCTACTGCCTCTCATACTAATTTTGCGACTCTTGCAAAGGTGTTTCTATCCTACTTCCAACTTCCCCTTCGCTATGACACCGATACCAAACTTTTGACCGCCTTCTGTCAAACTTCTATCACCTGCCTATCTGACCATGTTCAAGAATGGTGCAGAAGGAAGAGCTTATGTCGAGCTCCCGTTTTCAAAGACCATGTGTACGTGGACTCATTTCTCAAATCCATTTTTCCCTCTATTGGTAAAGATGTTGTGTCTCACTTTCCTCAGGCTAAGGAATAATTCCTCCAAGTTATGTTGAAATATGACTTGATCTACGTGCAATCTGGTTATGTTTTTACTGTCTTACCTGATCTCCCTAGACTTGGTGGTGCCAATGCACCAGGGGCATATCATGCTGCCGACGGTGTCAGTGGATCCCTTTCACATTCGTACACTCATCCTCCTACTGGTTATTGTTTCCCTCAGGGAGGGGCCAGCTCCTCTAGCACTTTTCCCCCTCCTAGCAGCATGTATCAAAGACACAACATGCCTCACACCTTTTCCCAACCACATCCTCTGATGCCAGGGCTTGCTATTTCCCAACCTATTTACCCCACTGCGGCCCAAGCTCCATACTATGAATAATCCAAGAGCGTTTCATATCCCTCCACACAAGCACCTTAGCCTCCCATGCCTTCTCAAGCTCCACGCGAATGCCACCCCCCCTCAGGGTCAGGTCTATGCATAGTAGAGTGTGAATAATCCTCCAACTTCCAAAAATAAGAGGAAAGGCAAACAGAACAACCCTGCTCTAGGTAATCTAGGAAAAAATCCCCAAGGGAATACATCTAACACTACAACTCAGGAACAGGGAAATCATCCCAAGCATAACAGGCCTCTTTGCACAAATAATCCTTGTTCTTGTTGTGGTTTCCATCGTCATTATACCCATGATTTTCCCCATTTACCTCAGATGCATCAACTATGGGAAGCCCAAGTAGCATCTCTAAGACAGCAAGCCTTTGATTCGGTTCCTCCTAGTACTACGCCTACTCAACTGTTTTTGTTTACCAATCCTTTCCCCTAGCAAGGATATGTGGCTGCCCAATCCCCTAAAGGTCAGGCAGCCACTCAACCTCCCCTGTCTGGTAACTCTAATTACCATATCCTTATGATGCAATCTGACCATGCCAATACTGTTGATATCAACCTTCAGACTCGGTCATGCTAGTACACCAAGCCTCCTACTACATCTGCAACCGAGCCCTACTCCTCAGGTCCCATAGAGCCAATTTTGACACCCAATTTTCCTTTACAGATCCCTCAGCCTAAGCCAGAGGTACATACTAGGATCCCCAAAGGACCGTTATGCCGAAACGCTGCTTTCGGTAAAGCTGCCACACCTACAATATAGTAGATGACTTGGCACAATTCCCTACCGCCATGTCAATGCTGGAATTCCTCTAGTTGTGCCCTTCACAATGTAAATCTCTACTAACTACCATGGGCATTGTGGATCCTTCAGATGATCATTTTATTGTCTTTGATGTTGAAAAGTCATAGAATCCACCCCTACCTGCATCCGTCGCCTTCCAAATACCTGTCAAGATCTGGAATTCCAACGTATCCCGATGTATCATTGACGAGGGGGCATCCACCTGCATGATTTCTGCTTCTATTTCGAAAAATATTGGATCGCCCGAGTGAGCCCTGTTAACCACCTATAAAATTTGTCATATCAAATGGTGGCTAAATCATTTTTTGAAGCCTTCAAGAAACACGTTTTATTACCAAAATTGTTATCTCTTGAAGTCTTCTAAAGACATCATGTCCTTTGATTAATCTTCTCTATTGTTTCCCTCTTAAACTATGAAAATCTATTGTTTCTCATGAAGAAAAAGACTGTTGAAAACTCCATTTTCCATCATTTTTCACTCCTCCTTCCCTTCATCATTAACCTCATTTTTATTCCCTTTTTCCCCATGAAATTCCTTCATTTTTCATGTATTCCCTGCTTCCCTTCATAAAAAACCCTTTTATAAGGTTAAAACTCATTTTTGAACCTTACCAAAACCCCCAAATCCATTGAAAAACCTTGAAAAAATCATAAAAATAAGTCTTTTTAACTATGAGCTTAAGCCCCTTTTGGGCTAAGCCCTAAACCACTTCCCCTCCATGCGACTTGGTGCTAGAACCGAGCATTATGTCCAAAAGCGCTTATCGCATCAGAACAATCGGAGAGCACAAGTATTTTTCCTTTTATGAAATCTCTGATGCGATTGGCCCTTTTTATATAAACCCTCGATCCCTTTGCCGCTTAATATAACCCAAGAGCCCACAATCGGGTGCTTAAAATTGTGAATAAACCTTTCCCAATCATGTTTTCCCTTGGTAAAATCATAAAAACCCGCCGGTGCAATGTTTTTTTTTAATGAAAAGGATTGTTGATCTAAAAGGCCGATCGATGGTCAAGAGGATCTCACATCAGAGATTTTCTAATGGGTAAATTGAAAAGGACCCTCCATCGTTCCGATTCCAATGAACCCCATTGTATAAAACCCCCGCCCTTCGCTTCTTTCCATATACCCTGAGGCCCCACAAACGGGTGCCAAGTCATAAATAAAACCCCGCCCCGAAGCCAAAAACCTTTGTATTCCATTAAAATTTTGATTTTTCATATTATAAAGGGACCTACCCATTCATTGGTTAGACTAAACCTCTGCCGTTGATTTTTAACCAATCAGACGGTCTACGCAATCTCGCATCGGGAGATTTCATTGGGCGCGTTAAATATTTTATGCGCCGCCTCTGATTGGATACCTTCCAATTCATCCTCCACCGTCGATCTGATCCTTAAATCGATGGCCCACATTCAATCGCATTGGCGCCCATTCTGTTTTTCCCTCGCCGATGGCGAGACCTCCGATTGAATCTAGGCCGTCCATCGCATCTCATCTGACGGTCTAGATCTTTCCTTGCCACTTTGGTTAAAAATCATATACCTCATTTTGTAATGTTTTTTCGGCCAATTTTAGCCATTGATCTCTGCAGATCAATGGCCCATACTAACCCTTCCTCCGCCTCATATTTTATTTCTTTATACCCCATATTTGATCTCTGTCATTCATTTTTTGATCTAACGGCTCAAATTAAAACCACCCAACCTTCTTCCGCCCGTGCATCTTGTTGATATCGCGCGCTTCCCTCAACCATCTGATCTAAGACCTTAGATCTAATGGCCAGCACGCATTTTCGCGCAGATTTATGCCCAAGCGTTAATTCTCAGAAATCACGCGATATGGGCGGTTTTGAAATGCCACGTGTTGCCCTCTGACGCATATCGCGTTCAAAAAGGTGAAACCGCCTTCCTCCCCTTTTGTTGCGCGATACTGCTTGTTTCTCCACTAAAAACTGCTTTCCCCATTTTACACTATGACCCATCGTGTTCCTCCTCGACCGTTGATCTCTGCAAATCAATGGTCCCTGTTCCATTTCACGTTGTTTCATCGTCCTCCGCCATACACCAAGGGATTTCAAGGATCAATCTCTGTTGTTGATCTTCTGGGACTGATCTCATTGGACGGCCCAAAATCATTTCGGAAACCCCAAATTCAATTAACACCTTTTTCAATGCCAATTAATTTTTTTTTCCCTCTGTGCTTATATCTTCTGCCATTTCATAATATATGTGACCCCTTCACATTGTATGTCCCCGATTGATCTTGACCGTCGATCAAAATCAATCTACGACCTGAACTTAATCCTCTGCACCATTCTTCCAACCGCCTCCATTTGACCTTTGTGCGCAATCTCCACTGTTGGATGCTCTCATCCAACGGCCATGCTCTAATCCTAGCCCATGAAGCAGTTTTTCCCAACCACGCAAGAATTTTATAACATTTTTTGTATTTTACAGGTTTTAATGGTTTTTCCATTATATTAAAGGAAAAATAAAAGCTGAGGATGACGATCCTCCAAGCTTTCATTCATTGAAGAAGATCATTCTGTAGGGTTCCATACCACGTTTCGTCAGTGCATCATGAGCATTGATGCCATAAGAATCCTCTGCACACCTGCACATCAACAAGACACAACAAAGCATAATTAAAATAGAGAGTATCAGTGTTCATGAAGACCTAACCACAACAGTATTGAATATTTGAAGATTGTTTTCACAGTTTTAATGGATTACGGCCAAGATCGACAATCAAAAGCCTAATCCACTAAATTAAACATATTTAAAGAAAAGAAAGATGGAAGTAGGCCGAATTAAGCCTGACACACAGAGTTAAATAAAAATTAACAATGTTTAAAGAAAATCAGAAATATCTATCAGACCAAAAAATCCTCCACTGCCACATCAGAGGCTAATTGATTCCTCTCAGCTACTAGAAGCCACCTGTAGCCTCAAAGCATTCAATAGAGGCCTAGTAATGACCAGAACAAAGGATATTTTCCGCAATACATCCGAATAGTTATTCCAAGCCAAACAGAGTTATTACAACGATAACACAAAGCCTTAAAGTCAACAAAAGCTTCCAGCAAGCTTAATACTTAATGTAAAACAATTAATACAGAGGAAATATCTGTAAACTTCTCCATCGAGCCCCTCAAAGGCTGAGAAGCATTAAATCTGTATTAATTGAACTTAGAATATATTTATCTCATTTGACCTCCTCATTTTCTTGTAAAATCTTCTTAAGGAGCTCATTGTAAAGGGTTGGTTGCAGAACTTTGAAATATACTTGTGCTCGAAACTTCTACATGTAAATAGTGTTCAAAGGCTCTTGAAGCTCTGTTTGTGATTAAATAAGTTAGGCTGAGAAGTGAAGATGATTGCTGAACTGAAACATTGGACTTGAGGAATGTAACTAGATTGACATCAATATATAAGTTGTTTCTTGGGATCCTGGTCTATATCACTGGTGAAGTGCTCCTTTCTGTGTTATTGTTTTTCCTTCATGTATGCCATTTTTTCCATTATTCTCTGACAAAGAACAACAAGCATAGAGTTAGGATTTACTATTTACAGTACCCTTCTCTGAATGATAAGCTTTATCTCAATGTTTTCCACCAAATCTTGTATTTAAGAATGATTCATACAGTTCAAGCAGTTAGGAATGATGGCGTTCCCTCATCCTACTGTTTGCTTTAAACATTGTTCTTGAATGTTATTTTCATTATTTTCTTAGTAAAGTTAGACTAGAAAAGTGATGGTGTGAAATTTTTTCTAGCTTCTTTCTCCAAAGTTAGTTCTGAAAATTTCCCTAAGAGTATGCTGAAAGAAGTCTAGATTTAAAAGTATCTTAACTGATCTTAGGCTGCACTTTGTTTTATCTTATTTGTTTTCATCCTTTCTGAAATTAATTATGTGGATTACTGGATTGTTTTTCTGTTGAGTTAGCTTTAATATGATCTTGTCCGAAGATTTTTTATGGTTAGCCCTACCCTTTTAAACAGTTCCTTAAAAGGCTTTTTTTGTTTGGACAAACTATTAAATCCTAGTTGAAATTAGTGTATGTTTCCACCCCTTCAACACTTTTATTGTTCCATTCCATCATTTAATCTCAATGATCTTTTGATATAGATGACTTGCCCCTTGGACCACTCTTGAACTTGTTGCACAATTAAACCCTTTTATAACTCCATAGCCCAATGGACTAAAAATCGGCGTTATATCTATCTTATCAGCCAAAGCTTGATTTGATTGCTTGCAACTTCACACCTTTGAAACTCTTTCATTTAGGACTTTCCACTAAACTAATAATCATGCTCAACCATCCAAAACAAACAAAAACCCTTGTTCTTAATAACTAGCCTAATATCATACCCAAAAGCCTTAAAAGATAAATCAATCTTTGCACTTATTGGAGAGATCCCTCTCCGGATTCAGGAGGGCTAAATCCTAGAATCCCAAAGTGGTTCAAGTGTCCTCTCCGTAGTTATGGTCTCACTAATCTACTAAAATTATGGGGATCTAACAAGCCCCTTCCACTATCACCCTTCGTGCGTGGCATGGCCACTCTTCCCAACCCCTTGGCATGTTCCGCAATTGTCCAATTATTCTTGTGGGAAAAACTGTTTTTGTTGATGTTGAATTCATTGATGCCCCCTTAGACTGCAACATTATATTAGGTCACAACTATACTTATGCAATGTTTTTTTTTCCCATCTGTGGTTCACCATAATAGGTGCTTTCCTCACAATGGAAAGATCATCACTATCGATCAGCTGACATATTACAAACCAAAGTCTCAGACCTCTCCAAAGTCCATTATTTCTTTAGTGACCAATAAACAAATAGTTGAACCTCTGACCAATGTCTCACCCAGAGTCTATAAAGATTCCTATTTTCTTGGTTGATTCCCTGGTCTCCCCCCTCTTATCTCTGACCATATCTTGTTGAATTTTTTCATGATGGAATCGTCTTGGTCCAACCTCAAATGGTCTGGTTTGACTAGTCAGCAACCTAGCCCTTTGCAACCTGCTCCTAGTACCTCGACTCGGCCTTCGAGACCTCCTCCTCAAGGCCCTTCATCTATAGCTGGTGTCCCTGATCCTCTTTTTCCTCATGGAACATTTCCCCATAGCCTTAACCATTTGGGATATATTATGACTGGCCACTACCCCTCAAATCAGAAATAGTTTCTTGCTCCCCCTTCTGGAGTATTTTTGATACCTATTATGGCTACCTTGACCCTTCCTAACATGACCCTGGGGATCCCAGTCTAGTACATTGATCCCTCAGCCAATACCCTGCTTGGTCAACTGAAACCTTACACTGTATTGACCCCGATCCAATCGGTCACTTTGACCCCTCCCTTCGCTTCTGTGCCTCAACCACCTCAAGAGGAATCTACTCCTGTTGTGAAAGCCTTGGGTGAGGGGGGAAAAGGCCACAAAAAGGCACCAAAGGAAAAGGCTACCCAGATAACACCTACTCCTCCTAAGCCTCCAAAGCATACAACTCTATGTGCTTTGTGTTATGTTGTCGATCACGCTACCCACAATTGTCTCAAGTTGTCCCATATCAAACCCATGGTCAACGAAGCATTTTCTGAGTCTGATATCCCAGAAGTCCATGTTACTTTACCGGCTTCAGCCAAGAAACTCAGGACTTTGCACACAAATAACCCTTGCTCTTTATGTGATTTCCATGGCCACTATTCTCACCTCTGTCCCCGCCTCGAATATTTTTTCACCTCCTTGGAAGAAGTTCACCAATTCAAGGCTAAGCGCAACAAGTCCACCTCTCCCTTACTTGTGAGTTTTACTTCAGCAGAACCATAGGACACATCCACTCACACTGGAATACCCCCTTATGATGTCGAGATAATGGATTATTCGACCACTATCCTCTACCTGTCATCATCTATGAGGTTTATGGTGGAAGACCCCTTTGGGGCATCCCCTCCTATTTCTCCTGACCTCCCTTTAGTGATCACCTTAGGCTCAACATTAATATATTCTTCATCTACTTGTTCTTCTATCACCCTCCATGATGATGTGAATGTGAACCTCACTTCTCATAATTATGAGTCAGGTAGCTTTGCCACACCACGTGGTCTTTCTTCCACCAGTCCACCCATCTTCTATTGTGATGATGACATTATGGAAGCATTTACCACCCCTGATTTTATCTATCCCCCCTCACATCAAAACCATGCATTCAAACCAAATACACCTTGTGGTAATTACATTGACACCCAATGTTTTGGTAAGGGGGCACCCATATTTGAGATTCCAAAAGAATCAATTCTCCACAACCCTCCTAGTGTATCTGATAGTGTTGACTCTAGTACCGTAATTCTTCCCCACTTAGAAGAACCTCTATAGTTCCATATCACTTCATATCACTCTAGGGATGATCCATTTCATCATTCCTTCACCTTACATCAAAAACCCAGTCCCTTAGACATTGTTGTTTACCAACCTCTATATTCTCTCAGTGAGCACCAGTTCATTATCTCCGAAGGCACTCTTTGGTATAATGACACCATGTATGGAACTCCATAAACTCCTCTTGCTAGGGGCATCATTCTCAGCTTTGAATACCAGATCATTCCCCTCCATCACATATTTTTGGGGGCAGTATCCCATGCTTGTGGGAATGATGGCAACCCTCCCCACCTTCTCACTTGATTAACCAAAGTCTTGGCCTAGACACACCCGATCTATGTGTGGTCGATTATCCTCCCATTCCTTGGATAGTTGGACCTACCAGCCTCTCTGACGAGCCATATATCATAGATTTTTGATACCCTATATTCAAATATTATAATTTTTGTGATACCATACTTACCACTTGGTCCCTCTGTTTAACTTGGTGGGTTGGGATGATTCTAGACCTTCTCTAGCAGTTCATTCTCGTATTCTTTTCTTACCTTGATTCTTCATCAGGATCATCCTTCCAAGAAGCATTAAGGCCACTTTTAGACAAGTATGGTCACCTCCCTGAAGGTCACGGATCTTGATTCCAATGGTTAGTTTGTATACTATGATCGCTTCAAGATTTATAGCCTTTTCCTCCTCTCCAGATTCACCACAACTACAATTGCAAATGAATCAAATTGGAGGGAAATTGCCTTATTAAAATAAAAACCCTATTTTTTTGTTCACCAATTGCGACCAAACCGTAGCTCGATTTGAAAAACCATAAGCACCATTGGAAATCTCTCACCGAGCACTCAAATGGGTATCCTTTTGTTTTTGGTGATTTAATACTTCACTTGGAAGCCTTTTTTCCAAGAAGGGCCACTTCGCCGCTTCTCAAAATCAAATTTCTTCACTTGCAACACTTATACTTGGGGCACCATTTTTCCTTCATACTTGTCGATACTCGTGTCAATTTTCTTCGTGAGTAACCATATTTTACTCATGGTCCCCACTGGGCCTATTCTAGGTGGCAGCATCATCTTTTCGCCCTTGTTTAAAGCATCTGAGTTGAGTCATCATTGTATCCATGGAGTCTATCCCAAGCTCCTTTTGTCTCCCATCACAGTCTTCCATCCTTCATTCCTTTGTACCTCCCTCGTGTCAGAAATTTTTTCCTCCATTCATTTTGTCCCCTATCCCATTCGGAGTCAAGTCAGTAGTAACCAGGTCATCCATGCCCTTTATGCTCTAACAAGGGAAGTCACCAGCCTGCTTCTCAGTATCCCCCATTGCACCATCATTCCTGGTTTCAGTCTATTAGTCACTATACTATTATCCCTCATGCCTTAGTTGAGGATTCCTCATTGCCTCACCTATGGCAGACCTCATTTTTTTGATTTCAACTTATTCATTCGAGAAGACAGGTCTGGAGGGAAGTGTACCCTGGCTCCAGCTTCCACTGTTGTTCGGTGCCTTGGATCAGGAAAAGGGACCCTTTATTACCCTATGACTTGATTTTTTTTCAGTTCCAGCTCCTCATGAGATGATCAAGATCCGTATACTTGATGGTTCAATGATTCAGTAGATTGTACCAGTCATTCTCGGGTGTGTGTGAGATGATTTAGACCTCATGAGTGGGTGGCCCTTCAGGTAGCCTCCCACATACTTGGATGACCTCTTTACTACAGCCTTGGATGTAGCTCCGTAGATTTGATGGTTCCAGCCTTAGCTGCTTGCAGCACCTTTTAGTTTTCATGCATAATTCATATTTTTAGAGCCCTTCCCTATTTTACAGGGCCTCTTTGGTTGTTATTATATCTCATGTACTCAGATATTGTTTTATAAGTCCTGGTTGTTGTCCCAGGCACAGTATGTATGTGGGATCCATTATTTTTTTTATCTGGCCCATGTTTATTCCAGCATGTACTATATAGCTCAGTCCCATTTTTGCTGGGCGCACCATTATTTTTTGTACTTTGTCATCTCGGTGAGCATAGGTATGCCTCCCCCGCCTCATTGAGAACAGGTACTCACTCATAAAAGAGAATTTTCGCACATATAAGTCTCGCCTCCTCAGAGTCTTGTCCTCTCTCACTTCAGTCTGTCTTATATTTATATCTCTTCTTCCTCCCCTTTAGTGTCTAGTGATTGTGTTCTTACAACGTACTTCGATCATACGATTAGCTCCTAATGCTTGCACGTTGGGGGGTAATCTGTTGCACTAATTTTTGGTCATCTAACCTGTTACTATTAGATGGACAAAAGTACACCATGTAAGGCCAATTTTACCATAGTAAAATTGCTTTCACTATGAGAAATAATTTAATAACATATAGTTTATTAAATTATTTCTGGTCTAAACAGGAAACCCCATGATGAATAATTAAGTAAATCCTTATTTGTTTGATTTCCTTCTAGGGATAATTAACTAAACATTTTTTTAATTAATATTCCTGGTCATATTTAACCCAAAACATGAGAATTAATTAGATAAATTATTATTTATCTTAGTATTCTCTAGGAATAATTATTTAAATCATTATTTAATAATATTCCTTGTTAAATTTGACTAAATCATTTATAAATAATTGAATAAATCATTATTTATTTAATTATTCCTCAACCTCATCCTTGAAATAATAAATAAATAATTTATTTATTTATTATTTCTAAATAAAGGGATTTAACCAATTCTAAATTCCTTTTCCCTCCACCAAAAATAATAAAATATTCCAAGTCAATTGGATCTATATTTGGTTAATAATATTTTAACTATGCACCAATATCTAGACTAACTCGATATTTTGTTATAAATAGAAGGGTTTTTCCATTCATTCACTACCTTTTTTATCATCTTTTGATCTATACTTTTGTTCTGACTTTGATCCTCCATCATTGTCATATTTTTTCTACTTTTTCTTGTGAGCTCCCTTTGAGTTCTATTTTGTCTGGGTTTTCTGCACCACCAAGAGAGATAGATCTTGGATTTGAAGCACTGAGGACATACAAGAACCCATCCCATTGAGGGGGACAGGTAACATCTTTCTATGTTCCCTTCCCAGGTGTCATAATGCAAAAAATTCTTTATAAATTCTTGTCTTGTCTATTGGATGTATGGAGCAACTCTTGTTTATTTTCGTTTTTTAATGTCTTTACTGCATAGATATCAAATTTTGTAGCATTTATTATGATCACCTACTACATATCTAAGGAAATTGACAACCACATTTGATGTTATGAATTTTTGTTATGCACAGGTAAAGTGAGCTTTTTTCGTATGCTTGTGATTAGAATTCACACTAACAGTGTGAATAGGTCCGCAGGATGGTTGTGTCGCAGAGGGAGTTACCCTTTGCCATTCATGTCAAAGGGGGAGAGAATGTTGTAGGAAGAGGTGTCATGATTGTAGGGGAAGTACTTGTGTTGTCATCAATGCCAAAGGGAGAGATGGTTGATCAGTGGTTGTCATTGATGTTAACCCAAGTAGCACCAGGGGCTACCCTGATATTGCATGGGAATTTTTACTTGAAAAATTACTCTATTCTGAGTCAAGGATATTTGAGATGGTTTCTACTTGTCGAGATGTTTCCGTTTATATATGGCACACCACGTAATTCTTCACAGTTTGAGAGATACTCGTGTTTTAAGTTAGTAACCCCAGTTAGTGGGCTAAAACCCCATGGGGTTGTGGCATGACACTAATCATTGATTTGGGTCATTGAAAAATCAATAATTAATAATTTTTAAGCTCCTAAAATCCCTCCCATGTTCACTTGTTGAAGACCCTTTCAGCCTAAGCATTTATATAAATTGTGATTCTCATATCCTCCTCATGTAGGGATTTCTCTTCTTGAAACATGTCATCATGGAATTTTCGCTATAATTTTTTTTCTACGAATGTTCAGAAACAGAAATTTTTTTCACATGAATTTGAAATCCTAAGGAAACCCGTGTAAAATTTTTAGCTCATTTTTCTCACTATTTTAAGAGACATGATCTGTGGAAGTTAAGGTTTTCGCAGGCTACAAAACTTCATCTCAAAGAGGTGACCTTGTGAAAATCATCATAACTCTCTCTCTAAGCATCGGATTGAAATTATGTAAAAATTTGCAGATAATGCACGGACTGTAGTTATCTATGTATCAATTTTAGAGCCAAATGAGGGAACAGTGACATGTGGCATGTTGTACAAGTTTTCTCTACTGAATTAGTCCATAATTAGGTCATTGTGAGAGATTGGGCATAAATTTTTCTTGAAGCATCCAAATTGGGTCAGACCTGTGGCATTGGAAATAAGACTTATAGGGCTACTACAAGACTAAAAATCACATATTTAGGATCTGAACTAACAGAGATGCATCAGATTAAATATTGAGCTCCTAGAATGAAAGAAAAATCTAGATCATGTGTTGTCAAGGGTTGCAAAGGACCAAACTTTCTAGGGGAGCAAAGAAAAGGAAGGTGCAGAAAAATAATGCAGCAGAGGCAAGCTCCAAGTAAGTATGTTATGTATATGCATGTTCATCTCTTAATTTCATTAGGTTCTTTGTATTCTAATTTGTTTTTTCTTAGCACTAGCATATGCTTTGCAGGATGAGGTAAGTTTTTCTATTATCATGTCATGGGTATTTCCTTGAAAACTTTTTGCAAGTATTATATATTCATCAAGATAAGACTCAATGCATGATATAATTTTATGAAGAGTGAGAAATGGTAGCATGACAAGAGAAACAATCAAGGTGCAGAACAACAGCAAGAAGTTCACCACATGAAGTCTTCAAGTCGGAAACACTGCATACAGTCATTGTAAAGGTATCATTGTACTAAGTAATTGTAAAAGTGTCATTGTAAAATTTATACAAGTGTCTATCTACCAATAATTGAAGAGGCAGTGTCGGGAGGTCTAGGATCATCATTAGGTGGTTGTGTCATCGTTAGGGTTATTGTCTAGTGTGTCTTCTTCTTCTACATCATTATATATCATTGTAAAGTAGACCATTTTCCCTAGTACTTGAGTCCATTCTTCTTTTATTCTTCTATAGGGTGGTAGGGTAGTGCTAGGCTAGTGCACAAAGTTGCCAACAAGGTCAAGCCCATGAAAAATTCAGGGTGGTATGGTGGTGCTAGGGTGACTTGTAGCTCATTGGGTGTTGGGGCATCCATTCAGTTGACTACTGAAGAATCTCAGGCGTTGGAGCATCCATCCAGTGGGAGTTGGAGAAGAATTTTTTTCTAGATTCTAGGAATTTGGAGCTTTCTTTTCAATTGGATTTGAATATTAAAGAATTATTAGAAAACAATTTAGGTGGTTTTTGTCCCGTAGGGGGTTTCCACCTTGAAAACTGTGTGCATTTGTGTTCCTTTTGTTTACTGTTATCATTGTACAAACATTGATAATAATTGAATATTAACTAATGCTCTGAAATATTAATAATAATACTAATTGAAAGGAATATTGATTCACGCCCCTCCCCTCCCCTCTCAATATTTCCAACATCATCCAATGTATTCCAACAACCTCATGCAAGCATCAAATGGTAGAATCATCACTTGCGACGCATCAACATGAGCATCATCAGGTTGGCTTAGTTATGCACATTCGTAACGCTTCCTTTTGATCACATATTGGCTTAAGAAGTGTTATCAATGCACGAGAGAAAGGTTTTCTAAGTTAAGGATGAGCTAGTGGTCTTGGACACCTTTGATAGTTAAGTGTAGTTATCGCCTTTTATCAATCACAAGTGAAAAAAAAAAGGTGACTACTACGGAGGGGTATTTTTCTTTTATTTTTTCCTTTTTGTACTTTTCTTCTTTCTACAAACATCTAATCATTTTTTTCGATATAAAATGAAATCCATCTATCCAGATACATGAGTGTCATCAATTATACTCATCATTTTTTTAGGAAACTCTTTCACGTTCATTCAATTCATCATGTTAAATTCTCTCTTAATTATTAATTTATCCCAACATTCTGAAATTAATCCATCTCCCTTTTCCCCCTTAATTGAAGATCCAACTTCTTTGATTTCACATCAAGCTAGCATACAAGTAAACTAGACACCTTCGCACCTACCCTAGTGGTTAATTCTACAAGTTGGTTTCACATCCTTTCTATGCATAATTCAATACATACTACAAAGTTATTACATGTGCAACCTAACTAAATAGGGCTTACAAAAACCCAAGGGAAATACAACTTAACTATGCCTAGAATTTTATAGGACTAAATTTTTTTAGAATGCCACATACAACTGAACTTCCACCCACTACTTTTTCAAGCAGTGACATGTGCATGTTTGCATCACCATTTCATGTCAAGTACAATTATAATGTAACCATTTCTATAGTATACTAATTATATACTCAAACATTACAAACTCAACATTTGTGCTCATTTACATCTCATCAACATAAATACCTTTTTGATTTAACTCTTTAACTCAAGTATTCCTTCTTTAATTTGAAGTGAAGAACCTCAACTTTCATAAATCATTAATTCATATACATTAAATATTTAAAGCCCCAAAATAATCTATGCACATCCACTTATGTTGGAATTTTACCATTCCTTTTAATTCAAGGCCCAAAAAAATTCACAATACACCATTTATACTTTACTTTCTCATTTTACTTATATCCATGTCAAAGTTTAATTTAAACTTGTTATTTTAATACTTTTCCACTTGTGATGTAAAATAAAAATATATATATTGGCCTTCTCCGTTGCACCATTTTATGTATCTTTCTCCTCCTTTCTTGGGATTTGGATCATGTTTGGTAAATGAATTTTTCTTAATTTACTTCATTAATTGTCAACCACGATTCATGTACTTCTGAAATGTATGTAAACTATCTATGCTAGGATTCTTTCTATAAATTTATTGGTTCTGGAAATGAAACTAATTCTAAGTATGGAAAAATACAATTTTTTGAATAATTACACACATGTTCTTTCAATCTAAAGTTATATTGAATTCTAATTAACTTAATTGAAATTCATTACTTCGCGGAATTTAAAAATCTATCTAAATTGAAAAATTCAAACTTACTTCTAGTTGTATGAAAGGAAAATTCTTAGAAACCAAATTTCAAGAAAGAAGAAATATAGTTCTATTTTGTAGAATTGAAAACATTCTACACTATCTTGCTAAAATAAAATTTTATACTAAATTATAGTATGAAAATTTTATACTAATAGCATGAAAGAGAATTGGAAATAAAAAGGATATAATTCCAATTTGCAAACAATGGCAAAACTATAACTTGAGAATGATTACTTCTGTGTGATTTAAACTCTAAAGAGTATTTCATCATCATTTAAGAAATCTAATTAAGCTATGAAGCAATTAATTTTTGGAAATAAGATGCATTCAATAATAATAATAAAAATTAGTGATTTTTTCTTATGAGTACTCTACAATAAAAATGAGAATTATCAGAAATGTAACTATGATGAAAAAAATTCTTAACAGAAACTACAGTGCTAAAAACAACTAATGTAAAAAAAAAACCTCGCAGCTTGGCATGGGGGCCTCCTATGAGTGCAGGTCAGATATCAATCACAAGATCTCTCACACACACATTGTGATCTGAAATGATTGTTAGTTATTGTTTTGCTAGTATCATTGCTAGATATAAAATTCTCTTTTCTTTGGTTTGCTTATTCATCAAGAGTTTGTCGATGAGCATGTGATTGTCAATTCAATCTACTTGGTCAAATTTAGTGTTCGTCATAAAATTAAAAGCATAAATTAAATGACTGAACAACAAAAAATATAAACACAACAAACACATATAATAGAGCTCAATACACAAGCTTTTGATGAAGGAACTCACCCCTCCTGGGCTACATCTCCTTTGTCCAGCTTCATAGTATGGGCATTTTTATTAGCTTCAAGTGTGCTCAAATTGTTGTTACAAGCTTCAAATGCTATTGGACCATACTCCAATGATTTTAAAACATCAAAATCTACCAGAAATGATTGTTTGTTTGCTCAATTTGGATTCTGAATTCTCTGGCAATGCCTCCAACACTTGTCGGCCCTAGCCTTCAAAAATCTTAAATTGCAAAAAAACACCTGTAGATAACATTTTCTTCCTTTGCAACTTGATTCATTGAGTTCCTAGCATCAAAATTAGCCAAGAATGCCTCTTTCTGAGCTCTATTTGGACGAAATTTGTCTCAATTATAGCAAAAATTGTATTTCCCCCAATTTCTCCATTATTCCTGGAAATTTGCCAGTTAAAATTCTAAATTTGGCATTCCGCCACATTTGGAACGCTTCTCCTAAATTTCCGCCAGAATAATCATGCTTAACACTTAAGATAAGTTTGAAATAGTCATAAGATAAGTGATTTTTTAGTTTAAATATAGTTAGCGCTAATGTAGATTAATCATGGTTTAAGTGCGGATTAGTGGCTTAATTAACGTCATTAAAATTTTGTTGAAATTTTTGTTTAAATCCTGGTTCTGAGTGCTTGGGAGTATGGGGAGGGGGCTGGCCCACAGTACTAGCCTCCTACAAACCCCGACCATTGGTGCATTGAAAATTTAAATAGGCGTGGAAACCTTTGATTGTTAAGACTTGGAGTGTGGATGGAATGGTAGAGTGGTGGCGTGGTGTGAGGTAGGTCGGTGGTTCGATCCTGACCCTGACCATAAATTTTTCTCCACCATTGAATGTTTGACCTACCCGCCAAGTATAGCAGCCTTCCACCAAACTGTGACCTGTCTACCAAATTTAAATTTGTCCGCCAGTTGGTTTAAAACCATTGGTTATAATACATACATACATACATACATACATACTATATACATATATATATACATATATATATACATATATATATACATATATATACATATATACATATATATACATATATATATATATATATACATATATATACATATATATATATATACATATATATACATATATATATATATATATATATATATATATATATATATATATATATATATATATATATATATATATATATATATGCGCGCAACTTGTGATATGCGAAACCGGCATCATAAACCTTGTAATAATTCAAACCTCAACCCTAGGCCATGGGGCACGTGTAGCCCCTAATTCCTCCTCGTCACTACCCGCGTCAATAATTCAACTATTAAAACAATGAAATTGTACAAATAAATCAATTTTTAATCCTTAGACTTAAATATATATATATATATCATATTTAAATATGCGCGCAACTTGTGATATGTGAAACTGCACCATAAATCTTGTAATAATTCAAACCTGCTAACCCTATATGGACTTCCCAAGATAATCCCAAAAATTTCAAGTGGAATTACATCTAACTCGACTTCATCAAGAAAGTTTGTAGTAATAGCAAATCTAAAAATGCATTTCCTTGCAACCTGTAAATTAGAATTCTTAACTATCCATCCCAAAGGATATGGTTAATGATGTGCCACAGTTTCAAGGTTAAGCTTTTTGACTAAATCTTCTGAAATCGAGTTTTCTTGTGATCTTGTGTCAAATAATGCATCAATCTTTGTATGATTTGAAATCACTCTAACATGTAACAATTCTTCTCTTATGTCTTCATTTGGAGTGTTGATGTGACTATTTGAGGAACTAGTACTTTCAACATGTTGCCCTTTCAAACCCATAGTAGTAATTTTTGTCTCATCTCATGAATCTGAACCTAAGTCTTTTTCATCTATAGCAACAATTTTTTCTTTCTCTTTGGCTTTTAATCTAGCTAGTTTCAATTCTGGATGAAGTTTCCAGCAGTGGTCTTCATCATGGCCATTCTTTTAATAGTTCTTTCATCTGATTTTTTCCCTTATCTTTCTTGATATTTGCATTCTTCTTTCCCTTCCATTTTTCATCCCTTCTCTTTTCCCTTACCCTCACTTTCACCTTTCTCCTCTATATTTTTCTTTCCCCTTGCCTCCAAGAGTGTGGCTTGTACAAAAACTTCATCGAAATTTCTTGGGTTAAACATAAGGATAGTATGCTTCAAATAGGAATGTAAACCTCCTATGTATTTCAAGATTGTATCTTGAGAATTCAATTTTACTCCTAACAACAAAACTCTCTTTATAAACTCTTGTTTATACTCTTGAACAGTTTGGCCTTTGAGCTGCCTAAAGTTTTGCCAACTCATAATTTCTTTTTGCATATAGGTTAATGGATAAAATTGTCTTTTAATGGAAGAATAAAGTCAACCAAAGAAATGGAAATCTTACCATGGATTCGCAATTCCTCTTGTGTCTTTGCCTCCCACCTAACTAGTGATGCTCCTTCTAGCCTTAATGAAGCCATCTGGATCTTGATATCATCCTCTTGTAGATTTTGAATTCTACATTATACTTCCAATTGTCTAGCTTCTTTGCATTAACCTCACCATTATGTATGGGAAGTCCAAACTTGATATCCAACTTGAGTAATGGATTCTTTCTTTTTTGGATCTTGGAATGAGTGTGGGTGTGGGTTTTGGTGGTGGATGTGGAATATGAAGATGTTGATGAAGATTATGAGGGTGAGGATGTTGGAGATGGGGATGGTTTTCCTCCACTACCTTGAGATGGTGGTGGTTTACCTCCACTGCCTTTTGAGCTCCTCTCTTCCTCCTTCTTATTGCTTGAATATCCTTCTCCGTGAGTATGCTTTGAACCTTATCCAACTTCCTTTTCCATGGAAGCTTCATACATAACTTTAACCATTATTTTCATCTCTTTTAATTCTCTCTTAACATCCTCTTCTTCAGAATTTTCACGAGTCTATTCATAGCCTGACATTTTGGCTTTGGATTCAAGCTCAAAATCTATAGCTTGTACCTCTTCAAACACTTTAGCATCTTGTACAATTTTCACTTCATGTATCTCAACTGATGGAGATGAAATTTGAGGTGCTTCAAGTGCTCTCTTGAGTGGTCCTTTGCATGAGGATGATTCTTTCTAAGCCTTCTTCCTTCTTGTCCTAATCTCTGAACTAGATACCAATAGCTTCCCTTCTCCTCTCTGCAATCTCAACCTTGTAAGCATCACAGAAATTGCAACTATTACAACCCGTCAAGAAAAACAAGAAAGTAACCTTGTGCTCTGATACAAAATTGATTTAAAATGACTGCTATTTATTGTTGTGCTAGTATCATTTCCAGATATAAAATTCTCTTTTCTTTGGTTTTCTTATTCATCAAGAGTTTTTCCATGAGCATGTGATTTTCAATTTAGTTTACTTGGTGAAATTTAGTGTTTTTCATAAACTCTAAAGCATAAATTTAAATGATTGAATAACAAAAAATATAAACACAGCAAACACACATAATTGAGCTCAATACACCAGTTTTTTATGAAGGAGTTCACCCCTCCTAGGTCACATCTCCATGGTCCAAATTCATATTATGGGCCTTTGTATTAGCTTCAAGTGTGCTCAAATTGATGTTACAAGCTTCAAATTCAATTGGAATCTATTCCAATTAGTTAAAAACTTCAAAATCTACTAGAAATGACTGTTTGTTTGCTCAATTTGGATTGTGGATGCTCTGGAAATGCCTCCAACACCTAGTGGCCCTCGCCTTCAAAAATATTCAAATGCACAAAAACACATGTAGATGACCTTTTATGCCTATGCTGTAATGTTCCAAATCTGGAACTTTCTACTCCATCAGGAATATATTAAGATATTCCAATTCCTTCTTCAGTGAGGTATCACAAGTCCATTTCAGAGATTGAATGTTGGGGAATTTATAGGATATGTCTCCTTCTAAAGAAGGGAGAGATCCTGAGGCTAGCTGGCCCTTCACATAATTTTCCTATGGATATGCAATATTCCACCTCGGGAATTTCTGCTACAGGGTCCTTGGGGACGTTGTATAAGGAAGTCACTGCATAAATAAGGAAAACCGCTACTGGGATGCCCTAGAAAATCTCTAATACAACTCCCTTGCAGAAAATGAGCTCAAAGAAATGATTCTAGATGGGCTATACAGACCTCCCAAAACTAGATCTCTAAAACAAGGCTCAATGAGAGAGCTTACAACAATACATAGACATCTCATGAACTCTGCAAATCTGAAATACATCATAAGAGGGAAAATGCTATAGCCATCATTATATTATGATATCAGCAATAAAATAAAAAAATATCATGAGGAATGAACCCCTTATGCAATGGGAATCAATATCCAATGATTACACCCTGAAATACATAAGTCACTGCAACTACACAAAATGCCGAAGGACCATGCTTGCACAGTCTATATGAATTAGCAGCTACTAAATATGTATAAAATGAAAATTATGCTGAAGGATACAAAGAAATAGCCCAATAACAAAGAGATGGGCTGAAATACAAGATTTGTAACCAATCTAGAAGAGATTGCTAGAAATGATGGAGTATACAAAATGTGACAACTGAGTTTTCATTGCAACTGGTAAAAAATGAGAATGAGGCTATGGCTAATCTGAAATATGATTTCCCTCCTCTGATAATTTCTCCAAGCAAAGGGCTGATCCCTTTGACTTAAAAACACTCCTCCTTTGAAGCTCTAGAACCCCTCTCTCACTGCCTCCTCTGAAATAACGCAGTTTCCTCCATGGACTGCGTAGTGGGAGATGATGGAATGTTGGCCTCATTCCAAAGATCTAAAATAAGCCCTGGAATCCTCCTTGCAACTCCTCCAATGAATAGACCACTCCTCCACTGAAGAAAACAAACAAGAATGATTCCATGAGTTCCTCCTTTGCTGCCCCCAGCAACACAACGACCTCTCTGCTATAGAGCTAACACTATAGATGATAGTAGTAGCTATGGCCAATGCCATATTGAGGAATATGTATCTCAATCCTCATCCTTCCTTGAGGAAGAGGTAGGGATTCCCGACCAGGAACACCCTAGTGCCTGAGGGCACCACCGCCCTGCTAAACAGCCCGGGGATGCATGCCTCTATAGACCCTATTCGAAATTCTATATCCAAACATGATGAAAATGGGTTTCCATCTCCTCCTTATAAATAAAGGTAACTCTTCTCCACCATGGTCCCACCAATTAGGGTTTCCACCCTCATGTGAGCGTCTTCCCTCCAAAACTGCGCAGCTTCTCTAGGAAGCCTCTCCTCCTTGGGCAGCGTTGTTGAATTTAGTCAAAGATGACTAAATCAAGTGATCCGGGTTCCATTCACACCCTTAGGTGTTTATATCAGCTGCTTTATTCACCTCATTTTCACATAAGGAGTGTTATTTCTTCATTAAAAGAGGGCTAAGCTGTCTCCTTACCCATTTTATTAAGCAAAAATAAAATATGCAACTATAATGTTCCAACTGTTGGAAGAGGAACCTAGTGGGACAGGGCTAACTCTAATCTCCCAGTCTCCTAATTCTTTCAGCTAAAACCAAACAAGAACATCCAATGAACAAACTCTAAATTCATACATCAGTAAGCATGGACAAACCAACTTCTATACTGGTTAAATTATGTTGAATTAGTTTCTTAGATACACAATTAGTAGAAAACATTGAACATAAGAAAGTGCAAGAAGCATTAGGGTACTTGCAATAGTATATCCTAAGCTAAAATTACTGATTCTTATCATATAAAATGAAACATGATGTATAACAGAGGGAAAACAATAACAAAGATAGAACACATCACCACTGATTTAGATCAGGATCCAATGAACATGCTTATCATATTAGAAGAGAAAAACAAAATCACATACATCCTTGTCCAATAGCTTGATATCATCCAGAAATCATCTCCCAGCCTATTTACAACTACTACTCATAGAACTCTAACTTAGTGAAACAGCTTACAATTAGTTTTTTTGCAATATCTAACCAACCAACGTTTACAATGTATTTCTCGTGAGTTCTTATAGGTGAAAGAGTGATAGTAGTGGTAGATAGAACTTAAATGATTCATTAAAACAGAGGGAGAAATGTCTTCGAAGCCCATTCTGTTCCATATCTTTACATTAACTTTTAGTACCCTTTATATGGATTAGGGGTCTTCAACAGACTGATAATAACTCCAAAGTTATGTCCCTTGAAGTACTTTCCGGTTGTAGTACTCTGTTTATACTATGAGACAAGAAAGGATGAAGATTTGTCTTTCAGGTCTTCCATGCTTTGCAACTAATGTACTGATAGTTTTAGGACTCTTTGTCAGAATAATAACCACTCTAGAGTTTGATGAAGAACAGGGAATGGGTAGAAATGATTTGGTCCTTTCTTCAGTAAAAGGAATGTTCTGCTGATATATCCTTTGCGCTGCAGTGATCAATGATTTGTACTTAATCTATGCTAACTATGGATTAGGCTTCTTAATCTTCAATTTTATGCCTTTAACCCCTTTCACATATTTCTTCCTCTGAAATCTTGGCTCTGTGATAGTCTTTCTATGCTAGGGTCGTGACTGTGAAAACAGTGAGAATTCACCACCTTTGAAACCTGCAAAAAACGAGAAACATGTTATAAAAACCAGGGGAAGTGTGGGAGGATTGCTTCAGAGGCTTGTGAGGGTGAAAGGGCAGTGAATGGAAAAGGTGTATGCAGTGGAAAAATGGCTGGAAAACCATGGCAGACGGTGAAAACGGTTTTGATTGAAGCTTGGGGCATTGTGGGTTGTGGACCGTTAGATTAGAACAATCAACGGTGATCTACGGTGGATATTAGTCGATGAATTTTTTTGGAGGAATAGATGAATGGTGGATGAGTGGGGGCGAGATTTAATGTGGGCCATTGGATTAGAACAAATCAATGGCGGAGATTGCCCAATGGGATCATTTTGGGAATAGATGAAAATTAAGTTAACGGGTTGCGATATAACAGGAGCCTTCCAATCTCAGAGATCAACGAATGCGATTAAAAGCCAACATTGTGTTGCATAGGGTGGTAAGGTGGAAAAATGGAGTGGTATTCGAAAAATAAAATGGGGGGTAGGCGATATTTCCCAAAACAATGCGATTACATACAACATCTGACACGTGGATTCCTAAAACCGCTTATATCGCGCAATTTTGAAACGTTAAGCTTTGGGCACAAAAATTACGCAATATAGAATGGTCACCGTTGGATCTGAGGCCTCAGATCTGATGGTGCAGAAGAAACGCGATGGGTTGAGAGTTGTGGGGTTAAAAGGTATGCGGGGTTGAGTTAGGACCATTAGATCTGTGGATCAGACAGTTGAGATTAAAAGAGAAAGCGGAGTTTTGAATGGGGTAAGTGAATGAGCGGAAAAATGGGAGTCGTTGGATCTGTAGGAATGGACAGCGGAGATCTAATCGACGATTATAGGATCGGTGAAAGGGAGAAAGGAAAATGAGAATTGCGATGAGATCCTGGCCATTGGTTCTTGTGGATTCAACGGTCAAGATCAAATAGTGGAATCGGACCATCGGAGATGAGAAGCGAATAGGACTTTGGATTTGCAATGTGCGATTAAGCGCTGGCCATCCGATCTGAAGCATGATCGACGGTCAGGATTTAATCAGAGGGGTGATGTTGGAGGGCCTATGGGTGGAGGATGATTAGATCCTAGCCATTTGTTCTTGTGGATTCAGTAGTCTAGATCAAATCGGCGGGCATAGTTGATGAGCGGAGTGAAAAACCAACGGAGCGATGCAATTTAGCGCGGACCGTCGGATCTAACTTGATCAACGATGGAGATTGAATTCGGAGGTCAGGAGGAGAAAGGCTCATTGCATCGGAAAATTGGAAGAACAAAGGAAAAGTTGGGAAAGGAAAACTCTGATTGCGATTAGCGATAAGGGCTTATGAGAGGAGTGCAATTAGATCTTAGCAGTTGGTTCTTGTGGATTCAACGGTCCAGATCAAATCGTGGGATCAACATCGGAGGAGGCAAGGAAAAGGGAACAAAGAGACAGGAATTCCCAATTGAGATTAGCGATAAGAACCTGGTTATGGATCCGAGTTATGTGTAGAAAAGGGGCTAGGGCCAAGGCCGAAAGGGGCTTAAGACCTTAGTGTAGAAATGAGTTTTTTAGGCCAAAAATGAAGGTTTTGCGGGTTTTTTTTTGCTTTCGGTAAAGGGGAAAAGGGGTGTTATAAGCCTTCAAAAGGGATTTTTAGAGGTTTAGAGGGATTTTGGAGGTCTTTAGAGGGAAATTTTGGTTTAAAGGATGAAAAGAAGGCCTTATGAAAATGAAGGGAAATAAGTGAAAATGGGCAGTTTCAGAGGCCTTTTGAAAACAATTTCTTTGGTGAATCAGCATGGTTTTAAGATGGAAACAACAGTGAATTTTTTTTTTTTAAAGATAGAACGCACATGGAGGCTTCAAGAATGATATATTTACAAAGGAAATGTCTCTCTTGAAGGCTCAGAAACATATTTAGCCACCTGTTTGCTTTGAAAAAATATTATAGGTGGCTAACAGTGGCTCCACATGGGGATGGCATCTTCTTGAAGGTGTAAAGAATCTCAGAAATAGTCTTTGGAAGTAGGCCAGATGCCTGGTACTTGAATATATTTTTCTTCTTCGATCAGCTGTTACATAAGTGAAAAGAATTATATCAGCAGCAATATTTCCCCAAACAATCTACCTACCCATCCTACTGTCCTAACATTTTTTCGTCAAGGTGCATTTAGACTTGCAGACCTTTCACATTCATTATTTTTTATTGAAAATAGAAAAACTAATCTAATTCTACCATTATTCCTCCATGATACCAGATTAAACAATTAGACTCATAGCTTCTCTACCTAAGCTAATATCTTCCAGGATTAAACTGTCTGACAGATTTTCATTCTCTACATTCTAAAACAAAAATTTAAATACAGACAAATCAGGATTAGACTGTTTGATTTGCTATGGGTCCATGTCATAAAGGCAAGCTGCACATGAACTGAACTTTGTGGAAAACTGAAACAAAATTGTGAAGGCTTGAAATTATGAAATATAAGAGCATCCTTCTTTTTTATTGTGACTCATATTTTGAGATTTTTAGAGTCACCTTTCTTTCTTCATTTTAGCTCTTATTTTGATCCTGTTAGAGCTGTTTTCTTCTTTATTTATTTGCTGGTTCAATTTTTGAGTATGTTCAAACTAGCCTTTCACTTTTTATGGCTCAGGTTTTGATCTGATTTGAGCCATTCTTTTTAAAAATTCGTAGGTTCAAGATTTGAGCTTTTCTGAGCCTTTCTTCTTCTTCTTTTTGTATTTTTCTTTTTACAAACAAAACAAAGCAATGGTATTTACAGTGGAGGTGAAAATTTTAAACTGAACTTCAGTAGTAATAATTCTTGAGCATCCTGCCATTAATAGGACCCCCAAACAGATCTTTACCATCCAATTCTTGCAGAAAGAATGCATTGGGACCAATTGCAGTTTGAATAATGGTTGGACCTTGCCATAAATTTTCAAACTTGCCATGCTTACCCTTATCCTCTCTCCTAGAGTCCCATTTGAGTACCTTGTCCCCAATTTTGAAATCACAGGCCTTTGTCCTCTTATCAAACAACCTTTTGATGTTCTCTTGCACTTTCTGAGCTCTGTTTTAGACTTCTTCTCTTGTTTGCTGGAGATGTGTGGTCTGATTGATCCTCCTTACCATAATATCTTCCTCTAACTATATTTCTTGGACCAATTTTATCACTGGTACTCCCAAAATGGTAGGGAATATTGCGTCAGCTTCATAAACTAGCTGATAGGGAGACATTCTGATGGATTTATTTGTTGTCAATTTGTCTTCCCATAAAGCATGTACTAACTTGTTATGCCATGATTTTTTATTTTCTTCCAGCAAATTCTTGATGATGGTCACCAAACACTTATTTGATGATTCTACTAGCCCATTACCCTGTGGGTAATAAGCACTAGAATGACCAAGTGCAATCTGATACCTGTGACAAAAATCAATCATCTTTTTGGAACCAAATGCAGCAGCATTATCAGTGATAATTTTCCTAGGGCAGCCAAATCTAGACAGGATATGGTCTTCAAGGAATTTTATGATAACTGAGTCTATGGCATTCCTAGAAGGGATGGCCTCTATCCATTTGGTGAACTAGTCAGTGGTTGTGAGTATCCATCTATGTTGGGCAGATGAAGCAAGATGGATTTCCCCTATGAAGTCTAGGCCCCACTATTGAAAAGGAGCTTCAACAGTGACTGGTTGTAAAGGTAAAGGAAGGAATTTTATTTTTCCCTCAAATATTTGGAATTTATGGCAAGCAACTATAATTTTTTGGACATATTGTAAGAGAGTGGGCCAGTAATAACCATCTCTAAGGATTTTATTGGCAATGGTCTTCCAGTAGAGATGGCCTCCACACTCTCCCTCATGGAACTCATGCTTGATTCTATCTGCATCCACTTCAGGCAAACATTTAAGCAATAAACCATTAGCATTTTTCCAATATAAACATTCATTTAAAATGCAATAATTTCTAGCTTTCAACTTTAAAAACCTTGCCTTTGTCTTTGATAAATTAGGAGGAGCATTAAGATTTACAAGCACATACAAGATATCAGCATACCAAGGTGAATTTTGGAACTGTTCTTCTACAATGGGAGCTGGTAATCCTTCATGTTCATCCAACGCATCTACCATATTTATGTCAATGGCTTGTAAGTTAGATTTAGCCATTAATTGTTCTAAGCCTTGACCCTTGATGAGTTTAGTGGGTTTGATTTCCAAATCATACTCTAGTATCACAGCAATCCACTTGCCTCTTTTTCCATCTGGATCTTGTGACAAAATGTCTTTAACCACTATGTTAGGCACAAAGGCAATAATATGGGAATGTAAAATATACACTCTGAAATCCTTTAAGGCCTTTACCAAAGCATAATCCTATTTTTCCATGATATTATATTTTAGAGGTGCATCCCTTAATGCCTTGCTGAAAAATGCAATTGGCTGCTCTTGTCCCTCTGGATTTTTCTGCAATAGGACAGCAGCCACAGTTTGTTCTGATGCAAATGAGAATATAAGGAAATCTTTATTAAAATTAGGGCTGATGAGAACTGGTGCCCGGGTGAGTGCATGTGTTACCAATTCAAAAGAATTTTTAGCCTCTAGAGTCCATTTAACTCCTACTTCTTTCTTCAGCATGTTTGTCATGTTTCTAAGGAGTTATGCTAGGTTGGGTATAAACCTCCTCAAGAAATTAATCTTCCCAATAAAGGACTGTAATTCCTTGATGTTTCTTGGGTGGCTAATTTGCAATATTCCCTCAACCCTTTTTGGGTCTATTTTAATTCCCTTCTCAGATATAATATGACCAAGAAGTTTACCTTCTTGGAGACCAAACATTGTCTTTTTGGGATTTAGAGATAGCCCAAACCTTCTGCACTTCTCAAAGACTTTTCTCAAATGTTTATGGTGCTCTTCATCAGTTTTGGAATAAACTATTATGTCATCAAGGTAAATTACAATGAAGTGACCTATTTCCTCCAAGAATGCAATGTCCATGGCTCTTTGAAAGGTGGCCCCAGCATTCATTAATCCAAAAGGAATTTTCACATACATGAAAGTGCCCCAAGGAGTGGTGAATGCTATTTTAAGTTGATCTTCTGGAAGTCTCAAGACCTAGTTATACCCTGAAAAGCCATCTAACAGGGAAATCCTCTTAGAACCAACTACCCTTTGTAGGATGTGTTCCATTTTGGGAAAGGGGTAATTTTCCTTTAGTGAGGCTCTGTTTAAGTTTATGAAATCGATACATAGCCCAATTTCTCCTGTCTTTTTCCTTACAGCCACAATGTTAGATACCAAATCTGAAAACCTCACAGGCACTATGATCCTAGCCTCATACATTTTCTTGATTTCCTTTTCTACCAGGGGTAACTTTACAGGGTTAATTCTGTGCAGCTTTTGCCTAAAAGGTTTATGGTTTTCTTTCAATGGAATCTTATGCTGGATGATCTATGTGTCATAGGCTTTCAAATCCTCATAACTCCAAGTAAAAACATCAACGAACTCTTTGAATAAATCAATGTATTTCTGTTTGATATGTGTTGGCATAGTTTTAGATAATTTGATCATTTTAGGCTTGTCTTTGCTACCTATATTGCATTCTTCAACATCAGATTTAGTGGGTTCTATAGTGGGCTTCTTTGCTACATCATTAAAATCAAAGAGATCCTCTAGGGGTGCTAGTCCTCTGGGTATGTTTTTGTCTTTGGACTGCAGTACCTCTATGTCTTCTTTGTCTGTTTTCATGTATTCTTCTGTTTGGTTTTCAAATTCTTTGGTCAGCATGTTTATTTCTGCAGTAGGGAATGATTTTTCTTCATCAAGGGGTTCTTTATCCAGATAGTTTTCATCGGACTTAGAGTCGGAATCAAGTAATTCAAACTCATTCCTGCCAAGCAAAAAATCCTCTATCTGTTTGTCACCCTCGAAGACCTGCCAATATTTTTCATTATCTGATACTGTTGGTCTGTATTTTTTTTGAACAATGATATTTTTGTCACTGAGTGGTCTTTGATATGAACTAGAAGCGCAAGCCAATCCATTTGCAAGTATGTTTTGACTTCTAGGGACAAACACAAGATCATATTATACAAATGTTCTCAATAGATCCATGGCATCATTTCTGTATGCCCTTAATCTAGGATGTTTGGCAGTGTACTGTCCATTTATTTGTTTGATGACCAGTTTTGAGTCTCCATGGACAACTATCCTCTTAGCTCCTAGTTTTTTCAATAGATGCAATCCCAAGAGGAGAGCTTCATACTCTGCTATGTTGTTTGTACATTTGAAATTTAACTTGAAGGCATGACTCTCAGCATAATTGTTTTCAGTATTGTGCAACCATACGCCAGCTCCTGCATTTCTTTTAGTGCAAGACCCATCAAAGCTCATGCTCCATAAAGGATTTTTTGCAGATTTGTAATTAATTTCCTCCTTATTGTCTTCTTTTTTCTTGAGGTTAGCAGGCTGATGGGTAATCTGCTTTCCACGGTCTTGGTTCTGATTTTCTAACTCTGCATATTGTCCAAATGTTTCTCTCTTGTTTTCCTCTGTATCCAAAGCTGCCATTATGTTAAGATTTGTGGGCTCTACTCTGCTATTTAAAGTTTTTTTCTCTAGCTCTTGCTCATCTGTAAACTCATCATTGTAAAGGATAAAAGAGTCTAGGTCTATATGGACATAGTAAAGAGGGGAATTTTCTAGCTTCTCTGGGCTGCTTACCATAAATTTCATGTGTGCTTCCATATATAGTCTTCTAAGCTGGTTGAAAACAGGGATAGTGGCATATGTCATGTCCATTTGCATTGTACCCTGCAGCTTGGAACCCCATGATCTAGATAGCAACATACCATACTTAGGAGGTACATCAGCCACTACAACATCCATTACCATGCATTTGGCTGGGATTTGGGTCAAATTCACATAGAGATCCTTGATCAGGCCCAAAAAATTCACTCTGCTAGAGTCAAAAGAATATAAATCTTTATAGGGTGTAGTTATCTCTAGGCCTAATTTTTCCATGATCACCTTTGGCATGAGGTTGTGTGAAGCCCCTGAGTCATGCATAGCATTATGTAGAATTTTTTCATGGATATTTAGGCTGACATAGAAAGGAGGAACTACCCCTTCCTAAAACTTCCCTTCAATTTTGGGCCAAACAAGAGAGCTGGTTGATCATCATTTAAGTTGACAGTGTCACTATTTTCTCCTAAGTTTAAAGCTTTCAAGATTTGACATTTATATGCACCTTGGGTGGCCAACTCAGTGAGAGGGACAGAAATCTTGATTTTGGAAATCTCGCTCTCCAGGTTGAAAGGAGACTGACTCTTTGAAAGGTTCAATTCTGTCTTGTTAGTCACTGTTTTATTGGCAAAATCAGCTTGCTGATTTTCACTATGTACATTGGTTGAAACTTTTTTTTAGGACCATTAGCTGCAATGCTAGTGCTGCTGGTTTCTTGACTTGGTTTATCAATGGTTTGGATGTCTTTTTCCTTGTTTTTTCCAGAACTATCAGCTGTTGTTTTGTTGCTTTCAGCAGTCCCTTTAAGAGTCTTTTCAGGTCTTTTCTTAATAGTGATTTCAGAGGTTTTTGTTTTGGGAGAATCTATGTTATTTTTTCTTCTGAGATCATATTGTTCTCGGACTTGCATGATGGCATTCTTGAATCCTAACCTATACTCTTCAGATTCTAACCCTTCCTCATCCCAATGTGTGTATGAGGTCTGATTGTTTTCTATGAAAAAGGTGTGATCTTGGTTATCCACTTCCATCATGTTTATAATAGTTCCCTCTGATTCTTCTATTATTCCCTCATCTTCATCAAGGAAATTCTTTTGGAATGGAGGTATGATTTTTTGGTCAAAATCCCTTTGTTTATTGGGAGGAGTGTTTCTCCTAAAGTTTTGGTTCTGGTTTTGAGACTGATTTCTATTCTGATTACTGACTTGTACAACCTTATTCTCCATCATTATTTCTAGCCTATTTATGTTTTTGGCTAGATCATCATATTTGGGATTAGATGTAGAAGCTGTGGTGTCTTCCCTATAGGTTACCTTCTTTTCAACCCTCATCCTAGCTATTTTTTCAATTAAGTTTGCTTCTACACTCATAGCCCCCTTCTGCATATCTTCTAGAGTTGTATAGTCTCTCTCCCTAAGTTGATAGGCCATGTCAGCATCAAAACCCTCAAGATACTTCACTAAGGCCATTCCTTGGGGAGGTTTCATGTGGGGTGGAAGAGCATTGTAGACACTGTTAAACCTAGTGGAGTAATCGTGAACACTCTCCCCCTGTTTTCTTTTAAGATTTTTATACTCTGCTAATATTTGTAGAGGGTTGTTTTTTATTTCCCACTTGTTTATGAAAGCTTGATGTAAAGAGGGGAGGTCATTGATGCTATTATGAGTTAAGCCCTTAAACCACTTTTTTACTTCTCCTCCTAAACTTTGAGCAAATATTCTCATCTTAATGGTCTCATCTTCTATTTCCATATAATCAAAGGCATCTTCCATCCTGGTTACATGTTGTTGGGCTGTGGTAGATCCTTCTCCAGTGAAATGGGGAATTTTAGACTGATAGTCATCGGGTAATGGAGCTAGAGGTTGTGGAAACACTAAGGGAGCATACCAAGCTAGTTGTGGGGGGAAAGGAGTAGCTTGAATAGAAGGTATATGAATTACAAAAATTCTTGGACCAGAAACAAACTGTTGAGCATATTTGGGGTGAGAGAGACCCAAGTTATGAATGAAATGTATATTAGGAGGTGTTGATGGAGGGGTTTCTCTGTTATCGTTGTTTTTACCACTCTCTAGTGATGAACTTGAAGGCTCGAAGTCTATCTAATCTGTTATCTCCCCATAATTCCAGCAGATTGGTGAGACCAGAACTGTGGAGAGGACACTTTAACCACTTTTGGATTCTAGGATCTAGCCCTCCTGAATCCAGAGAGGGATCTCTCTATAAGTGCAAAGATTGATTTATCTTTAAGGATTTTATGTGTGATATTAGGCTAATTATTAAGAATGATGTCTTTGTTTTTTTTTTGGATGGATGAGCACAATTTTTAGTTGAGTGGAATGTCCTAAAATGAAAGAGTTTCAAAGGTGTGAAGTTTCAAGCAATCAGAACAAGCTTGGCTGATAGGATAGATATGACGCTGGTTTGTAGTCCATTGGGATATGGAGTCATAAAAGGGTTTAATTGCGCAACAATTTCAAGAGTGGTCCAAGGGGCAAGTCATCTATATCACAAGATATTTTGAGATTAAATGATGGAATGGAACAATAAAAGTGTTGAAGGGGTGGAAACAGACAATAATTTCAACTAGGATTTATCAGTCTGTCCAACAAAAAAAGCCTTTTAAGTAACTGTTTAAAACCAACCAAAGGACAGGGCTAACCATAGACTCTTTGGAAAAGTTCATATTTAAGCTAACTCAACAGACAAACAATCCAATAATCCGTATAATGACTTTCAGAAGGGATGAAAATAGATAAGAAAAACGAAGTGCAACTTAAGATCAGATAAGATACTTTTAAATCTAGACTGCTTTCAGCATACACTTAGGGAAATCTTCAGAATTACATTTGGAGAAAGAAGCTAGAAAACATGGCACAACATCACTTTTCTAGTCTATATTTACTGAGTATATAATGAAAATAACATTCAAGAATAATGTTTAAAGTAAACAGTAGGACGAGAGAACGCCAGCATTCCTAACTGCTTGAACTGTATTGAATCATTCTTAAATACACGATTTGGAGGAAAACATTGAGATAAAGCTTATCAATCAGAGAAGGGTATTGTAAACATTAAATCCTAACTCTATGCTTTTTGTTCTTTATCAGAGAATAATGGAAAAAATGGCATACATGTAAGGAAAACAATAACATAGAAAGAAGCACTTCACTAGTGATATAGACAAGGATCCCAAGAAACAGCTTGTATATTGATGTCAATATAGTTACATTCTTCAAGCCCAATGTTTCAATTTAGAAATCATCTTCTCTTCTCACCCTAACTTATTTGATTACAAACAGAGCTTCAAGAGCCTTTGAGCACTATTTACATGTAGAAGTTTTGAGCACAATTATATTTCAAAGTTCTGCAACCAACCCTTTACAATGAGCTCCTCAAGAAGATTTTATAGAAAAAATAAGGAGGTGGAAGAGAGAAAAGATATTCTAAGTTCAATTAATACAGTTAATGCTTATTGGCCTTTGAGGGGCTTAATGGATAACATTTCAGATATTTCTCTGCATTAATTGGTTTACATTTAATTTTAAGCTTGCTGGGAAGCTTTTGCTAACTTTAAGGCTCTGTGTCATCTTTGTAATAACTACCCTGACAGTTTAAATTAGTTTCTTCGATTTGGAATAACTGTTTAGCTATATTGGGAGAATATCTTCTGTTCTGATCATAACTCAGCCTCTTTTGAATTCTTTGAGGCTGCAGGTGGCATTGGGTAGCTAAGAGGATTCAATTAGCCTCTGATGTGGCAGTGGAGGCTCTCTCGGACTTATACATATTTTTTATTTTCTTTAAACACTGTTAGATTTTCTTTAATTCAGTGTGTTAGTCTTAATTCGGCCTAAATTATGTCTTCTATTCTTTAACTGTGTTTAATTGAGTGGATTAGGCTTTTGTTTGTCGATCTTAGCCGTAATCCCTAAAACTGGGTAAAAGATCTTCAATTCTTCATCTCTGCTATGGTTGGGTCCTTTCACGCTGATACTCTTTATTTGATTGTATTTTACTGTGTCTTTTTGATGTGCAGGTGCACAGAGGATCCTTATGGCATCAGTGCTCATGAGGCATGGACGAAATGTGGTGTCAAACCTTGAAAATCAATCTTCTTTAATGAATAAAGGCCTGAGGGATCGTCATCCCTGGCCTTTAATCTTCTTTTAAAACCTTTGAAAAAACTATAAAAACCTGCACAAACAAGGAAAAGTGAGAAAATCCTACATATTCGGGTTAGCCTACTTTGGAGACTTAGGTTTAGAGCATGGTCGTTGGATGAAAGCATCCAATGGTGGAGATCACGCGTTGAGGTTCAAAGGAAGGCGGTCGATGAAATGGTGGGGAGATTTAAGTTAGGGCCGTTGATCTGTGTTGATCAACAATCGGGATTAATCCGAAATACAAAATGCAAAGGGGCCACATTACAACGAAATGAGAGAAATTAAAAAGAAAATAGGTTAAAAACCTTTGGCGAAGGAAATATGATTAAAATGAAAGCCAGCCGTCAGATCTGGGGTTTTGGATCAGATGGTTGTGAGAGAGCGCGATATCGATAAGATGCAAGGACGGAAAGAGGTGGGGGCAGGGGAAAGCAGTTTCAATCTAGGCCGTCGGATCAAGGAATGAACAGCAGAGATTAAATCTGGAGGAGGGCAGGACCCAAAGGATTTGGGACTGTCAGGATGAATATGGGTCATTAGATGTTCAATATGGATGGTCAAGATCGATCTTTGGGGTTACTGAAATGATATATGAGGTGGAGAATGGGTTAGTATGGGCCGTTTATCTGCAAAGATCAACGGCTGAGATTTCCCCAAACAAAATTACATAGTGGGGTTCATGAACTTAACCAAGGTGGTAAGAAAAGATCTGGATTGTCACATCTTATTGCAGGGACGGCCCAGATGCAATCAGAGTTCTTGCAATAGGAGGAGGAGAGAGGAAAGGCGTAATGAAATCTCTGATGCGATTGAACATGGGCCGTCGATCTGAGGATCAGATCGACGATGGGAAATGAATCGGAGGAGTTCACAGCCGGGGGAAAGGGCTTAGTGATGAAGCAATGTGAGCCGTCGATCTGGATCTGGCGAGGGAGATCAACAGCCGAGAACCCATTGGGAGATCGCCAATCAGGGAGGGGGAATAAAATATTAAACGCGCCCAATGGAAATCTTCGATGCGAGATTGTGTTGGTCGTTTGATTGGTTCAAGATCAACGGTGGAGGAAGGACTTCAACCAATGAATGGCGAGCCACATTATAACATAACAAATCAAAACTTTTTACGAAATACAAAGGATATTTCGCATCGGGGAGGGGTTTTATTTATGATTAGTGCCTAATTGTGGGGCCTCAGGGTATATCAATAGATACAAGGGATCGGGAGTTTACACAAAGGGAGCCAATTGACATCGAAACTTTTTTTCAAAACAAACAAATGCACCCATCGAAAATTTCCAATGCAAGATTGTGCAAACCGTTTTATTTATTTTAAATCAATGGTCGAGATTGGTTTAAACCATGAACCAGTGGGTTTTCTTTATAACATAAAAAAATGGGTTTTTATGAATTTACAAAGGAAAAATGCCTTTGGGGAGGGTTTATTTATAAGGTTTGGCACCCGATTGTAGGGCCTTTGGATATATGAAAAAGATAAAGGGACCAGGGTTTATATACAAAAGGGCTAATCGTATCGGAGGTTTCATAAAACAAAAAGAGTTGCGCTCGCCGATTGTTCCGATGCGATAAGCACCATATGGGTTTAGCGCTTGGTTCCAGTGCCAAGTCGCATGGAGGGGAAGTGGTTTAGGGCTTAGCCAAAGGGGCTTAGGCCCATAAAGTAAAAAGTAAGTTTTTTATGATTTTTTTCAAGTATTTTCAATGGATTTGGGGGTTTCGGTAAGGTTTAAAAATGATTTTTAAACCTTATAAAAGGGGTTTTATGAAGAGAAGAAGGGAATAAAGGAAAAATAGAGGAATTTTATGGGAGTAAATGGGATAAAAATGAAGGTATTTTTGAGTGAAAAGGGTAGGTAAAATGAAGGAAAAATGGATTATTTGCAGCAGTCTTTTATTCATGAAAACAACAGAATTTCGGAATCAAGAGGGAAACAGCAGTGAAGATTAATCAAAGAATAAGATGTCTTCATAAGACTTAAAGAACTAACAATTTTGCAATAAAACTTGTTTCTTGAAGGCTTCAAAAATGATTTAGCCACCATTTGATATGAAAATTTTTATAGGTGGCTAACAGTGGCTCCAAATGGGGATGGTGCCTTCTTGAAGGCATCAAGAACTTAAAACTTGTATTCTCTGGGGGCTGATCAGTGCCTCATCCATTGGGCTACAACTTTCTTCACTTGGATGATCTTATTTTGCTCTGAAAATGTTAACAGCCATGACAAACAATGGAACTTACATCAAACAAGCTTTCTACCTACCCAATCCTACTGATCTAACATTTTTTCTTCTTTCAGAGTGCACTTGGATTGGAAAAATCTTTTTCAAACATTTTATTCTTTTGAAAGTGAAAAAAACTAGTCTATATCTACTTCTTATTTCTCCATGAACTCAGATTAAACAGTTGAGTTCATAAGCCTCTCTACCTAATCTACTAATCTGTTAGGTTTAAACAGTCTAATAGATTTTTATTCTCTGACTTCTAAAACAAAAATTTAAAGGCATACAAGTCAGGAGTGAACAGTCTAACCTGTTTCTGATCTACGGCATAAAAAACAAGCTGCACATAGATTTTTATTTTACAGAAGATTAAATAAAAATAGTGAAGGCTTAAGATCTGAAAGTTTTCAACACATCCTTCTCTTTTCTTCAGCTCTGTTTTTTAGTTTGGTTGAGTTGTTTTACATTCCTTTTTGGTTCAATTTTTGAGTTTATTAGAACCAGTTTTACTTCTATCTTTGACTCATGATTTAAACAGATTGGAGTCATTCTTCTTTTGGAATCTTAGGTTCAGATTTTGAGCATGTTTGAACCTTTATTTTCTATCCTAATCTACCTAACTGATAAGCCAAGATTAAGCTGTTTGGAAAATCGAATTCACTAACCTATCCGCAATAAATTTAAAACTAAATAGTCATGATTAAGTTGTATGACTAACTAGAAGTGTGTTTTTCAGGAGTGGCATTTGAGCTTGCACACTTTCATATTTTGTTTCTCTTTTTTGGTATGGGGTTGTACCTTTCTTGTTTTTACAAATCTGCCCTCTTTTCTCTTTCTTTCTTTTTTGTATTTTTTATTTTTCTAACTTTGAATGCAATGATGGATGAAATATTTATAATGATAAAAAAAAAGATAAACGGGCTTTCAAACATGATGGGATCAAGAGAAGTAATGTTTGAGCATATTGCAATTGACAGGACCCCCAAACAGTTCAGCTCCATTTAACTCCTGCAAGAAATAAGCATTGTTACCAGCAGTAGAATGAATGAGATAAGGACCAAGCTATAAGTTATCAAATTTGCCATGCTTTCCCTTGTCTTCTCTCCTTGAATCCCACTTTAACACTTTGTCCCCAACATTGAAATTGCTGGCCTTTTTTCTTCTATCAAAAAGCTTTTTTATGTTCTCTTGCTTTTGCAATGCTTTGTTATAAATCTTTCTCTGGTTTGTTGAAGATGAATAGTCTGATTAATCCTTCTAATCATGTCATTGTCTTCAGACTACACCTCTTGAATCAACTTCATAACTGGTACACCAAGGCTGGTTGGAAAAATTGCATCTGTACCATACACAAGCTGGTAGGGTGACATTCCAATGGATCTCTTAAGTCAACTTGTGATTGTTGTAGAGCTGCAAGGTTTTCACGAACAGAATTAGCTCTCAAGGGTGATCTGAAAATAGTTGAAAATTTAATCTCAGGAGACTTCCTAAGAATTATTTTAGGGTTATCAACTATCTCAGGAGGGTTTGGGTCAGGGTAGGCTCTAGTATGAATCCTTCTAGGAGCCACTATGCTATGTTTTTTAGACCCATATAAACAAGAAAATTTTAACCAGATATGACAGTTTGTAAGAGGCTAACTGATCTTTTAAATAAGAAAAATTTAATCCTAAAGTCCTCTAACTGAGTTTATATGATGTTATGATGATAATGGGTCTTCCCAGTGGAGTCTTAAGGTCTATTTAGGATTGTGGAGTCAGCAGGTGGAAATGTTTAGCTCTTTTGGAGGTAAAAGGTTTTATGGTCCACCACCATGTTTATTGAATACCAATCTGAAATATTTTTGGGTTTTTCTGAGTTTTTTCAGTCCTATGGGTTCTAAGAGTGTCCTAAATATATTTCAACACTTAGCTATGGTGATGAGACAAATACATTCTACTCTTATGGCTAAGCTATCTGGTCCTTCAAGGTTTGATAAGCTCTTATGAAAATACTAAGGTTTCCTTAGTTTTTCACTGATTCAAACAAATTTTATCATGATTAACATCTGCTTGGTAGTGCTTGAAGAGGGATACTTGTACTCACTGAACAATGTTCTTGAATCAAAGGGTAATCTGAGATATTTTAAAGGTATCTAGGATGAAAAACACTCAATCCCCAGTGGAGTTGCCAGAAATGTTATCTAGTGGCTCAACTGGCTAACACACCAAATATCCTTGAAACAAAGGGATTTCTAATATCCTAAGAGTATCTAATCATGAAAATAACTCAGAAATCCCCAGTGGAATCGCCAGAAATGTTATCTCCCCATAATTCCAAAAGATTGGTGAGACCAGAACTACAGAGAGGACACTTGAACCACTTTGGGATTCTAGGATCTAACTGTTGGAACACCTAATCCTACATGGGTAGGTGTGGAATATGAAAAGTCACAATGGAGTCCAAGTGACCTTGGAATGTGAAACCAAGAGTCACACCATTGTACTATAAATGTACATCTTTGTATAATGGAAAATAAGAAAGCCTCACGCTTATCTTTCATTGTGTGCTGAGTCTCTTGTGTGTGTGCATTCTTCTCGTCATACACCATGTGTGTGCTTCAACATGGTGTTTAACATGGTATCAAAGCCATGGTGTTTGCTGGCCCTGTTCCAATTTGAGTGAGCCATTTGTGTTTATGGCCTGTGCATATCTGCATTTTTGCAGTATTTAGAGAGTTTTTGCAGCAGTGTTTTTGCAGCCATTTAGAGGTGTTTTGAAGAGACTTTCTGCAGCATTCAGAAATCTGCTTTGGAGAAGGAGCAGCATTCAGAAATTGGCAGCATTCAGCGTTGGTTTTGAAGAAGGCAGCACTGCCCATCTGAAGGTTTTCATTCTCATTTGTCCTGCAATCTCTGCATTTTAAATTCCGCATTTAAAGAGCTGCTGGAAATTGTTTAAATTGAATTTCTGAAGAAGAAATTTCTGGGTTTTTACTGCTGAAATTTTCTGAAAAATTATCTGAGAAATTTCTGAGCTTTTACTGGCAAATTTCTGCCACATTCTCTAGAAAAAAAAATCTTCATTTTGTCCAATTTCATGCTACTGAGCTACTGGAAATTTTCTGAGTTTACTGGCGAAATTTTCTCTGCAATTCTAAAGATTCTGCTACTGTTTTTTCAAAATTAAAAATAAAAAAAATAAAAAAAATTCTGGGCAACTTGGCCCCTCGGCCCTCACGGCCTCCCTGTTCTCATTTCTTAACCTACGCCATTACCTTACACACCAGCACTCCGCTCCTTCAACGCTCTCGCCCCTTCATCTCCAACGCACGCCTTTCCACCTGCTCACATTTATTTCGGCCCTCTACAATAAACCGCTCCCCCTCCCCTTCTCATATTCCAATGTCCACTTTTGAATATCGATTTTGCTAACATTTAATATAATATACAACCCCGTGGTCTCTCAGCATTAACGCCACTCCCCCCTCCATAACTTACGCTCTTGGGCTCCCCTGCGGCCACCTTTCAACGCCCTCTCTGCAAGTATTTGCCAAACGCTACCCATACACTCGCAAACTCTGCTCTACGGCCTCCCCTATCTGCAACTGCGCCTTTCCCACGGCATTTCGGCCTCCTATCCCGCCCACCTGCAACGAATCTCCCACACCTCGACCTCACCAACTACCACTCCCACGCGTTCCATCTCCCACTGCAATAACGCCCTTCCCAAACTCTGCAACGCTCCACGATATAACGCTTCACCCTAACGCACTCCCTACCACTGCAATCTAACGCACTCCCTAACACTGCTTTGACCGCTCCCTCTCACATTATTACCACCCCTTTTTTTTAATACCGCCCTTTTTTAAGTCCGCTCTCCATATTTGACTAATACCACCACCCTTTAATATAATACCACCTACCTTTCATATAATAATCCCCACCATATAAATACCGCTCCCGTTTTTAATACCGCCCTTTTTTAATACCGCCTCGTCCTCCCATTAATAAAATTCCCATTCCCATTTATATATTATTTCACTTTATTCCCATAATTCTTAATCCCTCCCTTTTTAATAAACTATCCCCCATTATTTTTTAAATTCCTTCCCTTTTCAATAAAATCTCCCTCTTCCATTTTCAATATAGTTCCTAATTCTCATTAATTTAATTCCCCATTCCCATTTTTAATTAAGCCATTTTTAATTAATTTTTAATTATTTAAAAAAAATAAAATAAAATAAAATAAAAAAAACAGCAGAGAGAGGGAGGAAAGAGAGGAAGAGCAAAGAGGAGGAAATGAACAGCAGAAAATGGAAAATGGCACAGGAGGAGCACATAGACTGAAATTTGAAGATTTGACATTGTATGCTTTGTGACATTGATTTGAAAAGTGATTTTTTGAAGAATTTGACATTTGAAGACAAGTCTGCCATCATTTGAACAGCTATTTGAAGAAGAAAATTCAACTGCCATAAAAAGATTCTTGCACAAGTGTTTTCAGCTACACCTTTACAAATATTTTGCAGAGATATGTATTGAGCTGACATTGTATTTTGAGTGGAATTTGCCTCTTCATTCATAGTTGGAATCAGTGTATTTGTGTTGAAAGATTGTTGATTGCCCTCCATCATTTGAGGAGCACATTTTGTACTTGAGATTTCCATAGCTGGAAATTCTTTGCAGTCATTTGTATTTGTTGCATCACATTGTAAACGGGTGCATTTTCGGTTGAAGCCGACACCCTTTCATTCATTTTTGAGCCTAAATTGTTGAAAATGGCCAAAATCAATGAGGCATTAATGTTGTTGAATGACCTCATTCATTCAAATGTTGATGACATGATAAAAATGAGCAAGGATGCTCTTTGTAAAATTCACAGTTGTTTACAAGATGCACATGAGAAGATTGATTTTTTGCAGTTGGAATCTCAGCTCCAACAAGAATAACTTCAGCAAAAGAGTCACCATTATGAACCTGTTTCTGTTCAGAACATTGTGAAACACTCCCATCAGCAGCAAGTCAGCAAAGTTCTAGATGATTCACATTCAGTAGATGTACATGCAGATGCAGCAGTTCAGCCTGCACTTCCTAAGCCCATCATCAGACCTTGGGAAGAGCTTGTCCACAACAAGCACAGAACTGGTCTTGGATATGACAAGGATGTGTCCTTTCATATTCCGGACTACACAAAACCCATCATATTTCAGAGTGCCGGATTCTTGTATGACAGTTCACCTGCCGCTGTTCCAGATCCCGCTCCACAACAACAACAACAGATTGAGAAATGCCAACTCTGTGATCGAGTTGGCCATATGAAAGATCACTGTTTTGATCTTCATCCATGCAAGCACTGTGGTCGGCACACCCATTCTTCAGACAGATGCTTCAGACACAAGCCTCCTGCAAGAACAAAGATTCACCTTGGATGGATCGCTTCTTGGCAATGGGCATCAGCAGCCAAGAAGATGTTTACGACACATGTTAGAACTTGTTCACGCATATTGAACAAACTTGCAGTTGAGTTTTTGCCATCATCTCACCTTGTCCCTGACAGGGGGGAAAATGGTGGTCATGTATAAGCTTCGACGACAGATCAAGCGAGCCTGAGCCACAATCTCTCATTCCATGTTCAGAGTTGTAGCCAGCAGTTCAAGCGAGCCTGAGCCACAATTCGTCATTCTAGATTCAGAGATGTAGCCAGAGATACGGATGCCCATGAGCATACCTTCGGTTGGTGGATAACCTAAAACCATCATCTTTGGTTGGTGGACAACCTAAAACCACCACAAGCGAGGAACACTTCCTCTAGCAGAAGCCTTCAGCTTAGCAGCCTTCAGCTTCTTGCCAGCATTGGTTGAGTTCCAGGAAATGCTACAAGCATTCTAGAGTTGTTGGTAACCCTAAAACCATCACAGGTCGTAGACCTCCCTTCTTTTAGGTCGAAGGTCTCCCTTTTTATGAGGGACAATTCCTCTAGCAGAAGCCTTCAGCTTCTTGCCAGTTTTGGAAGAGTTCCGGGAACTGCAACATGTATTGCGTTCCAGTGTTTGTGGTCATCCTAAAACCACCTCTTTTTCCAACATTTCAGAGAGTTGATTCAGCCCAGTGCTGCCATGCATACTTTGCAGATTTGTATTACAACTCTTTTCTTGGACTCACACATACCCCTTCGGATTAAGGGGGGATGTTGGAACACCTAATCCTACATGGGTAGGTGTGGAGTGCGAAAAGTCACAATGGAGTCCAAGTGACCTTGGAATGTGAAACCAAGAGTCACACCATTGTACTATAAATGTACATCTTTGTATAATGGAAAATAAGAAAGCCTCACGCTTATCTTTCATTGTGTGTTGAGTCTCTTGTGTGTGTGCATTCTTCTCCTCATACACCATGTGTGTGCTTCAACATGGTGTTTAACACTAACCCTCCTAAATCCATAGAGGGATCTCTCTATAAGTGCAAAGATTGATTTATATTTAAGGCTTTTATGTGTGATATTAGGCTAGTTATTAAGAACGAGGTATTTATTTTGTTGTTGGATGGTTGAGCATGATTTTTAGTTGAGTGGAAAGTCCTAAAATGAAATATTTTCAAAGGTGTGAAGTTGCAAGCAATCAGAACAAGCTTTGGCTGATATGATAGATATGACGCTGGTTTTTATTCCATTGGGATATGGAGTCATAAAAGGGTTTAATTGCGCAACAATTTCAAGAGTGGTCCAAGGGGAAATTCATCTATATCACAAGATATTTTGAGATTAAATGATGGAATGGAACAATAAAAGTGTTGAAGGGGTGGAAACAGACAATAATTTCAACTAGGATTTATCAGTCTATCCAACAACAAAAGCATTTTAAGTAACTATTTAAAACCAACCAAATGACAGGGCTAACCATAGACTCTTTGGAAAAGTTCATATTTAAGCTAACTCAATAGACAAACAATCTAGTAATCCACATAATTACTTTCAGAAGGGATGAAAACAGATAATAAAAACAAAGTGCAACTTAAGATCAGATAAGATACTTTTAAATCTAGACTACTTTCAGCATACAATTAGGGAAAACTTCAGAATTACCTTTGGAGAAAGAAGCTATAAAACAGGGCACACCATCACTTTTCTAGTTTATCTTTACTGAGAATATAATTAAAATAACATTCAAGAATAACGTTTAAAGTAAACAATAGGACGAGGGAACACCAGCATTCCCAACTACTTGAAATGTATTGAATCATTCTTAAATACACGATTTGGAGGAAAACATTGAGATAAAGCTTATCAGTCAGAGAAGGGTACTGTAAATAGTAAATACTAACTCTATGCTTGCTATTCTTTATCAGAGAATAATGGACAAAATGGCATACATGTAAGGAAAACAATAACACAGAAAGAAGCACTTCACCAGTGATATAGACCAGGATCCCAAGAAACAGCGTGTATATTGATGTCAATCCAGTTACATTCTTCAAGCCCAATGTTTCAGTTCAGCAATCATCTTCTCTTCTCACCCTAACTTATTTGATTACAAACAGAGCTTCAAGAGCCTCTGAACACTATTTACATGTAGAAGTTTCAAGCACAAGTATATTTCAAAGTTCTGCAACCAACCCTTTACAATGAGCTCCTCAAGAAGATTTTATAGAAAAAATGAGGTGGAAGAGAGAAAAGATCTTCTAAGTTCAATTAATATAGTTAATGCTTCTTGACCTTTGAGGGGCTTAATGGAGAAGATTTCAGATATTTATCTGCATTAATTGGTTTACATTTAATTTTAAGCTTGCTCGGAAGCTTTTGCTGACTTTAAGGCTCTGTTTCATCTTTGTAATAACTTCTCTGACAGTTTAAATTAGTTTCTTCGATTTGGAATAACTGTTTAGCTGTATTGGGAAAATATATTCTATTCTGATCATAACTCAGCCTCTTTTATATGCTTTGAGGCCGCAGGTGGCATTGGGTAGCTGAGAGGATTCAATTAGCCTCTGATGTGGTAATGGAGGCTCTCTCGGACTGATAGATATTTTTTATTTTCTTTAAACACTATTAGATTTGCTTTAATTCTATGTGTTAGGCTTAATCTGGCCTAAATTATATCTTCTATTCTTTAACTGTGTTTAATTGAGTGGATTAGGCTTTTGTTTGTCGATCTTACCCGTAATCCCTTAAACTGGGTAAAATATCTTCAATTCTTCATCTCTGCTATGGTTGGGTCCTTTCACACTAATACTCTTTATTTGATTATATTTTACTGTGTCTTGTTGATGTGCAGGTGTAGAGGGTCCTTATGGCATCAATGCTCATGAGGCACGGACGAAACGTGGCATTGAACCCTGCAGAGAATTCTTCTTTAATAAATAAAGGCCCGGGGGATCATCATCCCCGGCCTTTAATCTTCTTTTAAAACCTTTGAAAAAACTATAAAAACCTACACAAACAAGGAAAAGTGAGAAAATACTGTCTATTCAGGTCAAACTGCTTTGGAGGCTTAGGTTTAGAGCGTGGCTGTTGGATGAAAGCATCCAACGGTGGAGATCACGCGTTGAGGTTCAAAGGAAGGCGGTCGATGAAACGGTAGGGAGATTTAAGTCAAGGTCATTGATCTGTGTTGATCAACTGTTAGGATTAATCCGGAATACAAAATGCGGAGGGGCCACATTACAGCAAAATGAGAGAAATTACAAAGAAAATAGGTTAAAAACCTTTGGCAGAGGAAATATGATTAAAATCAAATTCGGGGTTTCCGAAAGGAATCTAGCCAATCGGATGAGATCGGCCCATGGAAATCAATGGTGGAGAACACTTATGAAGTCCCTTGGAGGAAAGCAGAGGGTGATAGCTCAAAGCAATATTGATTGCGAGCCATTGATCTGCAGAGATCAACGACGGAGAACGAACACGATGGTATGCAGTGGAAATAGGGGAAAGTGGTTTCGAATGAAGAAACCACGGGTTTCGCGCTGAGAAAAGGTGGATATGTGGTTTTCACTTTTCAAATGCTATATGCGTTAGATCCTGCCACATGGCATTTTGAAACCGCTTACATCGCGTAATTTTTAGGAATTAATGGTCGAGCTCAAAGTTACGCGAAACTGCGCGCCAGCCGTTAGATCTGGGGTCTTGGATCGGACGGATGTGAGAGAGGGAAATATCAATAATATGTGAGGACAGAAAAATGTGGGGGCAGGGGAAAGTGGTTTCAATCTGGGCCATCAGATCAAGGAATGAACGGAAGAGATTAAATCTGGAGGAGGGCAGGACCCAAAGGAGTTGGGCCTGTCGAGATGAATCTGGGCTGTTAGATGTTCAATATGGATGGTCAAGATCGATCTTTGTGGTTACTGAAATGATATATGAGGCAGAGAATGGGTTAGTATGGGCCATTAATCTGCAGAGATCAATAGCTGAGATTTACCCAAACAACATTACATAGCGGGGTTCATGAATTTAACCAAGGTGGTGAGAAAAGATCTGGATCGTCAAATCTTATTGCAAGGATGGCCCAGATGCAATCGAAGGTCTTGCGATCGGAGGAGGAGAGAGGAAAGGCGTAATGAAATATCCGATGTGATTGAATGTGGGCTGTCGATCTGAGGATCAGATCGACAGTGGGAAATGAATCATAGGAGTTCACAGCTGGGGGAAAGGGCTTAGGGATGAAGCGATGTGGGCTATCGATCTGGATCTGGCGAGGGATATCAACGGCCGAGAACCCATCGGGAGATCGCCAATCGGGGAGGGGGAATAAAATATTAAACGCGCCCATTGGAAATCTCTAATGCAAGATTATGCTGGCCGTTTGATTGGTTCAAGATCAACGGTAGAGGAAGGGCTTCAACCAATGAACGGCGGGCCACGTTATAACATAAAAAATCAAAAAAAATTATGAAATACAAATGATATTTCGCATCAGGGAGGGGTTTTATTTATGATTAGCGCCCGATTGCAGGGCCTCAGGGTATATGAATAGATACAAGGGATCGGGAGTTTACACAAAGGGAGCCAATCGGCATCGGAAATTTTTGTCAAAACAAACAAACGCGCCCATCGAAAGTTTCCAATGCGAGATTGCACAAACTGTTTCATTGGTTTTAAATCAACGGTCAAGATTGGTTTAAACCATGAACCGGCGGGTTTCCTTTATAACATATAAAAATGGGTTTTTATGAATTTACAAAGGAAAAATGCCTTCGGGGAGGGTTTATTTATAAGGTTTGGTGCCCGATTGCAGGGCCTTTGGATATATGAAAAATATAAAGGGACCAGGGTTTATATACAAAAGGGCTAATCGGATCGGAGGTTTCATAAAACAAAAATACTTGCGCCCGATTTTTCTGATGCGATAAGCGTCATATGGGTTTAGCGCTTAGTTCCAGTGCTAAGTCGCATGGAGGGGAAGTGGTTTGGGGCTTAGCCAAAGGGGTTTCGGTAAGGTTTAAAAATGAGTTTTAAACCATATAAAAGGGGTTTTATGAAGGGAAGAATGGAATAAAGGAAAAATAGAGGAATTTTATGGGACTAAAGGAGATAAAAATGAAGGGATTTATGAGTGAAAAGGGGAGGTAAAATGAGGGGAAAATGGATTTTTTGCAATAGTATTTTATTTAGGAAAACAACAGAATTTCAGAATCAAGAGGGAAACAACAATGAAGATTAATCAAAGAATAAGATGTCTTCATAAGACTTCAAGAACTAACAATTTTGAAATAAAACTTGTTTCTTCAAGGCTTCAAAAATGATTTAGCCACCATTTGATATGACAAATTTTATAGGTGGCTAACATGATCTATGCCACTGAATGACTTAGCTCTTGGTAGATTACTTGGTAAATCTAAGTCAAATTGAGTATCTGATAGATCTGCAAGGTTTTCAGGTGCTGAGTTAGCTCTGTGAATGGGCCTAACAATAGTTGGATCCCTAGATGTGAGAGACTTCCTAAGAATTCTCTCTGGATTGTCAACTATTTAAGGAGGATTTGGATCAGGATAAGCTCTGGTATGGATTGTTCTTGAAGACAGTATGTTAGGTAAAATAATCTTTAAGAGGCAGATTATCCTTAAACCAATAATCTTAATCGTATGTGTTTCCTTTGGTATGGATGATTTTGTGATTAAACTGGTCTCCCAGTGGAGTCTTGTGAAAACAGAGATAATCAGGAGGCCTACTAATCACCTATGGAGTCTTTTAGTCATTTAGGAACTGTGGAGTTTCCAGGTGGATGACTTAAAATTTTCAAGGATATTTACTGTCCACCACAGTGATTAACTACCACATCAAGGCTAATTTGGTCTTCTTTGAGTTCTTAGAGATGTTTGAAGGAGTGTTTTACTCAAAGCCTCCCCAGTGGAGTCGCCATTATGTTTTGGTTCTTGTGATTTGGCAGATTTGGCAATACCAAATGACAAGACAACATCAAACCACTTTGGGATCTTAGGATCTAGCCCTCCTGGATCCAGAGAGGGATCTCTCTATAAAGGTAAAGAAATGTATATCTTTGATGTTCAATTCAAGGTGTTAGGCTAGTTATAGGGCACAAGGGTTTTTGTTTTGTTTTGTTTGTTTGGTTGGGAAACATGAAAGAAGGGTTAAATGAATGTAAAGAAATGAGTAGAGAAGGATTTTATGGCAATGGGGAGATAATTCAAAGAGAACACAAGTCCATTGGGTAATGGGGTCATAAAAGGGTTTACTTTCAATTCAAATATCCAAGGCTTTCAAAGGGCTAGTCATCTATATCAGAGGATATTTTAAGATGATAGTATGAGGTGAAACAATAAGGAAATGAATGGGAACGACAAGGAAAACCTTCCAAGGTGACCACTTCGGAGTAAATCTAGGGACAGGGCATGCCTTAACCTCTATGATCTAAACTCCTAATGAGGCTAAACTCCGAAAACAACAATCCAGTAGTCCTCCTGACTACTTTCAGACAATAGAAAACATTTAATTTTAACACAGAGTGAAACATAAGATCAGAGAAAGACTTTTAACCTTATCAGCTTTTGACATTCAACTCAAAGGGATCTTAGAAAGGCCAACTGTTGGAAGAGGAACCTAATGGGACATGGCTAACTCTAATCTCCCAGTCTCCTAATTCTTTTAGCTAAAACCAAACAAGAACATCCAAGGAAAAAACTCTAAATTCATACATCAGTAAGCATGGACAAACCAACTTCTATATTGGTTAAATTATGTTGAATTAGTTTCTTAGATACAAAATTAGCAGAAAACATTGAAGATAAGAAAGTTCAAGAAGCATTAGGGTACTTGTAGTAGTATATCGTAAGCTAAAATTACTGATTCTTATCAGAGAAAATGAAACATGATGTATAACAGAGGGAAACCAATAAAAAATATAGAACACATCACCACTGATTTAGATCAGGATCCAATGAACATGCTTATCATATTATAAGAGCAAAACCATTCACATACATCCTTGTCCAATAGTTTGATATCATCCAGAAATCATCGCCCAGCTTATTTACTACTACTACTCACAGAACTCTAACTTAGTGAAACAGCTTACAATCAGTGTTTTTACAATATCTAACCAACCAACGTTTACAATGTATTTCTCGTGAGTTATTATAGGTGAAAGAGCAATAGTAGTGGTAGATAGAACTTAAATGATTCATTAAAACAGAGGGAGAAATCTCTTCGAAGCCCATTATGTTCCATATATTTACATTAACTTTTAGTACCCTTTAGATGGATTAGGGGTCTTCGACAGACTAATAATAACTCCAAAGGTATGTTCCTTGAAGTACTTTCCGGCTGTAGTACTCTTTTTGTACTCTTAGACAAGAAAGGATGAAGATTTGTCTTTCAGGTCTTCCATCCTTTGTAACTAATGCACTGACAGTTTTAGGACTCCTTGTCAGAATAATAACTACTCTGGATTTTGATGAAGAACAGGGAATGGGTAGAATTGGTTTGGTCCTTTCTTCAGTAAAAGGAATGTTCTGCTGATATATCCTCTACGCTGCTGCGATCAATGATTTGTACTTAATCTATGCTGACTGTGGATTATGCTTCTTAATCTTCAATTTTATGCCTTTAACCCCTTTCAGAGATTTCTTCCTCTACAATCTTGGCTCTGTGATAGTCTTTCTATGCCAGGGCTGTGACTGTGAAAACAGTGAGAATTCACCACCTTTGAAACCTGCAAAAAATGAGAAAATTGTTATAAAAACCAGGGGGAGTGTGGGAGGACTACTTCAGAGGCTTGTGAGGGTGAAAGGGCAGTGAATGGAAAAGGTGTATGCAGCAGAAAAATGGCTAAAAAATCATGGCAGAAGGTGAAAACAGTTTTGATGGAAGCTTGGGGCGTCGTGGGTTGTGGACCGTTCGATTAGAACAATCAATGGTGATCTACGGTGGAGATTAGTCGATGAAGTTGTTTGGAGGAATGGATGAATGGTGGATGAGTGGGGGCGAGATTTAATGTGGGCCATTGGATTAGAACAAATCAATGGCAGAGATTGCCTTATGGGATCATTTGGGGAATAGATGAAAAGTAAGTGAACGGGTTGTGATATAACAGGAGTCGTCTGATCTCAGAGATCAACGACTCCGATTAAAAGCCAACGTTGTGTTGCGGAGGGTGGTAAGGTAGAAAAACAGAGTGGTATTCGCAAAATAAAATGGAGGGTAGGCAGTATTTCCCAAAACAACGCAATTCCATACAACATCTGACACGTGGATTCCTGAAACCGTTTATATCGCGCAATTTTGAAACGTTAAGCTTTGGGCACAAAAATTACGTGATATTGAATGGTGACCGTTGGATCTGGGGCCTCAGATCTGACGGTGTGAAAGAAATGTGATGGGTTGAAAGCTTTGGGGTTAAAAGGTATGCCGAGTTGAGTTAGGACCGTTAGATCTACGGATTGGACGATTGAGATTAAAAGAGAAAGCGGAGTTTTGAACGGGGTAAGTGAATGAGCAGAAAAATGGTAGTCGTCAGATCTGTAGGAATGGACGGCAGAGATCTAATCGGTGATTAGAGGATCAGTGAAAGGGAGAAAGTAAAAAGCGAAGTGCGATGAGATCCTGGCCATTGGTTCTTGTGGATTCAACGGTCAGGATCAAATCGGGGAATCGGACCATCGGAGATGAGAAGCGAACAAGACTTTGGATTTGCGATGTGCAATTAAGCGCTGGCCGTCCGATCTGAAGGATGATAGATGGTCAAGATTTAATCGGTGGGGTGATGTTGGAGGGCCTATGGGCAGAGCGTGATTAGATCCTAGCCGTTGGTTCTTGTGGATTCAACGATCCGGATCAAATCGGCGGGCGCGAGTAATGAGCAAAGCGAAAAACCAACGAAGCAATGCAATTTAGCGTGGACCATCGGATCTAACTTGATCAGCGATGGAGATTGAATTCGGAGGTCGCGAGGAGAAAGGCTCATCGCATCAGAAAATTGGAAGAAAAAATGAAAATTTTGGAAATGAAAACTCCGATTGCGATTAGGGATAAGGGCTTATGAGGAGCGAGATTAGATCCTGGCCATTGGTTCCTATGTATTCAACAGTCTAGATCAAATTGGGGGATCGGCATCGGAGGAGGCAAGGAAAAGGGAACAAAGAGACAGGAATTCTCGATTGCGATTAGTGATAAGCGCCTGGTTATGGCTCCGGGTTATGTGTGGAAAACAGGCTAGGGCCAAGTCCGAAAGGGGCTTAAGGCCTTAGTGTAGAAATGAGTTTTTTAGGACAAAAATGAAGGTTTTGCGGGTTTTTTTTGGCTTTCGGTAAAGGGGAAACAGGGTGTTTTAAGCCTTTAAAAGGGATTTTAGAGGTTTAGAGGGATTTTGGAGGTCTTTAGAGGGAAATGGTGGTTTAAAAGATGAAAATAAGGCCTTATGAAAATGAAGGGAAATTAGTGAAAATGGGCAGTTTCAAAGGCCTTTTGAAAATAGTTTCTTTGGTGAATCAGCATGGTTTTAAGATGGAAACAGCAGTGAAGATTTTTTTTTTTTAATATAGAAGGCACATGGAGGCTTCAAGAATGGTAGATTTACAAAGGAAATGTCTCTCTTGAAGGCTTAGAAACATATTTACCCACCTATTTGCCTTGAAAAAATATTATAGGTGGTTAACCATTCCAATTCCTTCTTCAGTGAGGTATCACAAGTCCATTTCAGAGATTGAATATTGGGAAATTTACAGTATATGTCTCCTTCCAAAGAAGGGAGAGATCCTAAGGCTAGCTGGCCCTTCACAGATTCTGCCTATGGATATGCAATATTCCACCTCGGGAATTTCTGTTACAGGGTCCTTGGGGACATTGTATAAGGAATTCACTGCATAAATAAGGAAAACCATTGCTGGGATTCCCTAACATCTCTAATAAAACTCCCTTTCAAAAAATGAGATCAAATAAATGATTCTAGATGGGTTATACAGACCTCCCCAAACTAGATCTCTAAAATAAGGCTCAATGAGAGAGCTTACAACAATACATAGACATCTCATGAACTATGCAAATCTGAAATACATCATAAGATGGAAAATGCTACATCCATCATTATATTATGATATCAGCAATAAAATACAGAAATATCATGAGGAATGAACCCCTTATGCAATGGGAATCAATCTCCAATGACTACACCCTGAAATACATAAGTTACTGCAACTACACAAAATGTCAGAGGACCATGCCTGTGCATTCTATATGAAGTAGTAGCTATTGAATATGTATAAAATGAAAATGATGCTGAAGGATACAAAGAAATAGCCCAATAACAAAGAGATGGGCTGAAATACAAGATTTCTAACCAATCTAGAAGAGATTTCTAGAAATGTCGGAGTATACAAAATGTGACAACTGAGTTGTCACTGCAACTAGTACAAAATGAGAATGAGGTTGTGGCTGATATGAAATATGATTTCCCTCCTCTGATAATGTCTCCAAGAAAAGGGTTGATCCCTTTGACTCAAAAACACTCCTCCTTTGAAGCTCTAGAACCCCTCTCTCACTGCCTCCTCTGAGATAACGCGGTTTCCTCCATGGAATGCACAGTGGGAGATGATGGAATATTGGCCTCATGCCAAAGATCTAAAATAAGCTCAGGAATCCTCCTTGCAGCTCCTCCAATGAATATAACACTCCTCCACTGAAGAAAACAAACAAGAATGACTCCATGAGTTCCTCCTTTGCTGCCCCCAGCAACACAATGTCCTCTCTGCTGCAGAGCTAACGGTGTAGATGATGGTAGTAGTTGTGGCCAATGCCTGATTGAGGAATATGTAGCTCAATCCTCATCCTTCTTTGAGGAAGAGGTAGGGATTCCCGACCAGGAACACCCTAGTGCCCGAGGGCCCCACTACCCTGCTAAAGAGCCCAGGGATGCGAGCCTCTGCAGACCCTATTCGAAATTCTATATCCAAACATGATGCAAATGGGTTGCCATCTCCTCCTTATAAAGAAAGGGAACTCTTCTCCACCATCGTCCCACCAATTAGGGTTTCCACCCTCATGTGAGTGCCTTCCCTCCAAAACTGTGCAACTTCTCTAGGAAGCCTCTCCTCCTTGGGCAGTGCTATTGAATTTAGTCAAAGATGACTAAATCAAGTGATCTGGGTTCCATTCACACCCTTAGGTGTTTATATCAGCTGCTTTATTCACCTCATTTTCACATAAGGAGTGTTATTTCTTCATTAAAAGAGGGCTAAGGTGTCTCCTTACCCATTTTATTAAGAAAAAATAAAATATGCAACTATAATGTTCCATTTTAGCCTGAGGCTAAAAATTGGGAACATTACATCTGCAACCTACTTCATTGAGTTCCTATCATGTCAATTAGCCAAGAATGCCTCTTTCTGAGCTCTGTTTGGGAAAAAATTGCCTCAGTTATGGAAAAAACTGTATTTCACCCAATTTCTCCACTATTCCTGGAAAAATGATAGTTAAAATTTTAAATTTGGCATTCCGCCACATTTGGCGCGATGCTCCTAAATTTCTGCCAAACTAATCGTTCTTAACACTTAATATAAGTGTGAATTAGTGATAAGATAAGAGATGTTTTAATTTAAGCACAGTTAGCACTAATCGAGATTAATCATGGTTTAAGTGCAGATTAGTCGTTTAATTAACGTCATTAGAATTCTGCCTAAATTTCTGTTTAAATCTTGGTTCCGAGCACTTGGGCATATGGAGAGGGGGCTGGACCGCGGGGCTAGACACCTTCGGACCCCGGCCATTGGCATGTTGAAAATTTAAATAGGCGTGGAGACCTTTGATTGTTAAGACCTGTAGTGTGAATGGAACGGTAGAGTGGTGGCGTGGTGTGAGGTAGGTCGGGGGTTTGATCCTGACCCAGACCATAAATTTTTTTCCACCGTTGAATGTTTGACCTTCCTGCCAAGTATAGCAGCCTTCCACCAAACTGTGGCCTATCCGCCATACTAGTTACCTTTGTCGGTTAATTATAAGCTCCACCAAATTTAAATGCGTCCACCAATTGGTTTAAAACCATTGGTTATAATATATATATATATATATATATATATATATATATATATATATATATATATATATGTGCCCAAATTTTAATATGCGAAATTGCACCATAAACCTTGTAATAATTAGAACCTCCCAACCCTAGGCCATGGGAAAGGGGGCATGTGGCAGCCTCTGACTGTGCCACCTGGCCTATCCCCATTGGCCCATAATTCAACCATTTAAATAGTGGCATTGTATCAATAAATCAAAAATTCACCCTTAGACTTAAGATAAAAAAGAATTTCACTTCCTAGTCATCATCGGTGAATCTGGCTGGAACACTTGGCACATTGTCATGGGCAGGATCTGGAGAATATTCTCTGAGAAGCTGATTGTACTTTCCATGTCATCCCTATACCTGTTGTGCTCCTTTTTTACCTTTTTTGGAAATCAAACAACAGACCATAACTCACTCATACAAACTCGGATTTTGACGAAACGAGTTGCGCCAGAATCCTGGCGACGGACTCTATCCAATTGTTCAGGTCTGAAGCATTTCTGAGCACTTTGAATTTTTAGCTAATATATTGATCCCTGATCATTCCTCCCCAATAGAAGCCTTTTTGACCCCAAAATATCTCTTGATTACTGATTATGAAGATGAGGGGACTATTCCCTCACTATTTCAGTCTTTATCCATTGAAATTTTCGTAATTTCATAATTTGGAGCTTTTCATAAATAGTCAAATTTTTCCTTGATTCTAACGACCATCTATTGTTGTCTTTGACCTAAACAAGACTTCCTGAATTTTATCATCAATTTTTCTATCTTCAGCACTTCTTAAAACTTCAAAGGACAAGGATTTTCTATGTAATGGAGTACGTGATATTGCAAAAATGCTTTGATTGCCTTTGGAGATGGCATTTTTAGTCCAATGGTTAGGATAATTGCCTTCCAATCAATAGACCTGGTTCGACTCCTGACAGACGCACCAAAATGTTATCACAAAATTTCACTTGATTGGCTACTAATTAGACAACTTTATGTAAATGTTTCAAACCATATTGTGACTTAAGCTTAGCCTCTTCAGTCTGAGAGGGCTCTCTCAAAGGGGTTAATGATATTTGATAATAATGAAACTAGATGCCTAACTCTATTTGGAAAATAACTTGGTTGTGATGTGTGTAGGTTGAAAAGAGCACAGGTCTGCAACCATTAGGCTTATGGAGTCAACAAATCAATAATTTCAATGGTAAGGTCTCTTGACATGGAATCTGAGGCAGGTAAGAGTTTTTAGCAAAGGTGAATCACACATGGAACATGGAATAATATAGCCATTTCATCAATAAAGGAAGTCATAGCATACACATATGAATTCTGAGTAATAAAGATGAAATCTACTGCAAGTAGTACAAATAAAAATAGAGATCATGAAAGCACTAAAAAATCCATGATAATCTCAGGTTTTTCAAGAAAAAGTCCTTTGTATTACTGATTGTTAGCCATCAGTATTTTTTACATATTAGTGATGACTATACCTACAGCTGAGTTTTCTAGAAGCTGATTTCCTTATGTCAATATGTCATCTAGAAAAACCTCCTAAATCTTTTTTGCCCTTCTACTTTTCAGTCCACCCTTGTCGAAATCAAAACCCCATTATCACTATCCTACCTGGCTTCAGCCCCCCTGGTCTGTCCATCAGCTTTAAAAGGAAAATCCAAATCTGTTTCAAAAGTCTCCCCTATGTTAGGAAGTGGCGCTTTAAGGCATTTTACCCTTGGCAATCATCAAAAATCCAAAAATCCTCCATCTGCTACAGACCTACCATGACTAACCTCCCACTTTGCAAATGAAATTGACAAACAGCTCTAAGTCGCGCCACTTACACCCCTAGGTCTCAGCACTGCACAAACCCCAGTCTCAAGCTGACTATTAGGTGTTTCACAGTGTTTTATGGATTCTACAAAGGTAGGAAATATAACTTCATCTCAGGAGGAAATGCTTGAATCTACAGTTAGAAGAAAAAATTCTTCTAAATGTAACATGAGCCTGAGATATGTCTGCAAAACAGAGAGCCACTCATCAAAACCTTACATCTCTTTCCAGCATGAAAATCACAGTAAGAGAAAGACACCATTGTCACAGCAAACTGGTAATTTTTCATGGCCCAGAACCTCCTTCATTTACAAGCAGAGGGTTAGGGTGCCTCCTTCATCTACAAGCAGAGGGCGCTGGCCAGTATTGACTTAAAGGAATGCAGAAACCCAGGTTTTCCTTTTACTGAACAGTGAAACAATAACTCCAGGTTTTCTGAATGAGAGTGATGATCATAACAGGGATAGAGTCTGAAGTATGCAAATTCAAAGGAAAATAGAGTTTGGTCTTGTAAGGGAAGTCATGAGAAGTTTTCAAATCATGGGAAATGAGGAAACTTTAGAGAGGCATATCATTGGTAAAAAACCATTCTGATCATAAACAACCTGCTTTTCCACAAGACTAAATTGAAGAGATGCTGGCAAATCTTGTCATTACACAGGCAGAAGAAAAGGTGTCTGTTTTTCAAAGGGTCCTGACCTCCATAGTCACAGAGACTATCTTCCAAATAATTTGTCATGAGATGACCAAAGCAAATAATGACATCTCAGTTCCCCTCAAAGCAGTACAGTGAGACAGTGACATTTTGACTAGGGTTTTCCTGAAGCACATTGGTGGTTGCAAGCAGAGGTGCTAGTATTAATGTTTTTCAAAATTGTTGGCTTACCATCATAATCCTAGCAAAACCCTTGTCATGCAGCCTTATCAAACAATCTTCAGATGAAGAGCCTCCTCCATTTATGAGCAGATGGCCAAGGCATTGAGTGTTGTTGAAAACTGATTGGTCAAAAGGTGCGGTAGAAAGAGACAAAGAAAGAAAGAAAAAAAGCTTTACACAGGTGACAGATGGTGTTCATGTTTCAAAAAAGTATTGTTTGTTCCTATTCATATGGAAATGTCTGTCAAAATATACCTCATAGTGGACAGGAGACAATATTGACTATGCAGGCCATTGATACAAAAAGGGCAGTTTCCTTAGGGGAAGAGGCCACACAGTCACCTCACTGTCACATGCCAAGAAGTTTAAAGGGAACTCCTCTTAAGTAAACAGAGAAATATAGTTTGAATGGATGCAACCAAAAATGGCAATTACAATCCAAAGAGAAACCTATAAATCACCAAGAAGGTAAAACAATGGACAGAGTTGAGCTATGGAATGGTTCTATTACAAAAAGGTCAATGCACTGGTCAAAGCAAAATGATAACTGTTTCCAAAAGACCTGTTCTTCTTGCTTCATGAGTTTCTCCTTTCAGAATATTCATCACAAGTAATGGGAGGCATTTCAGGTTTTGTTCCCAAAGGACATACAAGTTTATGAATAGGCAAAAGGGTTTTTTTCATGGACTGTCTTTGTTTAGATGTTTTAAAACAAACACAGTTTTTCTTTATTCCAAAGAACAGATATATCATAAATGATACACCTACAGGTAAGAAAGTGTGTTGAAAGGATAATCTTTTCTTAGATCAAAGGTCCAAGAAGACCAGTAAACTTGGCACCCACAGTAGGTAAAGGTTGAAGAAGCTATAAAAAAACCAAAGCTGTCAAAACAGGTTTACAATGCAAAACCTACCCTTTCGGAAACAAAGCAGTTTGCAGGTATTTTTCTTGACAATGTTAAAGTGGGTTATATGAGAAATAGCACCAGCATTATTGACACGGTGGCAAAGGTTATTAAAATGATAGTTCGATATTGCTAAAGAAGGTAGTGTCCCCAGGAAAAAATTCAAAACACCCTGATGTTTCATTTTCAATAAAGAAAGAAAAAATCTTGAAAGGAAATGCCATTGTTTGAAAAAGAGATTTTGCGGCATTAAGTGGCAAACCGTAAGTTCTTTTTTGCATTGCAAGTAGATAATGAAAGTAACCGTTGAAGAATTTGAAGTGACATATTAAGGAGTGGGTTCGAGGGTGATTTCATCATTTTCAAATTGCAAACAAGAGCTCTGTGCCGCCCTCAGCATCAAAACAACAAAATTCGGGTCGATTTGTAGAGTTTTGCACCTTTAAAACATAGCGCGACGCGCCTGGGAGCGTGTTTGCACTGGCAGTCAGTGTTGGCGCTACGCGCCTGTACACAGCGCCCGACCGCCCGACTGCCCGGCCCGACAGGCCACCCGGGTGGTGTTTTTGCGCGCCGTTCTGTCCTTAAAGAGTGCCGCGCTTACTTATAGGACTTCCGGTGCTACTCCAGCCCTCTCCAAGGATTTTTTTTTTTCATCAAAATTGAAGGTATTCTCATATATTTTCCCCCTCGGTTTCAAAGATTGCTAAGTGACATGAAAGTTTAAAATCAAACTGTGGTGTGAAATGAAAGGGTGGAACAAAACTGTTGAGGTAGACCTTGTTTATATATCAAACATATATGTTAAGAAAGCTATCTAGCAAGGTCAAGATCAAATCAAAGGGTGGCTTGTCCTAGTTTATTTGATATATCATACCGGGCAAATGATTGTACTATGAAAATGACCATAGTTTGAAGCTATGTTTGAAAGGTAAATTCACTGCTGAGGGTGCCTATAGAAAGAACCGAGTGTTAAACTTCTTCAGATTTCTCATACCACACCATACAGGACTCTTGAACCCTGTCACCTTTTCAAAAAAACAGTGTTTTGACTGTATGATTGTTTGAAGTATGAGACTGTGATAAGATGCTAGTAATGTTATTTAGGGCACCTACAGGATAAGGCTGGTGTTGAAACTAAGAGTAGCCTGTTTCATCTTCAAAACAATCAAAGGGAAGAGGTTTTTTCCTACAAAGAACTGTGTTTTAGCTTAAACGGAGTTTGTTGGTGCAAGATGTTTGACTGCCACCTCAAAAGAAGCCTCTAAAAGGTAAAAGGAGAATTTGTTATAAAGAGACAGGGTTTAGGTCTAAAGAGAAACATTTCACACTGTCCTCAAGACATTGCCACATTATTAAAAACAGTGAATTTCACTCAGAAAAGGGGTTGTTTTCACATATGCAAGTTGGTTGACTGCCTTGTGTTTTTCAGGCTTATTTATAAGTTGGTATTCATCCAAAATAAAGGTTTTTTCAACATAAACCAGAGGTGTTACATCAGTAGGAGGTCTTGCCTATTTGGCAAAGTAAAGGCTCTTACAGACCTTGTTGAAACTTTTTGAGGCATTTTCCAAACTCTGTCACCTTGTTCAAAGCAGTAAGGTTGACTGTATACCTACACTGAAGTTGGACTGCATATCCACAAGTCTGTTGTTTTATTTTCACTCCAAGAAGGGCAGGTTTTTAATGATTGGGAATTTCACCTTGGAGACACAGATATAGATGTGGTGGTTGATCTCTTAAATTCACAAGTAAAGGGTGATTTTCCTAAACACTGTGCACTGATAATTCACCTAACCTTGGTCTCCTTTTTTCTTTCACTGTATGGTCTCTTCTAGAGAAATCTGTTGACAGAGATATTCTAAGGGTGAACAGACCACTTTCTGAAGGGCAGGTTTTTGATGATTGAATTTACCTTGGAGACAGAGACGTAGGTGTGTTGATTGGCCTCTAACAAATTCACAAGAAAAGGTGACTTTTTAACACTGTGCACAGGAAAATTACTCAGCAGTCTGTCTCCTCTTTACTATAGGGTATCCTATTGAGGAATTTTGCTTGACTGAGGTACATTCAAAGGTAGAAGGCTGGTTTTAAGAAGAGCAGAAGTTGTGTATTACAAAAACTTGGTGCAAGACATCCAAATCTCATTATCTATCTGTCAAAGCAGTAAAGTGACACAATTTGACTCCAACAAGACATTTTACATACAGTGAAGGCAGTTTACCTCTTCCAAAGCATATTCAGGTCAAAATTCCTCCAAGGCAAGACAGCAGGAGCGGTCCACATAAAAGATATGAGCCCATCTCCACAGAAGAGATTAATGCTCATCCATCTGTACTTTTCAACTTCCATGAAGTAGGCTGCCTCGATTTCTGCCAGAAGATAGAAGAAGTCAAGAGTTTTTCGCCATTAACACACTTGTGCGCCCTGAGATTCAAAGAAAAACACTTCCAAGTGGCGGGTCTTGATTTCAAAATTTCTCCAAGGTATGTGTCCAAAGCCACCAAGATCCCGTATCATGGCGAAAAATGGTTCAAACAAGCTCATCTTGACTTAGTGGATTACAAACCTTTCATCAAGCCTGAACATAGAGAGGTTGTCACTGCTATTTTCCCTTTTTCATATCTCCTTGACAGCTATGCTCTGCTTATGAAAGTCATAATGAAATATTTCACTTGTGAAGGGAGGTTTAATCGAATTTATGCCTACCATGTCCGATTTTTGATGCACTTTACTAGAAGCAGGCATCTAAACCTCCCTTACTTTTTGTTCAAAAGCATAGAGAAAATGGCATCCACTGTCCAAAAGAAGGCCCCAACTCAGCAAATCCCTTCTCTTTTTCATCATTCTTTGATCAAGATTATCTTCCTACACCAGCTAGAGAAGAAAGAGGTTTCATGGGATTCATTCATCAGCCATCCAGATTTTGCTACTGTTCCTCCTGCCCATATTTCTCCTACTCAGCCTGTCCATCGCCCAGTGCCTTTGTCCAGTAGGCCTACTCCTAGAAGGCTCAGAATGACTGCTGGACAGCCAAGTCAACAGCAGCAAGAGGAAAGGGATGAGGAATAGCAGCAGATAGATGATGAAGGACAGCAGGTCCATGATGAGGAACAGCAGCAGATAGAGGATGAAGGACAGCAGGTCCATAATGAGGAACAACAGCAGGTGCAAGATGAAGAACAGCAGGTTGGGCAGGAAATTGAGATACCTCCTGAGCCACAAATTGAGCAAGGCATTGATGAAGGACAGCAAGCTAATGTTGGCAAACAGGGGCAGCCAAATGAACAGCTAGGAGAATATATTCAGCAGCCTCAAGAAGATCAGCCAATCCAGGAAGATGTCAAAGGTAAAACAGTTTTGCCTCCTCCTCTCAAAATAACAAAGCTCAGCACAGCAAGGAAAAAAGGGACTAAAGCTGCCACCCTAACAGTGACAAAGATTGTTCCTAGCAAGAGGAAATCGCCCAAAAGGACATCTTCTATCATACCAAGGAGGAAAAGCGCCAGATTGGCTTTCAAAGGTAAAATCAAAGTTGGAGAAAGTACAACGCATGGAGGTGAATTAGCTATCATCCCTATCCAGATCGATGACAGTGATAATGAGGCCCGCCTTCTTGAAAATCTCCTAATCCATAAGGAAGGGAAAATTGAGGCATTAGAGGAGGATCTTCAAAGGGCAAGGAATTTCAACCACTTCTTGGAGATTGAAAACAAACAAATGAATGTGCACACAGCTGTTCATGAGGCACGGGCGATCAAATATAAAAAGGAGGCAGCTAAGGCGCAAGCGAGAATAGAAGAGCTCATTGGAGAGTTTGATGAGGAGGAGGAGGAAGACCAGCCTAGGCGAAAGAAGCCTAGGACCATCGGGCTTAAAAGAGCCTTGGAAAAGCAGAGAGCAGAAGAGCAAGCCCAGCTCCAAGCCTTTCCTCTCACTGCACTCCTTGAGCAGGAAATTGAAGAAAACAAAGAGGCTTGGCTTGAAAGAGCTAACAAACATTTTGAAATGAAGCTTGAGAGGGCGAATAGAGATTTAGAGCTGCAGAGGAAGAGGACACATCACTTCCAAAAGCTGAATCAGTTTGCCCGGTGCAAACTAAAGGCAGCCCAGGAGAAATTGAAGAAGGCAAAGGGGAAGCGCCTAGCACGGAAAGAAGGGAAAAGCATATCATCCCTTGATATTTTGGCCTCAGCTTCACAGCATGTTGCTATGGACCCTTGAGGGTCATGCATGCCAATTTTGGGCCTTTTTCGGCAACTTTTTGTTTTTTGGCATTTTTTGGGTTTTTGGTCGAAAACTCATAATTGCACCATTTCAGTTTGAGGATTTTTCAAGGGAGAAGGATGATGCCAGTGGATGCCATAATTCTATGAGCAGGTCCCCAGCGATTTTCATGGCATTCGGAGATCATTCGCCCCCTCAAATTGGCGAAAAATGCCCTCTTTTTGCACATTCTGCCCGCCATATCAGCAGTCTGCTATTTCCTGGTTTTTTTCACACAGGTACAGTTTTGGGAAACTTCTAGGCATAATATTGAGATGATTTCAGTTGCACTGGAAATTAGACACAGAGAGCTTTCCAACGAGCTATCATGAACCTTGTTTCGACACCGGGAAGGCTGCCATTTGCCTACAGAAAGTCAGGGGACCTTTTTCAGGCATAAATATGAAGTATTTTTGTAATTTTTGAACCTCAAAAATCTGCTTTTCCCAAATGTGCGTTAAGCTATTTTTACACTTGGGAAATGATGTAAAGTCAATATAATTTCCATTTTTAGCAGTTTTTTAGATATTTTATGGGATATTTTGTGCCTTGTGCTTTGCAAAGCCTCAAGGACAAGTTTAGATATTTTGACTTGGCCAATGGGATAGCTAGTTGCTCCATGAGGTTTTCCTTCCTCTAGCCTATTTATTCCACAAGGATTCATTGTAAAACAGAGGCTGAACTTGAGAGAAGAATCTATATATTGGTCATATGAGCTTTGAAGAACATATTTGTGTTATGATTTTTGGACTGCCTCTTGGATGCTTTTGATGAATGATGAAGGATTGGTGATGGATTCCATGACATGGTAGAATGGTATAGTGTTTCTTGCTATGTTTTTGTCTTCTAGTTTTCATTCATAATACATGCTTCTTGCTGCTATAGATCAGTAGAGATTGATTTTTAGATATGCCCATGGAGGCACCTCAAAATTCCTGAATCTTCATAGCTTGATGTTTTCTTCTTCCTTAGTTATGCTAAAGAATTCTTAACTGCTCTTTAGTAACTTAAGGATACTGTTTGCTAGTTTTATTTAAAGGTTCTATGCATGTTGAGTAGGATGTATGGTGTGCCCTGCCTACCTATAAGCTGTCCATAGTTATGTCCATAAAACTTTCTCTTTGACTGATTAGTTGATCATCTTGTTGAACCAAGGAGGCCTAGTCTCGATCTAGCCCTTTGCCTAAAACTATGAAAGCTTGTTTGTCAAAGTGCCCAATGACTTAGAGACTATTTTTAGGCATTCCGGCATGATTTTATGAGTTTTTAGTTTGTCTTATGTGTTTTCCCCAAAGTCTGATAGCCATTTCCCAAAGTTAGAGGGTCTTATACCTCTATGTATGGCTGGAATGTTTGATTTCTATGTCTTAATTAGCTCATAGTTACATTTAGCATGATTAATGGCTTGTTATAACATGTTTATGTCTGCTATCAACTAGTTACACTTGAAATCCCTTGTCTTTCACAAACTTTTTGTCCATTTAATCCATTTTGCCCAAAGATCCCTTCTACCGTGAATCAAATCGGCCCTACAACAACCTTGCATCATCATCTCATAGCTTCCTTGACCTGTTTGACCCCATAGCCCAATTGATCTGACTTCTTGTTATCCATTTTTACATCTTTGATCAGTTTTATCCCTCACAAACTAAAAAACCAAAAATCAAAAAACTCACTTCATAACTAGCCTAATATCAGAACACCATAAGCGAACACACCGATATCTTTTACACATATAGAGAGAGCCCTCTCTGAGTCCAGGAAGGCTAGGTCCTTGCGCTCCAAAGCTTGGTTTGATGTTACATCGTCATTTGGCTCACCAATCAGCCAAATCACGGGACCCTAACACTGATATCAGTCAAAGTACATAAAGCTACAGTATTGCAAAAAATATCCAACCCTTTACAATTTCAAATATATGCCCTTTAATAGACCTTGTTACATCAGAGATGATCTACCTCTTGGCTAGATTCATCTAACTCTTCCTATGACACCTTGCATAATAGGAAAACATGTGCTCTAATGAGAAAATGACAGCAACATTATAAAACAGTCCTTTTCCTAATAGGACTCAAACTACTACTCATTACATCAACTACCTTATCTCTTAAAATAGTTATACATCTAACAACTAATACTTCACATTTTAAAATAGGCTTTGATAGAACTCATCACTACTTGACATCTTAATTACCCTCCTCAACATATGGAAACAAACCCTATTTTTAAGGAAAACAGGGTTATATCCCCAGCGAAGTCTTCACCTGATAAGTTGTCTCCCTTTCATGGTCTTCAAGTCATGAACGATTGCTGGCAAGGTCCCTTCACCTATTGAATATTTCCACCTATCCAAAACTGCTCTTAAACCTTCTCAGAAACCTTCAAAACAACTCGCTACAAAAACATGGCAGTTTCGTAGCATGCTTTCGTAGCGTCTAAAAAATGACCTTTACAATTAAAATTTATGCTTCTTTGCTCTTGCATGGTATTCATCATAACTTGACACATCATCACTACCATTTCCTCTCCTTGAAAGCTGCCAAAAGTGGTTTTAGAAGCCAAAATAAAGCTACAGAAATTTTCGTAGCGTTTTCCTGGCTTGAAGCCTAGGAAACGCTATGAAACTATGGAAAATTGTGCAATTTCCATATTTTACCTTGTTTCAAAAAGGTACCTTCCAGCTGTACAAATTTTGTTTTCAACATGCCATTGACCTCTCAAAACATAAACAAACTCAACTTAAGAGCCTTGAGGTGTTTCTTCTTCATTAATGATGAGTTGAGCTATGGCTTCCTCAACTACAGTCATCTTTAAACCCTTCTGCTCCAGCTCCTCATGGATCAATTTTAACTGCTCTTGGATGTCTTCAACTTGGCCCTTCAGCTTTCTGTTGGTAGATTTCAAGTGCAGGTTCATTCTTCTGACATGCTTCACGTCTTTCCTCAATGGCATAGTTCATTTGATTAATTGTTGTGTGTTATCTAAGGTCTTTGATACACTGTCAACCTGCTCTTCCCAAACCTCTTTCATCTTCTCAAACTGCACCTTTTGTACATTAAGCTTCCTTGCCTCTTTCTTCATGACTGATATTTCATGATTTTTTATCTTCAACTATTCCTTTAAGACCTCAATCTCTGTTTTTTCAATAACTTTCTCCTTTTCTTTCTTTTTCTTGATGACTGGATCTTCTTCTACAAGCGATGAAAGGTCAATAATGCTTTGTGGTGGCTAGACAGTGTCAATGGCTAGATGAACTTCTTTACTAATTTCCAAAAGTTTTCTAGCATGTCTTGTCATGGGTTTCCTAGCCTGAAACATAAAACCTGCATCCTCTCCCTCAAACTCTAACTTCTTTGCTGATTTAGCTTTCTTGAGTTTCTTTCCTCCCTCATCTATATCCTTAGCTTGGACTATGGGGGTCTCTTCAATATCAATAGCATGTAGAAAATATTCTAAATTGCCTTTAGCCACTATTTGGCTCCTTGTAAACCTTTTGATTCCATCCTTACTCACATTTGGCTCTTGTTTTGCAGGTTTTCTCATTCTTGACTTTTGTTTTGTAGGTTTTCTCATTATTGACTTTTGTTTTGCAGGTGAAATAGTAGGTGCATCAAATTTCTGCAACTACTCTATTTCCATGATTGATGGCCCACTTTGCTCTACCCCTACTGGTTCACCTTGTTCTGTCACTAAAGGTGATGTTATACCTCTAGGTTTAGGATTTCTTTTAGGGGTAATGGTATCCATTTCAAAACCACTAACAAATAGAAAAGAAGACTAGTCTTTGCCTAGTCTTTGCAACTCATCTAAAACCAGCAATTTTATTAAACCATGATGAAAAAGTGAGGTTTCACTTCCTTTAGATTTAGCTTGAACTTTATCTACCATTTTTTCTAAGCTTCTGTGTAAATAAAAAGGTAGATCAAGAGATATCTTACCAACAAAATGTAGAAGAGGTTTGAAGTGGTAAGAATAAACTTTATGATATCTCCCTTCACAAGTGAAATATTTCTGAATCATAAGTAGTAGCTTTGAGAAATTATCTTTCATGTAGCTCCTTGGAATGGCATTTGTAATGTCAACCTCACTACTTTCTGGCTTGATAAATTCTTTACATTCCTCCATGTTGAATTTGAAACCTTTGAACCATCTTTCTTGTCCTCTTGGAATCCCTGTTGTTGCTACAATGGTCTCTGGTGTTATAATGAGATTCATCATTCCCACTTTTGTAGTTGTTCCATTGAAATTTAGGCAAAATTCTTTAGAAACTTGTACATGGCATCCTTGTAATCTTTGACAAAACTACAAACACCCTGTTCTTATGAAAACTTATACAATTGATGGGTCTTCATTTATCAGGTTCATGTCTAATGGCTCATATCTGAGACAGTGGCCGCCTTTTTGGTCTTCCTCTTTGCAGCCATGGTGCTTTAATTTCTTCTCTGCCTCAGTTGATCAGTGATACCTGCAAACCTTTGAAAATACCAGCCATGGCTTGGGCTCAATGAAATCATTTTCTAGAGCTCAATAACACGTAAAAAGGGAATGGAGAATGACAAATGACTTAATTTCGAAATATTTTGAAGTTAGATGACAACATGGCATAATGATGACCCATACATGCTTAAAATAGTGATAATGACTTCCACCATGACCATTGTACCTTGATCTTAACCCTAACTGACTCGAGTAGCATCTACCCTATCCCTTTCAATCATTTACTGACACCTAACAACTGGTTTGACAAGACAGATAGGAATCCTTACTTTCGTAGTGTACCTAGTGTATTTCTGGGAAGTTTTTCTATGAAAGTATTAGCATTTTCGTAGCGAAAAGTTTGTGTTCTATGTGTATTTCACTACGAAAGTAGGGTTTCTTGGGTAAAATGACTCTTTCAGGGAGGAGTCTTTCGTTCGACGAATCGGGAGCTGATGTGACAGCTCCCGATCAGCCCCTCCGGCGACTCCTCCCAACAAACGGCGACGGCAGCAACCCAGACGGTGGACCCCGCATGGCATCCTCCGCCACCTCTCCAAGGCGCCGCTCCTCTCCCCTCCGCCACCCACGACGCCACGGCAACCAATATTTTCCAGTGTATTCGTTATTTAATGCCCTCTAAGACTGTACCGAACAGTACGTGATGCCATGCCCATTGCCAACCATTCTACGAAATGGAAATCCGGCTTCCCTTTTCCGGTTGTGGCGACTCCACGTGCAGGATGTATGCATGCATGGCTCCATTTCGTAATCATGGATGGGAAATAATGATGAAAGCGTACGATTAATGAGATGGGATGGTCCAGTTTAATTTCAAATTTCAAAATTTGAATGTTATAGATCACCGTCTCCCGCCTTCCATTTGCTCAAAAAATATTTGTTCCCCATAGAGAATGCCTGAAGAACCATGCGGCTAGCATCTGGGGTGAGGCGACGCAAACAATGGGTGCAGCATGAATCGGTGTTGAAGGCACTCTGGAGGCCCTCAAGTTCCCTGCCTGTGACTGCCATCGTAATTTTCACAAGAGCATTGACTTCCATCGTAATTTTCATCACAAGCGAGGACACCAGCAACAGAGGAGTCGACCCCTTGCTGCTACGGTAGCAACCACAATGGCTCCTCCAAGAGGCCCGGCGGCGGGCTTCACCTCCCGGTACCTGCTCCCATGTGCCCCTGGCATTCCACTCCAGTTCATCCGATATCCTACGCTCCCATCCATAGATGATCATGGCGATTTGTGATGTTGGGGGTGCGGAGCACGATCACATGATGATCGGTGCCAGTGTTCATGCCATGTACATGGCTGGCCACTCAAACCTAGATGCAGTAAAATGTTGAGGCACAAAAAGATATATTGCATCTATTCTACCTATTGCAGGTGTAACTTCTACGATGGGAGTTGTCATGAGCCATATGCGTGGTTACTCATGCCAGCCAAACAACATTACATCAACGTTAATGACCCTAAGAAATGAAGATTTGTGTGGATGCTACAATGGCAGTTTCTCTGTAGTCAAGATATCAAAAAAATGAGATTTTATGTAACTTTAACTATTTAGCTGGATTTACATATGCAATGCAATCTGATTTATAAACATTACTTTGTTTTTTTAAAGTATTTCCAATTTTTTTCCCAACTGTTAGTTGCTTTAAAGATCATGGCACGCATGTGCAACTTTTTCTCTGTTGTTCATTTTGCAGGCTGTTATATCACCTTACTTTCAATTTTCCAAAAAAAAACAATAAATTTTTAGTTTTCCAAAATGCAAAAATAAATCACACAATGGCACAGCGGTATTTGTTTGGATTTTAGTAGAAAATGTTACTCGTTGAATGTTTGGACTCTGGAGCATACTATGGTTTTCTCGATCTATCTTAGAAAATTATTAATATTTTCTAAAAGAGTTTAAGTAATAAGTTTATGGTATTAAAAATCAAAAGAACACGGAAGTTAAATAATAAGTTTATGGTGTTAAAAATCAAAAGAACACAGATTAGTGTATTTGGAAATCTCGCCACTGTGTAGCCATATAATAAGCCTGATGGACAATGTGTTGAGTCTATTGCCTAGGCGATTGTCTCCTGAGAAATAGATTCCCACTTATGTAAATAAGTGGTGGTGATTTAATTTCAGTTTTGAATTTAATGTTGGATTACAAGGATAAAGCATTTCACTTTTCTAAATAAATTTATAAAAGCTAATTTCAATTTAAAATAAATATTTTTGTAAATATAATGAATTTATAAAAATTTTAGCAAACAAATAATAATGTAACTTAACTTAAAATTATCAAAGTTTTCATAATTTTTATAATCAACACTATAAAAATATTCTTATTAAAAAAAAAAAAAAAACTAATTTATATATTAAAAATAAAAATATTAAAAAATAAATAAATGTATAATGATAAATCTATTGCTTAAATTATTCTAATGGTAAATTTATTCATTATATTTGTAAATTATCTTTTTTTTTAAAGATGGTAAGTAATATCTTTTTTAAAGATGCAGTTTTAATAATAATTTTTACTCAAATGAAAATTAGAATAAAAAATTATTTGTCAAATTTGAAATGAAAATTGTTTCAATTTTTTTTTAATTGAATAGTAACTAGATATAATCAACTCTCTATCTTCTTGAAGTTTGAATTTACAAATATTCTATGGATACACTTGTATATCTTCTTACTTCATACTCCACTTGCTTGTATTTACTAATTGCTCTGTTTTCTTGTATTTATCAAGGTAAACATCTATAAATCTTACCTTCATGTCTCTCTTCCCGCCTAATTAATGTGAATACACAAAAAGGTCAAAATTGTTTTATTATCTCCAACTATCCTTGAAAAAGTGAGCATAACAACAAAGTATATTATACGAGCAATTGAGATGTAAATGGTAAATACATTCCAGTACTCTTTGACAAATATTGTATTATCATTCATTATTTAGTAAGTTCTATAAAAATATGAAATAAGAATTAATTGTACAAATATTTGTTGAAAGTGTCATTAAAATGTTATTTTTTAAAATTAAATAAATATTTATAATTTACTAATTTTTTTTTTTTTTAAACTAATTATATATTTAAAATTATAAAATTTAATATATGAGACAAATTATATATTTAAAATTATAGAATTTGATATATTTATATTTATTGTAAAATAATTTATTTTAAATTAATAAATTAAAATTTACTTTATATTATTTCTAAAATTATTTTAAGTCTAACATTATTTATAATATTTATTAATTAAGTTTATTTTAATTTAATAAATTAAATTTATTTGATATTATTTATAAAATTATTGTACATTAAATATTTAAAAAAATCAATTCAAACTGAAATTTATTTTACATTATTTATAAAACCATTTCAAATTAAAAAATATAAAAATTAATATAAACTATATAATTGAATTACAAATACTTTTAATCAATTCTCTCCTCTAAAATTTTAATAAAGATTATGTTTTGTTATTTATTTATTTATTTATAATTATTTTTCAAAAATATTTATTTAATTTTTATTTTTAAAATCAACTAAATATTTAAAATTATTTTAATGTCTTTCTTGATGGGGTGATAGACCGAGGTAGCATTGGGATCAATTGGGGTCTGTGCACGCTTGTGTGGAGTGGAAATTCCTTGAGGGGAGCAGATGAGTTATTTATGTCTTGGTTATTGCCATGACGATGACTATTTACATTTTGGTATGGGAGATAGCATGGTGATGGTTGGTCATGTTACAACTGTGCAGGATGGCAATTTGGAAGAGCTAAAAGGAGTGGAAATCTAATGTGGAAGCCTAGGTGGTTCTCTATGGAAGGTTGGCGAGTTGAACAATTTAGTACGACAGTCTAGGGGTAGAAAATCTAGGACCCTAGCATAAGGAGTTCTAGCGAGAGGATTTATCAAATGTATGAGGAGTTACCAATGTTGTGGGCTCTTCGCATGGTAGATTGCTGGTTGGAATGTGAAGAGGCAATTGTAATGAAGAAGGTCATGATTGAAGGAAGTCAAACGATCATACGCTCTGGTATCTCTGTTAAATTTGATAACATAAAAGAGGGTCAACAAATTACAAGTCTTTAGAGACTCCAAAACAATGATAGAATGGGTAAAGACACACATACACTTCATTGCATCATATTGGGACCTTTTGGAACCAATCAAAGATGTTTCAATCCAATTCCCTGATATAACATTCCAACATGCATACAGAGTAATGTTATTAAAATCAATCAACCCAGGCTTGAACTTGGTCGAGTTTACCAAGTTCACCTTCAATTGTATGGAATTGGTGCTCTGCTCATTTTGTGACCAATTTGGTACCAAATTGACGAATTCAACATATAAATCAGCTAATTTGGTACCAAACCAATCCAACTTGACCGAGTTTTGACCTACTCAGCTAAGCTGGTCATCTTCCTCACAATTGATGTTGCATTGCATGTCAAAACGAAGATGGCTTGATTTCTCTATGTAATTAATGACATATATGAAGAAAAATATGAGAGGAGTTATGCAACTTCTTACTTTGATAATGTGGTATTCATTACAAGTATTTTTTATGGTTATGGTTGCACTATCATTCCTGTAGGAATGTAATGTTGCCACTTTATTTTTAGCATATGATGTTTTTACAAACAAACTTAGCATTTTTAGCAATATCATTCCACTCATAGTTAATTTTTAGACAATTAGAAACATGCAAAAGAAATCCCTTCCTCTCACACCACTCACAATTAGTTCTAAATATTATTGGAATGGTTAAGAAATAACACCTCTCAATGGCCAAATCCTACAAATTCTACATTAGAAAATATATAACAGTTTATCCCTGTTGGGCCCAAGTGGATCCCAAAAAAGAGAAAGAGAAAAGAAACCTAAAGCTACATTTTCTCATAATAGAGTAATATTTGTACTTTGATTATTGGTAATAGATTGAAAGGCATATTTTAACTTTTTATTTTTTAACTGAGTAAAGTATAAACTAGCAATTGCACCATCATATGTTGTAAAGGAAACACCGTAAGATTCTTAAAGAGATTCAATGGTTGCTAAGAAAAATATCTGTAGTGATTTTGGTCAATTTTCATTAGAATAATTGAAACAAAGTTGTTAATTATGCATCAATTAAATAAAAGGTAACATAAATTGGTAAAATATTATTAAATGAAATATTAGTATGTCATTAAAAATTTAAACAAGTTGATTTTTTTACACTCTAGTTATGAACATTTAAGTTCATAAATAAGTAGGTAATATGAAAGAATATACTAATAAAATAAACATAAATTAAAAGAGAGAAATAATAATAATAAAAACACCAAAAACTTTATTATGTCACATTGTTGTTTTTCAAAATATAAATAATTTAAATAATATTTTAAAAATGCAAATTAGATATTCAAACATAATTAACATCAAATTAATTTAATTATTTTTGAATTTCTATATGCAAACTCACTAGCAATAGAGACTTAGATTTGTTTCTCTAAATTCACATTAATCATTAACCTAAAATGCAAAATAGAGCAAAATAATGCCTTTTGACAAATACACATTAACAAGAAATTAATATATTTTCCTTTTTAACTCAAATTTCCAATTTCTCCATCAATATCAATATAATAATGATCTAAAAGATGTCTTAGATTTTTTTTCCTCGCAAGATTTTGATCATTAATATGAAATTGAAAATAGAGGTAGATAATCAAAATGGTTACACCCAAAAGACTGGAATAATTATATGGCAAATATATTTTCTTACGGCTTCCATTACCAATTCAATACCAATTTCCAAATCTCTCCATCAATTTAATGCCCGTAAAATGCGTAAGATTTTTAATCCATACCAGGCTTTCATCATTAACTTTGAATCGAAAATGAAGATTAAAAACGAAAATGGGTTACATCAGAAGGAAAGAAACAACATAAAATTAATAAAAAAAGTTAGTACCTCGAGTTTCCAGTTTCTTCCATATATTTAATGTTGTCCTTGATGCCTTGTATTTTATTTTTATGGCCAGGATCTAATACTAACATTAAATTCAAAAGAGAGAGGTTGAAAAACCAGAAGTGTTTCACCCACAAACAATAAATGAATTTGAAACATGGTGAAACAGGAATTAAAAGACCACATATGTATAAGGTGACCATGAAAATAACATGGAAAAAGAATTTAAAGAATATAATAATCTGCAAACCAATAAAATAAAATCGTTGTGATAGGAAAGGCAACCACTGACATGAATTTACAGAAAATAGCGAAATCAAATGGAGATGATTGCAAAGTTGAGTGGATGACATAACTTACATATGATTGCAGTAACTTACATAAAAAAGCGGACTTTCAAGTCCTATTTCAGTTTGAGGCATTGAGGATGTAGGTGGTGGGCACGCGGCCATAACAAAATGGATTACAGAAAAAAGAATTAGGTACCGATACAATCAATGTATATTGCATGGGAGGACATGAGAATTATAAGTTTCTCACAGATCTCCCCAGAACTGAAAGTATTTGGTCTACATAACCATTAGTTATGGAGATACATAGATACAGTATTACGACAAACCGTTCACTATTTTCCCAAAACTAACTAAAATAAGTCCACATAACCATTAGTTAAATGAACACAATATTACTTTCTATGAGACCCATATCTCTACACCTTTTTGCACCAATGTCTTCCATTGTTAATTCTGGCAGCGTGTGCTCGTTGCTGACTGAACGAAACATATGTTGGTTTAAACACCAATTTACAATGGAACTAGAACTACAAAAAAATATATAATGTAGGAAAACACTAAGCAAATAAATTTTAATGAAATGTATCAAAACGCCTCAAACATCTTGATCAGTATAATTGTTTATAATGTTATCATCCATTAATAATGTGAATATTTTGGATTTTCATAAATAAAATAAAACGAATAAATCTGATCAAAGATCAGCAAAGGCATGGTATGTTTTGGAATCAATAACAATGGAGCAGAGAGCAGACAGCTAGTGCTGATGCCAGGACGCAAAAAAAAAAAAGGCATTCACCCAATGCCATGTCTTACTTAATGGTTAGTCCAAAAATGAACACAATAAAATAAATAATAACTATAATTTCTGTGTTAACATAAAAGCTTTTTTTTTTTTCTACCTAGTCAAAAAGATCACACGACAGAGTTTTATAACATCTCTTGCATACTCATCTCCACAACACCACTAGGGGCAATGAGGTGTAGTCAACCAAAGTATAGCTACAAATTATAGTCAACATCTCTTGAATTAGAAATCCCAAGTGTCATCTCAAAAAAGTACGAAGGTAATAACCTACTCAACAACTTATAACCAACTATAACATGTTAGTCCACAAATTGTAACAACAGTGTCCATGCATGTAACAACTTGTAAAAAATCAGTCCAACCCTCAACTACCTCAAACCTCACATGACTCAAAACCATTCCCTCGTGCCAACAAAAATCCCCTCGATGTTCTAAAATACTCACAAGGACCTTCACATTGCAGGAGTAAGCCTAATCATAATTCCAATCCCTACCCGAACTAGTAATAAGGAAACGACAAGAGACCTTGCCACCTAAATCATGACTTGAACTAGATAGAGAAAGTGAAAAAACCACAGTCTCATTGTTCAACCTAGAATAAGACTTGAGCAGGGTAAGGGTCCCAGTCCCTTTGTCGGAACTAGCTCAGAATCCAACCTATTAGTCTCACATACAGAATTTCATGAACCACATTGAATTATCCTTTCAAAATGATACCTTGAACATTCAAGAAGATCATCCTACCATGGTATGTGGCCCACATGTAGAGGAACAACATGAGGATATCCCTCCTTTTTACATCACCCTCAATGTGATGATAAAATTCTTCACAATTTTATGTTAGAATTAGGAGTGTCTCACAACCTCATGCCTAAATCAGTCATGCTGGAATTGGGCTTTAAAATCACCAAACCTTACCATGACCTTTATTCATTTGATTATAGAAGTGTCAGGTGCCTAGGTCTCATCAAACACTTAGTGATATCTGTTAAAAATGGCAACAAGAAATCCTGAAAATCGCGTCAAGAAGGATTTTAACTTAATTTTCCCTTAATTAAATTAGAAGCAAATTGTAATTCCACATCACATGACAACTTATACGAGTTAACTAAGTCAGGAAGACTGAGTTAGTTCAGTTAATTCGAGTTGAGAGTCTAATGGGAGGCATGTAGAGTGTTCCCTAAATTTTGAGGGTCCACAACAACATATGTTTAAGATTTGGGAACATGGAAGAAGAACGTAGTGAAGGCAAGAAGGATTCCATTGGAAGGAGTTCGAGATCATATTGTCTCGAACCTCCATGGAAAGACAACTCTATATGCCACGTGGAAGGACTTAACCGATTTGTTTCATAAAAGAAATGACCATAGGAAGTTGGCGCTGAAGGACAAACTCAAAAATATCAAGATGGAGGAGGGCGACACAATACCAAAGTACTTGACCAATTTCACCCAATGTCAGGATGAGCTTGGAAGTGTTGGTGTTGGTGTTGTTTAGGATGATCTCGTGAGCCTAACACTTCTAGACAATTGTTTAGGAATCTATTTTTAATTTGAAATGATTTTATAAATAATGTAAAATAAATTTTAGTTTGAATTGATTTTTTTAAATATTTAATGTGCAATAATTTTATAAATAATATCAAATAAATTTAATTTATTAAATTAAAATAAACTTAATTAATAAATAGTATAAATAATGTTAGACTTAAAATAATTTTAGAAATAATATAAAGTAAATTTTAATTTATTAATTTAAAATAAATTATTTTACAATAAATATAAATATATTAAATTTTATAATTTTAAATATATAATTTGTCTCATATATTAAATTTTATAATTTTAAATATATAATTTGTCTCATATATTAAATTTTATAATTTTAAATATATAATTAGTTTAAAAAAAATAATTTTAGTAAATTATAAATATTTATTTAATTTTAAAAAATAACATTTTAATGACACTTTCAACAAATATTTGTACAATTAATTCTTATTTCATATTTTTATAGAACTTACTAAATAATGAATGATAATACAATATTTGTCAAAGAGTACTGGAATGTATTTACCATTTACATCTCAATTGCTCGTATAATATACTTTGTTGTTATGCTCACTTTTTCAAGGATAGTTGGAGATAATAAAACAATTTTGACCTTTTTGTGTATTCACATTAATTAGGCCGGAAGAGAGACATGAAGGTAATATTTATAGATGTTTACCTTGATAAATACAAGAAAACAGAGCAATTAGTAAATACAAGCAAGTGGAGTATGAAGTAGGAAGATCTACAAGTGTATCCATAGAATATTTGTAAATTCAAACTTCAAGAAGATAGAGAGTTGATTATATCTAGTTACTATTCAATTAAAAAAAAATTGAAACAATTTTCATTTCAAATTTGACAAATAAGTTTTTATTCTAATTTTCATTTGAGTAAAAATTATTATTAAAAGTGCATCTTTAAAAAATATATTACTTACCATCTTTAAAAAAAAATGATAATTTATAAATATAATGAATAAATTTACCATTAAAATAGTTTAAGCAATAGATTTATCATTATACATTTATTTATTTTTTAATATTTTTATTTCTAATATATAAATTAGTTTTTTTTTTTTTAATAAGAATATTTTTATAGTGTTGATTATAAAAATTATGAAAACTTTAATAATTTTAAGTTAAGTTACATTATTGTTTGTTTGCTAAATTTTTTATAAATTCATTATATTTACAAAAATATCTATTTTAAATTGAAATTAACTTTTATAAATTTATTTAGAAAAGTGAAATGCTTTATCCTCGTAATCCAACATTAAATTCAAAATTGAAATTAAATCACCACCACTTATTTACATAAGTGGGAATCTATTTCTCAGGAGACAATCGCCAGGCAACAGACTCAACACATTGTCCATCAGGCTTATTATATGGCTACACAGTGGACTAATCTGTGTTCTTTTGATTTTTAACACCATAAACTTATTACTTAACTTTCGTGTTCTTTTGATTTTTAATACCATAAACCTATTACTTAAACTCTTTTAGAAAATATTAATAATTTTCTAAGATAGATCGAGAAAACCATAGTATGCTCCAGAGTCCAAACATTCAACGAGTAACATTTTCTACTAAAATCCAAACAAATACCGCTGTGCCATTGTGTGATTGATATAACAGCCTGCAAAATGAACAACAGAGAAAAAGTTGCAAATGCGTGCCATGATCTTTAAAGCAACTAACAGTTGGGAAAAAAATTGGAAATACTTTAAAAAAAACAAAGTAACGTTTATAAATCAGATTTCATTGAATATGTAAATCCAGCTAAATAGTTAAAGTTACATAAAATCTCATTTTTTTGATATCTTGACTACAGAGAAACTGCCATTGTAGCCATCCACACAAATCTTCATTTCCACGCACTCCTTAGGGTCATTAACGTTGATATAATGTTGTTTGGCTGGCATGGGTAACCACGCATATGGCTCATGACAACTCCCATCGTAGAAGTTACACCTGCCATAGGTAGAATAGATGCAATATATCTTTTTGTGCCTCAAAATTTTACTGCATCTAAGTTTGAGTGGCCAGCCATGTACGTGGCATGAACACTGGCACCGATCATCATGCGATCGTGCTCCGCACCCCCAACATCACAAATCGCCATGATCATCTATGGATGGGAGCGTAGGATACCGGATGAACTGGAGTGGAATGCCAGGGGCACATGGGAGCAGGTATCGAGAGGTGAAGCCCGCTGCTGGGCCTCTTGGAGGAGCCATTGTGGTTGCTACCGTAGCAGCAAGGGGTCGACTCCTCTGTTGCTGGTGTCCTCGCTTGTGATGAAAATTACGATGGAAGTCAATGCTCTTGTGAAAATTACGATGGCAGTCACAGGCAGGGAACTTGAGGTCCTCCAGAGTGCCTTCAACACCGATTCATGCTGCACCCATTGTTTGCGTCGCCTCGCCCCAGATGCTAGCCGCATGGTTCTTCAGGCATTCTCTATGGGGAACAAATATTTTTTGAGCAATTGGAAGGCGGGAGACGGTGATCTATAACATTCAAATTTTGAAATTTGAAATTAAACTGGACCATCCCATCTCATTAATCGTACGCTTTCATCATTATTCACCATCCATGATTATGAAATGGAGCCATGCATGCATACATCCTGCAAGCGGAGTCACCACAACCGGAAAAGGGGAAGCCAAATTTCCATTTCGTAGAATGGTTGGCAATGGGCATGGCATCACGTACTATTCGGTACAGTCTTAGAGGGCATTAAATAACGAATACACTGGAAAATATTGGTTGTCGTGGCGTCGTTGGTGGCGGAGGGGAGAGGAGCGGCGCCTGGGAGAGGTGGCGGAGGATGCCATGCGGGGTCTACCGTCTGGGTTGCTGCCGTCGCTATTTGCCGGGAGGAGTCGCCGGAGGGGCTGATTGGGAGCTGTCACATCAGCTCCCGATTCGTCGAACGAAAGACTCCTCCCTCTTTCAGTGCTATAAACTTGGGAAATTAAAAATGTCACAAAATAATGACTGATGTGACATGAAAGGATTTGAATGAGGGTGATTTTTGGACTTTAGGATAAGATAATAAGAAAAATTTAAAATTTTCCTTAACCAAGTAATGAAAAATGAATTCTATGACTCTACCTTTGACACATGAACCTCTAGGACTTTGTCAAATGATGTTCCATTTTTTCTGAGTGATAACACTGTCATGCTGCAATATTTCTGAATTTGTAGAACAAAAATCTAATTTTGCGGAAAACATTTTTTTCTACCTTGGTCAACAATCAAAGGAAACTTGGAATCTTTCTCATCTTGCACTCTGTCATTATGGAAAATTTTAGCTTCTTTTTCCTTGACCTTGTGTCAACTCTTGACCAAGTATCTTCGCCATTGTAATGTGCCTTTTGGAAACTAGAAATGAGCATTTGTGAAACCTAAGCCTTCTTTTCCAAGCTTCTTTGTCCTCTCTTTGACCTTTGCAACCTCTTTCACCGACACCAACACCTTGTTTTCAACATCGTTCAACACCAATGTTGACTGCTGCAAATTTTTTTCACCTTCTTTCAAAGACAACCTATTATCAATCTGTAAAAACTCATTACACATATCAACATTTGTTTGAAAAGTATGATGCAAAACATCTCTTTATTTTATCATCATCAATATCAAATTTTGGCTTGCATTTACTAGCCTCTTCATTTTCCCTACATTAACTAAACAAGTATTCAGTTTCTTGCGATGAGCTCTCACAATATATTCCACTCCATCCTTAATAAAACGATATTTGTTCTCATGGCGATAAAACATCGCTTTCATGGCATACAAATATGGACTTCCCAAGATGGTCCAGGTGGATCGAACAGGTCCAAGTACAAGTGGCTTAAGTACAAAGGCTCAAAAATAAAAGTGTCAGAAATGTGGCAAAATTAGTGGCAAGTTAAAGATCTCATCTTTTAGATTCCAATAGCACAGACGACACTCGATTCTGAGTCTGTATGAAGGACTTACAAGAGGTCAAAGTTTGAGGGTTGACTTGGTGATGTGGCAACTTAAGGAGGCGAAAAATTTGCAAAAAACTGGCCACCGAATTCTGGCCAACTCCAGCCGGATTCTAGCCAAATTTGTTGGTCCCTTAATTTGACTCCTTTGGTTAAATTCTAGAAATTTCAAAAAAAACGGGTTGCTTAAATTAAAATAAAATATATATATATATAAAAGGTAGGGTGGACCATGACCCCCGCCCTACCCATCGGACCACATAACAAATATTATTATAATAAGGGTGGGCAGCTATCGTGACCCCATCGCCCGACCACCCAACTCCGCATTACATAGCAACGGTTACCATATTCGGGTAGGGCCAACGGCTGTAACCCTGCGGCCCCAACCCACTCCACCACGTAATGTATATGAAGCCTGCAGAGTATGGGGGGCAGGCCACCCGATGTGGGCCCAACCCCCCCTAATGTACCTTCTTTCATTAAAATAATACGGTGACATTTAAAAAAAGGGTTGATTCGTTGAGTTGTTAAAACAAAATGCCTTAATATGGAGAGGGCGGGGTTTGACCACCTGACCCCCTCCCCCACATTGTGGATCCTAACCAATTCAGCTAGTGGACACCTTGGGGAGTCTGCCCAGCTCTTTCATATTTAAACCAGTCATTTCATAAGTGCCCCCAGGCAGGCCAGGAGTGGGCATGAAGCACGAGATAGGTGGAACCATGAGCGTCGTGCAGGAGGGGGCGAAACCATGATCTGAGCCATTTTCCAGAGGGTCCATATTTTTACTTTGTCATATTGAAGAAAATTTTATATGTATTATGCACCTCTCAGTGCCACAAATCTAATGATGATGTCCATTTCTTCATCAGAGGTCTCCAATTTTCGAAAACTTTCAGCTATGGAGGTATAAGGGTGTATTTTTGCATGTAATTCTTGTACTTTCATTTTTACTGCCACTTAATGAAAGAGGGCCTCCCCACTAATTGAGCAGGGCTCGAAGACGTAGTCCCTTCTGGACAAACTCTGATATAAATTATGTGTCTTCTTGAATGTTTCTAATTTCTTCTCTCTTGTTATGTTTATGCCTTTACATTTTCTTGTTTAAGTTGCAATTTTTACATGTAATTATTTAACACATCTCAAGCAAAATATTTTGGATCAAGTGGTATCATAGCAGGTGTTTGTAGATGTGAATTGCATGTTTTTATTATAACTAGAAATAGGATATGAAGAGGAAAAGGGACACTAAAGTATTTTGATCCCGAAGCAAGACGTGCACATTGAAGAAGAAACATGGATGACAGTGTTCAAAATGAGGAGGAGCTAAACTTCCGCAAGACCTTCTACACCATGGCAGATCGGGTCAAGAAGTTTTTCTCTAGACTTGAGAAACTAGATAAAGAATAGGGGAATGATTTAGAAGGACAAGTTTCAGGGCATGGAGATAATGGAGGAGATCCACCTCCTTCTCCTCCAACAAGTGAAATTTCTTGCTCCTCTTCTCACTGTCATCATAGGAATTCCAGAAATGCATCTAATAAACCTTTCTTTAAGTTATATTTCAAATCTTATCTACCCATGTATAATGGTGATAGTAATGCAGAGAAACTTAACAGATGGATTAGGAAGCTTGAACTCTACTATAGGATTCAGTAAATTGTGGAGGATGAGGCAAAGATCCAGTTGGCTTCTCTTCGACTGAATGTCACAGCTCTCATCTAGTGGGACAACAAACTTCAAGGCATTAGTAATTTGGGTAACCTTATTTCCTCATGGTAAAATTTTATTGTTGCACTTAAAGACAAATTCTATCCCTTGGGTTATAAGTAAAAAGCCTTAATGGATTGGAAGTACCCAAGGCAAGGTAAAGGACAAAATGTGCAGATCTTTACTAAGGAATTTAGAAAACAGGCACTAAGTTTGGGAAGTTCATTAGATTCACCTGAAGTGGTAACTAAGTATATTGGGTCATTACATAGTTACATTAGACATTCATTGTTAATTTTTGAATCTACTACTATTGACTCGGCCAGTGTAAAGGCCATTCATCTTGAAAACAGGGGCATAAATGATAAAGATGATCATTCAAATAAACCACCTTTCAAACCTTCAAATGGAAAATTCAAAGGGAAAGGAAAGGAAAAGGAAAAGAAGACGGCATCAACGAAGAAAGATGAAGGAGAAAATCCTTATTTCACTCACTACAAAAAGGAAGGTCAGGACGACAATCATTGTTGGAAGTTGTTCTCGGAAAAGAATCCAAAGAGATATGGTGGAAAGGGTAAGAAAAGGACGGTAGCAACCACGCAGCAAGACCTTGGATTTGACTATGGCGATGAGGCATTGATGGCAATGGCAGGCAAAAAATGTACTCTTTCTCTTCATGCTAATTTTGAATCGCATGGAGGAACTAGTTCAAAAGATGAGCCTCTTCCTAATGAATGAAAGAGAATTGATTTGTTTCATATTACAGTTGTCATAAATCATACAAAAGTAGAAAATCTATTTGATTTAGGCTCTCAATAAAATTTAATCTCAGAATCTTTGGTTAAAAATTTAGGCTTAGAAGTTAAGCCTCATTTGAAACCTTATCCGCTTGGATGGATACATGACAAAGTAAAACTAAATGTAACCAAGCAATGTAAGGTTAAATTTGTAATTTCCTCTAAACTAGTGGATGGAGTAGAATTGAATGTCATACCATTGGATATATATGTGGTATTGTGTTAGGGAGTCCTTATCTTTACGACAGGAAAGAGGTTTTCTTTCAACATGAAAATAAATACCAAATCACAAAAGATGGGGTAAATTATATTGTAAGAGATCATCAAACCAGGATCAATGTGAGTTTTGTAAGTGTAGGATAGATGAAGAGATTGGTGAATTCCAGCAAGGGGTGTTTGATCATGGTTATGAGATAAAAAGATGCAAAAACATCTGATGCTTTCTGAGGATATGATCCGGCTCATAAACAGGAATTATGTGAATTTCTTTCTAACTATGATAAAAAATTTTAGGAACCCAGAGGATTGCCTCTGAAATGATAAATCCAACATGAGATCCATTTGCAGCATGATGCTCCATTGCCAAACATTGGTATGTACAGGATGTCATCTATCGAGATGGAGGAGATCAAAAAGCAGGTACAAGAATTGTTGAACCAAGGGGTCATCCAGCCAAGTACTTATCCATGTGGCTCATCAATCATGTTAGTACCCAAGAAATATGGCACATGGAGGATGTGCACCGATTATTGGGTGCTAAAAAAATCACAGTGAAAAATTGATACCCTCTCCTTGATGATTTTTTAGATCAATTAAAGAATGCTATCTATTTCACCAAATTGGATTTGCGTAGTGGTTATCACCAGGTTAGAGCAAGACTTGTGGAAAACTGCCTTCAAGACCAATTAGGGGTTTTTCTAATGGATGGTGATGCCAATTGGAATGTGCAACGCGCCAGCCACATTCATGAGAGTCATGAATGATCTTTTTAGGCCTTTCATTGATGAATTTGTCCTTGTGTATTTAGATGATATTCTTGTCTTTAGTAGGAATTGGGATGAACATGTATGCCATGTAAAGAAAGTGCTTGAAGTTTTAAAAAGGGAATAATTGTGTGTAAAATTTCCAAAGTGTGATTTCGGGAAAACCTCTTTGGTTTAGGTAGGTCATATTGTCAGTAATGGTCAATTAAAAATAGACCCCTCCAAAGTTGAGGTGATTGTAAAATGGCCTAAGCCTACCAATGTAACAGAGGTCTGTAATTTTCTAGGTGTAGTACAGTACTAGAGGAGATTCATTGCTAACTTCTCCATTATTGCGTCACCCTTACATGCACTAAAAAGTGTAAAATAAGCCTTTCAATGGGGAGGAAAGCAACAAAAGTCCTTCGAAGCACTAAAAGAGAAAATCAGCACTGCACCATTCAAAGCTTTACCTGATCTCCAACATCCTTTTGAGATCAAAACCAATTCCAGTGGATACACCATGGGAGTTGTAATATTGCAACAGAAGAAGCCAATATGTTACCATTTGGAGAATTCCTCGCAGGCTGTCATCAATTACCCTACTTATGACAAGGAAATGTATGCCTTGGTCCAAAGTGTGAAAAAGTGGAAACACCACCTGATCGGCAAGGAAACCATTATCCATACGGATCACCAGCCCTTGCAATACCTTCAGCCACATACCAAGCTACAATAGTCCCACCATTTCAGGTGGATGGGGCTTTTACAATAGTTTCATCTGGTAATAAAGTATAAGAAGGGCACTAGTAACAAAGTAGCAAATATGCTCTCTCACCCTCCTATTGTTGCTTCTATTATTTTGTATAATGCTTCGTTGTCTTTGAAAGTTACGTTGAAAAATACACTAACGATGATGACTTTAAAGCAATATATGCAAAACTAACTCATGGATCACAAGTGGACAACTATAATTTGCAGGGGAAGTTGTTGTATCACCTTGGAAAATTGTGCATACCCACAGTAGAAAGGGTACATGTGATTCGAGAGGCGCATACCTCTCTTGTGTCTGGTCACTTTAGTGTCAAAATAAAGTTATGTCATTTACAAAGGTTTTTCTTTTGGCCTCATTTGAAAAAAATTGTAACCTGATTTGTAAAGGGATGTGTGATGTGTTCTATTTCAAAGCCCTCTAATAGAAAACTCGGTCTCTACACACCACTCCCTATTCTAGGTCGTCCATGGGAAAGTGTGTCAATGGAATTTGTATGAGGTTTACTATATCTAGAAAGGGGCACGACTATTTGTATGTTGTCGTAGACATCTTTAGTAAAATGTGCATATTAATGCCTTGTGAAAAGTAGGTCACTACTGAGCAGAATGCTTATCCTTTCTTTCAATTTGTTTGGGTCCACTTTGGGTTTCCCACATCGATTGTGTCAGATTGAGACTTGCTTCCTGGGAGATTTTTAGACTAGATTGTGGTGAATGATGGACACAAAGTTGAAGAGAAGTACGGAATTCCATCAAAAAACTGATAGATAGACAGAGGTCATCAACCATACCATGGTACACTTCTTGTGGGGCTATTGCAGCAAAAATCCCAAGTTGTGGGATGAGAATATTCCATATGTGCATCATGCCTACAACTGAGCAGTGCATTCCTCTACATAGTGTTCACCATTTGAGACATGTTTTGGTTACTTACCAAAGGACCCTTTTGACATGATCTATGGAAGGGATGAAGATGCCAGTAGATGTGATGACATGGAAAAATAACAACAGTTCATCCAACGGATACAAAAAATTCACCAAGCAATGCAAGAGAAGTTGGAAAAGAGTCAGGCTCGATATAAGGCCTGATATGATAAGCACTGAGTCGACCATCAATTTCAAGTTGGTGACAAGGTGTGGTTCCATATCAGCAAGGATCGAATGAAGGGGGAAGGCAATAAATTGAAACCAATCCAGTATGGTCCATTTACCATATTGGATAATATTGGGAATAATGCTTTCCAACTTGATTTTCCTATACACATGTAGATGTACTCAGTTGTGAATGTCAAAAATTTGAAGCTTTATGAACCACCATTGATTATGGACACTGAGGAGGTAGGATCGGTGCCTATAGTGGATGACTTTGCACTAGATTATCTTGATGAACTTATAGAAGACATCATTCTTAATCGAAAAACTAGGACTTCATGACAAGGAGATGTGGAATATCTCTGTTTTGGTTTCAAAGGGATGCACCCAAGTAAAGCTAAATGGCTTGTAAAGGATAAGGTGAGGGAGAAATTCCCTCACTTACCTATTGATTGATAAGGATTTTGGGGGTCCAAAAGCTCTTCAGTGGGGAGGAATGATCCAGGTAGATCGAACAGGTCCAAGTAAAAGTGGCTTAAGTATAAAGGCTCAAAAACAAAAGTGTCAGAAATGTGGCAAACTTAGTTTCAAGTTAAAGATTTCATATTTTTTATTCCAACAGCACAAACGACACTCAATTCTGAGTCTATATGAAGGAGTTAGGAGAAGTCAAAGTTTGAGGGTTGACTTCGTGATGTGGCAGCTTAAGGAGGCGACAAATTTGCAGAAACCTAGCCACTGGATTCTGGCTAACTTCAACCAGATTCTTGGTGAATTTTTGGGTCCCTTAATTTGACTCCTTTGGTCAAATTCTAGAATTTTGAAAAAAACGGGTTGTTTAAATTCAAATAAAAAAAATATAAAAAAGGTAGGGCAAGCCATGACCCCTGCCCTACCCATCGGACCACATAACAAATATTATTATAATAGGGGTGGGTAGTGGTCGTGACCCCACCGCCCAACCACCAAACTCCATATTACACGACAATGGTTACCATATTTGGGTGGGGCCAACGGTTGTGACCCCATAGCCCCAACCCACTCCACCACATCATGTATAAGGAGCAAGCAGATTATGGGGGGTGGGAGGCCCAATGCAGGCCCGATGCCCCCCCAACGTACCCTCTTGCATTAAAATAATATGATGGAATTTAAAAAAGAGGGTTTGTTCATTGAGTTGTTAAAATAAAATGACTTAATACGAAGAGGGTGGGGATTGACCACCCGACCCCCTCCCCCACATTGTGGATCCTAACCAATTCAACCAGCGGACTCCTTGGGGAGTCCACCCAACTCTTTTTTATTTAATCCAATCATTTCATAAGTGTGCCTAGGTAGGCTAGGAGCGGGCACGAAGTACGAGACAGGTGGAACCATGAGCGTTGTGCAGGAGGGGGGTGGAACCATGATCTCAGCCATTTTCCAGAGGGTCCAGATTTTCACTTTGTCAGATTTAGGAAAATTTTATATGAATTTTTCACCTCTCGGTGCCACGAATCCAATGGCGTTTTCCATTTCTTCATTATAGGTCTCCAATTTTCGACACTTTTAGCTATGGAGGTATAAGGGTGTAATTTTTCATTTAATTCTTATACTTCCATTTTTAGTGCCACTTAATGAAAGAGGGCGTCCCCACAAATTGAGCAAGGCCTGGAGATGTAGTCCCTCTTGGATGAAATCTGATATTAATTATGTTTCTTCTTGCATGTTTATAACAGTGCTTCTCGCTTCTTATGTTTATGCCTTTAAATTTTCTTGTTTAAGCTGCAATTTTTAATGTAATTCTTTAACACATCTCAAGCAAAAGATTTTGGATCACAAGATAATCCCGCATATGTCAAGTGGAATCACATCTAACTCGACTTCATCGACAAAGTTTGCAGTAATAGAAAATATAAAAAAGCATTTCCTTGTAAGATGTAAATTAGCATTCTTAACTATCCATCCCAAAGGGTATGGTTTATGATGTGCCATGGTTTCAAGGTTAAGCTTTTTGACTAAATATTCTGAAATCAAGTTTTCTTGTGATCCTGTATCAAATAATGCATCAATATTTGTATGATTTGAAATCACTCTAACATGGAACAATTCTTATCTTATGCCTTCATTTGGAGTGTTGATGTGACTATTTGAGGAACTAGTACTTTCAACATGTTTCCCTTTCAAACCCATAGCAGTATTTTTTTTTCTCATCTCCTGAATCTGACCCTAAGTCTTTTTCTGTTATAGCAACAGTTTTCCTTTATCTTTAGCTTCCAATCTATCTGGTTTAAATTCTCAATGAATTTGCTAACATGGGTCTTCATCATGGCCATTCTTTGAACAGTTCTTGCATGTGAGTTTTTCCTTCTCTTCCTTGATACTTGAATTCTTCTTTCCCTTCCATTTTCCCCCTATAGTACAAAAACTTCATATAAATTTCTTGGGTTAAACATAAGGATAGTATGCTTCAAATAGGAATGTAAAACTCCTATGTATTTCAAGAGTGTATCTTGAGAAATCAAGTTTACTCCTAACAACAAATCTCTCTTTCTAAACTCCAGTGTACACTCTTGAACAGTTTGGCCTTTGAGCTGCCTAAAGTTTTTCCAACTCATATTACTTTTTGCATACTGGCTAATGGATAAAATTGTCTTTTAATGGAAGAAATAAATTCAACCCAAGATATGGAAATCTTACCATGGATTGGCATTTCCTCTTTTGTCTTTGCTTGCCACCAAACTAGTGTTGCTCCTTCTAGCCTTAATGAAGCCAACTAGATCTTGATATCGTCCTCTTGTACATTTTGAATTCTAAAGTTTACTTCCAATTGACGAATCTAATTGTCTAACTTCTCAGCATTAACCTCGCCATTATGTATGGGAAGTTTAAACTTGATGTCCAACTTGAGTAATGGAGTCTTTCCTTTTGGGATCTTGGAATGAGTGTGGGTGTGGGTTTTGGTGCTGGATGTGGAAGATGAAAATGTTGATGAAGATGATGAGGATGGTGGAGATGGAGGTGGGTTTCCTCCACTACCTTGAGATTTCGGTGGTTTACCTCCACTACCTTTTGAGCTCCTCTCTTCCTCCTTCTTTCCAATTAAAATTATAAATTTGGAATTCCGCCACATTTGGCATGCTCCTCCTAAATTTCTGCCAGACTAATCGTGCTTAACACTTAAGATAAGTGTGAATTAGTGATAAGATAAAAGTTGTTTTATTTTAAGTGTAGTTAGCACTAATGGAGATTAATCATGGTTTAAGTGTTGATTAATGGCTTAATTAATGTCATTAAAATTCTGTTATAAATTTTGTTTAACTCCTGGTTCTGAGTGCTTGGGCGTATGGGGAGGAGGTTGGCGCCCTCTGAACCCCAACCATTGGCATGTTGAAAATTTAAATAGGTGTGGAAACCTTTGATTGTTAAGACCTGCAGTGTGGATGGAACGGTAGAGCAGTGATGTGGTGTGAGGTAGGTCAGGGGTTCAATCCCGACCCCGACCATAAATTTTGCTCCACTGTTGAATGTTTGACCTACCCGCCAAGTATAGCAGCCTTCCACCAAATTGTGACCTGTCTGACATAATAGTTACCTCTGACGGTTAATTAGAAGCTCCACAAAATTTAAATGTGTTCGCCAATTGGTTTAAAACCATTGGTTATAATATATATATATATATATATATATATATATGGTAGTGAAATATGTGCCCAACTTGTAATACGTGGAATTGCACCATAAACCTTGTAATAATTTAAACCTGCCAACCCTAGGCCATGGGAGGAGGACACGTGGCATCCTTTGACTGCGCCACATGGCCTATCCCCATTGGCGCATAATTCAACCAATAAAATAATGACATTATACTAATAAATCAAAAATTCACTCTTAGACTTAGGATAAAAAAAAAATTCACTTCCTAGTCATCATAACAAAATCCGGCTGGAACACTTAGCACATTTTCATGGGCTAGATCTAGAGAATATTATCTGAGAAGCTTAATGTGCTTTCCACATCATCCCTGTAATTGTTATGCTCCTTTTTTACATGTTTTGGAAAGAAAACAGCGGACCATAACTCACTCATACAAATTCGGATTTTGATGAAACGAGTTGCGTCGAAATCCTGGTGACGAACTCTATCCAGTCATTCAGGTACGAAGCATTTCTTAGCACTTTGAATTTTTAGCTAAAATACTGATCCCTGGTCACATTGAGAACAATGTATTTATATTAATCTTGAACAGAGTATCATTGATTTGCAATAAAACAACTAAAATCTTAATATTCAAAAACTTATGTCCCAGGTCTTAGATTACAACCTTTATACAAACTTCAAAAAATGATTTTAAGAGTTTTAAGCCAACATGAAATGAGCCAACTTGACATCTACAAGATAGTTTCAATTTTAAATTCAATCTCTTTATCACATCTTACTCAAAGGTAAATTCATAGGAGATTCATCTTGATCCAAAATATAATAGTTGAATATGTCTCCAATCTGGCTCGCTTTATGTTGTTCTATTCCTTCGCTACTTTTACTTGATCGCTACAAGTTGCTTTCAGAGTTTCACTCTGAATTTCACTTCTATATTTCTCAATCACGATAGCTTTCCAAGTTATTTTTATAGGTGTTTATCCATATGGTGGATATTTTTCATCTCCAAGTAGTCTTCATCCTTTTATTAAAGTGTTGAAACCTATCTAACAATGAATATTGCTGCGGAAACCAATATTAGTTGTAGAATGTTTATGATTTTGTCATTGTAAGAATATTTTCATTATAATTAATTAGGAAGAAGAGATTCTAATTATGGATGATAAATACCTTTTAAGTGTTGATATTGACCATAATCATGCTAAGATTTCAATAAAATGATGAAAAAAATGTGAAATGAGATGGTAAAGGGATAGTAAAAAATAAAGAATTATAGACTTCAACATTCCCCCACACCAAAGGTTTTGCATGTCCTCATGCACCAAAAATTCAAAAAAAATCTTCTTTTCTCCTTTAGTGAATGATCTATGAAGCCTGTGCAAGCACATCTAGGCTAGTATTTTCCTTTTTCTTCTTAATGTTGAAAGTGGTCCTTCGTTTCTTCCATTAGAGTTTTTCCTTGTAACCCTCTGATTTTGTTCTTGAGAAACTTGTTTTGAACCTTAAGTTTCTTATTCTTATTATACCAATAACATAAGTGTAGAATTATATTATCATTTTGGGTTATAATTATCTCATTATGAATTTTTTATGCTTCCCTTTTCTAAGTTAAGTGTTTGTTAAGAACCTTCAGATCATATATGTCTTGATTTAGATCTTATTCAATTTTGTGTTCCTATTCTATATTTTGTTTTGTTGTTGAAGTTTTACTCATTTCATATTGAGAAAATTTTGCCTTTAGTTGTGCCCTTTCTTATAGGGATTCTACCTAGTCATAAATATCTTGTTGGATCAAGTCAATTTCTAGAATTTTTCGTGTTGGACTGACTGTACGAGGAGGTGTTTTATACCCATATTCCTCCATATCAATCATTTCTGGTGATTGTATGCTTGAAGGTTTTATAATTCTTTTGCTTCTTCACAATTTTACTTATGATCTTACAACTTGTTGTCTTTTTGTTTTACTAAAAAAAAAATCTTGTTTTCGTCTGGAAATTTCGGACGTGAGCTGGCTATGTTTCTTCTAAGACCTTGTTTGACATTTTTCTGTTTATACTTCTCAAAATACTGGTAAAATGGCGTGTTATCTTCAAATGGGTCCTCTGGTGTTTTGGTCACATTTTTTCCTTGAATTTTTTGAGTCAATTCTCTCTTCCTCATGGTTAGGGTTTGACCTTCTTTGACTTATTTTAACCCTACCTATTGTTTCTTCCTCTTGGACTTCTTCAAAATGGTTTTTAACTAAGAAATCTTGCCAATTGTCTCCTCTAGTTTCCAAATGTGTTGATCCAAATTTATGCAAGAAAAAAACAGAATAAAAATGTAAACATGGACACATAGATGTAGCAAAAATATAACTTTATTTCATTAATATCAAATACTGAAATATTCTTACATACAAAATGGAAATAAACTAGCTCAAGCGATGGTAGCTTGTCTATGAGAATAAATGTGATGTCTACATGCCTCTGAACTCGGTCACAATGAGGCTTAAAGGCCTATTTATTATTGAGAAACAATGGAAAACCATAAACATGCAAAAACCTAACCCTATGAGATGAGGATCCAAAATAATGGGCCCCATTTGGGTAAATTGGTACATCAATTTCTCAGGGACGTAACTTTGGCATGTGATCTTCGTTTGATGTGCACAATACCTCGTTATAAATATCTATCTTAGGACTAACTCTTTCAAGTTGCCAACAATGATGAAATAATCATGTAGGCCCTAGTTTTCCCAAAAAACGTCGTTTAGGGCCTCAAAACGACTGTGGAAGTTCAGAACCCAAAAAACTGCCAAAAATAGTAAATTGTGCTACAATTAAGGAAACTGAAAAATTGAAAGAAACAATGGTGGGAGTCCAAGTGGAGTAGGTGGGTGGCCACCAATATTCACCTGGATTAGTCCTCCCCCCTTAGGAAGAAATGGCCATCATTTCTTTGAGTTCCTCCATGAGATGAGGAAACTTCTGTTGAACTTGGGCGTTGGTCAGTCACTTGCCTTGGTGTAGGAGTTGGCCAGCTTTGACAACCCGATGCAACTTGACCTTCTATTGGAGATTGTTTAGGATATACATATCCATGATATAATTGGTTATGGCATGTTCCATGCAGTCGGGTTTTATCTCTGTTGGTGTGAGTTTTTATGCAATTTCTAATGTGTCCGGTAATGGTGGAAAGTATGGCTAAAGGCAGTCCACATTGAACACTAGGTGTAGACCAAGGAATGGGGGAATGTTGAGCTCAAAATAATTTTCTCCCATAGCCTTTATAATGGTGTAAGGCCTATATCGAAGTGTTCTGAGCTTCCGATGAGCTTTGGTTAGGCTTTCTTTCTGCAAATGAAACCAAACTTGTTCGCCCATCTGAAACTTGCGTGGCACCCAATGTTGATCATCTCATTGCTTGTAATTTGCATCAAACTTCTCTAGGATGTTTTGAACCTGCTTGTGTACATGATGGATACGTTCATTAAATCTGGTTGCATTATCAGCGTCAAACAGTACATGTGTGTATTTTTTCTGTGTAGTCACATGAGGTATCGAAACATCAATCAGACATAATGGTTGAAATCCTAGACTTACTTGAAAGGGACTGTGACCAGTCGAGCTATGGAGAGCTCTCTTATCATTGTGCTGCACATAGGGTAGGCTCTCATTGCAAGTTTGTGGATGCTTGGATTTGTACATGTGGAGTATGTGCACTATCATCATTTTGATGACCTTTTTCTAGTCATTAGTCTAGGGATGGAATGTAGTCAAATTGGTGAGCTTGGTGTCCAATAGTGTCTAGAGGCTTGACCAGAATGTGCTTGGGAAACTGCTATCCTGATCTAATATAATGGTTTGCAGGATCCAAAAATTTACCCACACTCGTTCAAAGAAGAGTTTGGCAGTTTCCTATGTTGTGATACTCTTATTTTCGGCTACCAATATATCCATCTTAGTAAATTTTTCCACGACCACAAATACATAATCATTACCATGCTTGGTAGAAGGGAGGATAAACATATAGTCCATGGAGATGGATTCCCACTGATGGCTGGGAGTAGGCCAAGGAGTGCGCAAGACTTGCTTCTTAATTGTTGGATTAGCGATGGCACAAGCTGTGCAGGATCTGATATATTTTCCAACATCCAGATGGAGTTTTGGCCAATAAAAGTACTTTTGTAGTATAGCCATACTTTTCTCCACACAAAATTGTCTTGCGACCTTACTTGAGTGCAATGTCCAAATAATCTTAGCATGATCGCTCAAAGGAACATAAATGTTGCTCAAGTAGCATAATAATACATCCTAGAGGTGGAAATCATGAACTTGCTTTCCATTTACTAGCATCTGGTATGTGAATTTTAACTTGTTATCCTCCTATATTCTACAGATTTCACTAGATGAATATGGATGTTCTACAAGCACCTAAAGATAGCATTATTTTCCTATCAGTCATCTTTAGAAGTCTCACTGCCTTCATCATCCTAAAAATGAATATTTTTCACTAAGCCTTCCTATCTTCATGCCTCATCAAATGATCACCCTGCTGCTACAAATAAACTCCATTTTTTGGGCCTAATTCCCTCATTTAACCCTCTCCGGATACCCTCGTTTATCCTTCTTATTTACCCTCTAAAAACCCCAAAATTCCCCCCCTCATGCTTCATTTCTCCTCAAAACCCTTAATACAAGGTAAAAAACCCCTTTTCATTGTTTTATTCCTAACTTTCTAAACCTATCGGAAACCTTAAAAAGCACATAAAAACCTTGTTTTTTTTGTAAAATCCCACCTTTTTCATAAAAGGTTGTAAGCCCCTTCTTTGGCTTAAGCCCCAGCTTCTCTTTGTCATATGACCCAGGATCGCGACCATCTGCTATCCCCAAAGCCCCTGTCATCCCAACCCCTAGTCCTATTTTTCCCCCACAGGACCATGCCTCTGCCCTTTTCTTAAGCTCCTTCTTCCTTCTTTCCAACACCCCGCTCTACTTATCCTTCGAGTCATCTCAATCGTTGATTGTGCCCGATCTGATGATCATCATACTTCCCCACCTTTCAACCCCGCATATAACACACCACCGCTACCCGAAAAAAAGCTTGTACGCCACCCCGCTAACCCACCTTCCACTACTTCCCACCAACCAATCTCCACTTTCCACCTGTCTTCCACTACTGCATCCAACCGATCAACTCCTATTGGGTTTAACCCGCACCGTTGATCTGACTCACCCAGATCCAACGGCCATTAACCCATATTGCGTGCATTTTTCCATCGAGGTTTAATGCCCCATTTCTACGCAAAATGGGCGATTTCGCTTAAGACACATGGAGGCTGCTTAATGGTATCATGTGCTCCTACCCCAATGCCATTTACCGCCATTTGGTCGCGCGATAAAATCGTCGCGGTTTTGCAAAACCACCTTCCCTCCTATTCGCGCCAATATTCAAATTTTTTGTCGTTTCTCTCGGTTGTGCCTATGGAACCCTTCCCTCTGCTTATTATCCTTCCTTTGCAATCGCCCCCGACACCTCCCAGAACCCTGAAAGCAATTTTAACCCAAAAATGCAAGTTTTAAATTAATTTTGGTTTGTATTTGTTGTAGGTTTAATGGAAGCCTCTAGCCTAAAAGCCATCCCACAGTTAATTAAGTGGCGAAATTCTCTGGATGATGATCTAAGAGGCCAGAAAAATTAAGAAAATGGAACCCAGGGTTAAAACTAAAGGCTAAATCGATGATTCATGACCATCGATCTGATCAAGAAACCCTTTGATACACAGAGAGATCCCTACACACAGACGGTCAAAGAAAAATAGTTAGATCAGTGATGAAAGAATGAATAATAGAGGATAAAGGCTTAATCCAAGGATTAAAGAATAATAAAAATATTAGCCTAAGAAATAGTAATTAAAAGATAAAATTCAAGGGTTTAAAGATGAAGACAGATGGACAAAACAGTTATAAAATAGAACAAAGGATAAAAGACAGTAAGGCAGTTTATCAGAAATAAATCAAGGTTAAAGGCCTAATACAGAAGATTCATGTATAAATCAAGGAAAATTACCCTAGGACACCTTCGAACTACTCAACAAAGGAGCAATTACTTCTCCAAAAACAAAATTGCCACCTATAGCACTATTTCCTTCCATAAAGACTTCAAACAGTTATTTCTCAGTCAGAGATATTTCGAAGGAGCTCAATAGTTATTACAAAACCTCAAAAGTCAAATATTTCAACTTAATAACTTAATAAATTAAGACAGAAGTTATTATTCAGAGTAACTCTTTCATATATTTTTGCCTTGGGTCTTGCATGGTCTCAAAGGTCAAAAATCATTAAATCTGTAATAAATAACATTTATACACCATAGCACAATAGCACCTCCTCATTTTGCATATAAATAGTGCATATGAGCCTCATTGTAAATGTTGGTCACTTGATGGTTTTTGGAATGATTTCTGCTGCTGAGCTAATTGAGGAATGCTAGACTGAACTAAGTAAAACTCTAAGCTGCAAAGAGTTGTTGTACATGGAGTATTGTAACTAGTTTGATCATCAATAATACAAGCATGTTCATTGGATCCTTGAGCTATATCAATGGTGAAGTTTTCCTAATTGTTATTGTTCTTCTTATATTTTCCATTATGTTCATCTTTCTCTGATAAAGAACCGGAAGTTTTAGATTAGGATTTGATGTTTTAGCACCCTATTTCTGTATGAATTTTTTATGTTTATGTTTTTTTCTGCATAGGTTTGATTAAGAGATTATTAATTTCCTTCTAATTTTATCTAGCTTGTTGTCTTGGGAATGATTCAATATAGTGAAACCAAAGAAATTATGGTAAATCCATGTTCCTTTGAGTAAGACTTGAGATATTGTTTTTACGACCTTTGTTTGAAGTACACTTATTAGAGTCTGAACTAGTGAGGTTTAAGGTATGGCCTGCCCTCTGGACTGTCTTGAAATGTTTCTTTGAAGAGTCCTTGAGAGTTGTCAAAAGTATATTAGATTATTTTTATTTGATCTTAGACCACTCTTGTTGTTATCTTATATGTTTTCTTTATCTGAAAGTAGTTCTTGAATTATTGGATTTTTGTCTTAAAATTTTTCTTATTAAAGTTTTTCCAAAGAGGATTATGGTTTTTCCTGCCCTTTGACTTGCTCAAAACAGTTACTTTGAAAGGATTTTCTTTTTTAAGTAGAGCTAGAAGATTCTTGATTGACTATAGCTTTGTTGCCTTCACAACTTCTTATTGTTTCATATCACAAACTAATCTAAAGAATCCACTTGATTTAGTTAGCTTGCCCTATGAAAGCCCTTGCAGAGTTGATGAAAAAATAAATCCTTTTATGACTCCATTTCCCAATGAATTTATGCCTTCTCATAGTCTATTTTTTCAGCTGAAACATTCTCTCAATCAGTCACACCATTGATCCTTCAATCTATCATTTAATCCAACCAAAATCAAAACAAGTCCTTAGAACTTAATAGCTAGCCTAAATATTAAACAAAGAGCACAAAGATAAACCAATCAAAAACATCTTAATATAGATATACCTCTCTGAATCCAGGAAGGCTAGGTCCTAGGATTCCAAAGCGGTTCTGATGTGGCCCCTGCAGAGTTTGTTCTTGCGAATCTAGAAAATCACAAGGAGCCAACAGAACTATGGATCATTTTTGTATAGTTGCGGCCATCAAGAGGTCTCGTGGCCACAAGAGTTGAGAATAGTAGTTAGTGTTGCTACTGGGGGCCAACTGAGGTAGTCTTCAACATGATTGGAGTTTCCCTTTTGTATTTAATGTTCAAGTGGAATTGTTGCAGATATGTAGACCACTTCTGATGGTGATTGTTCTGCAACTTCCCTTGTGTTTGTATAAACTAAAGAGGTCGTTGATGAGTGTGGATGACCGTCTCCTTCCCCAGAATGTAATGCTTCCATTTCCGACAATCCTGCACGTTGGAGTACATCTCTTTATCATAGGTGGGGTACTTCCAAATTGTATCGGAAAGTGTCTCACTATGATAGGCCACTAGATTCCCGTGTTGGGTGAGGACTACAATAATAGCATATTTAGAGGCATGTGTCTCAATTTCCAAGGTTGTTACAAGTCTAGCAGTGAGTACCAGTGCAGAGCATAGGCGGTGCTTCAACTAAACAAATGCCTTCTATTGGGATTCGGCCCAGGAAAAAAAAAATTCCCCTCACTTAGTAATATGACTCAAAGGCCAAGTGATATGGGCGAATCCCAACACGAACCTCCAACAAAAATTTTCAAGGCCCAAAATGCTGCGAAGCTCTATTAGAGTGGTCGGCCCTGGCCAATCACGAATGACTTGGATCTTCGTTGTATCCGCATGCACATATTGCTCATCTATGATGCAACCCATATATTGGACCCGGCTCATGCAAAGGTGCATTTATCTAAGTTGGCACACATTTTGTGCTACTGAAGGGTTTGAAGGACCTGTGGAATGTGTTGCAAGTGCTCTTCCCAACTCTTACTGAAGATGAGGATGTCATCTAGATAAAAAAGCATGAACGAATTGGTGAAGGGCCGCAAGATGTCATCCATTAGCCTCATAAAATTAGCAGGTTAATTTGTCAACCCGGCGGGCATAACCAACCATTAAAAAAGGCCTTCCTTGGATTTGAAGGTGGTCTTCCATACATCTGTGGGATTTATTGGAACCTGGTGATAGCCAAAATTCAGATTTATCTTGCTGAAATACTTGGCCCCCTTGAGTTGTTCCAGAAGGTCATTAATCCGTGGGATTGGATACCTGTTCTTCACATCGATTTTGTTTAGTGCCCTATAATCAATGCAGAGCCTCTAGGTCCCATCCTTCTTCTGTACAAGTATAATCAAGCTCCCACAATGTGAGGAACTTGGTCGGATGTGCCTTTTTTGCAGCAAATCCTAGAGTTTCCACTTGAACTCTTCATTTTCCATAATGGAGCATCGATATATTGGCACATTTGGTATAGGTTCTTTTGGAGCCAAATCAATTGAATGCTTGACCTGACAGTGCAAGGGTACCCCTTTGGGTGAGGAGAAGATGTCCCTGTATACTTCCACAACCATATCCACCTGCTTCTGTTGCATGGAGGAACCCTTCTTGAGGCCCATGGATGTGAATACAATCTTCCCCTTTTGAGAGCGAATCAGAAATAAAACAATTTCCTGGTCTGGGAGATTATCTTACTACATTTCTTCACAGAGATCAAAGAGATTTCAGTAGGTGGACTACCTCTAGTATCCTGTATAACTTATTACCCAAATAAATAATAACTATGCAAATCCAATACTCATACATGGCATGATGCTTCCACAAGTATGGTTGGCCTAATAATACATCAAAAAATTCAAGAGTAGATATATCACAAAATACATCATTCATGAATGGATTTATGTTATAGGGAAGTGTTATGTAGGAAAATCAATGGGGAGTATAGGGACAGTGACAAATTTTTGTGTAATAGATGCCCCCTAAAGCATCAAGGTCGAACGAGAGTGAGGGGTGAAATGATTTACGAATATGTGCCAGGACCAAGATGTCATTGGCGGAAAACCTACGAAAACAAGCACATATATACATAAACTGATATCTCTGAAATAATCACATGACATGAGGTATGGATATAGCCATCCATATAACTGATCATGAAACAGGATCTGAGGTATGGTCGTAGCCATCCAAAATAAAGAGGATCACAAATATAGACTCAAGGTATGGTCGCAACCATCCGAATGAAAGAGTCATGTGTACAATCATGAATAATACATATTGCCTCACAGCCTAGGCTCTATAAAACAAAACCTAGGGTCTTGCGCTCTGTCACAACCCGATTAAGTACAAATTCAAGCATGTGAATAAATGAGTTGAAGTCGAACATGCAAAAAATTGCCTGATTACCAGTTAATGATGTAAACTGTTAATAGACACGAGAGAAACCACCAATAATGACAATGGATCTCAATGTACCAGTATTACAATCCACGAGGTGTGAATAAGGAGATGACGTCAAACACTTTTGGAATCACCTGATCGAAGGCCAATAATGTAAGCCTATCTTCGGATGCGAACAACCTGCCATTAGGGCATGCATGCTCTAAGGTACTGAAAAAGGGATCTCTATATCAACTCCTCGGATAATGTGCTCAAGTAAAAAAACCAATCCATCGAAGGAGGGCCATAATGTATCCCACATCATTGACATGAGATGAAGGCAATAAGAAATAATGAAAGTGATTAGAGAACTAGGCAATGAATGAGACGTATAAGGAACTTCTCTTGAAGATATCAGAGACACAACGTCGTAGTTTGGCAGTATTTCACTCAAATGGAATCAAAGGTCATGTTTGATGAGAATGGTGATGGAATGAGAGGAAAAATATATTTCCCAAACACACAGAGGAAAAGTGATGAATGAAGGATATCCCCAACCCAACACGAAACAAAGGATGTGTCATGTTCAAGTGCAATATACTACCAACACAATCGACTAGTGCTTTCCATTTTCCCCCACCATTTGTGGCAAGTACCCCCATTATTTTTAAATACAAGCTTGAAGGGGATATCATATGCTTGTGATATAAGTTTTTCCTTCAAACGAATCCATCCTAGTACATTTTATGGGCCCTAGGAAGGAGTAACACGGTGTCGTCATGATGACGGATCTAATGTCGTTAAATTTTAACGAGTCTGACAAAGGTGAAACTCGACATCTTTTCATGTTTAGAGAGTTTGAAAAGAGGTGAAAAGAAAACTCGAGATGGCCAAATAGTCTCTTATACCCAAAAAGGTAGAAAACAAAGTGTGAGAGAACCTCTTAGTCGCGATTGACTAAGGTATTCCTTTTTCATAAATAATTTATCCCAGCCCAAAAAAGGGGTAAACGTATACTAGGTAAATGACATTTTGTGAAATTTAACGAGCTCAAAACAACAATAACTTGACAATATTTTCATGTTTAGAGAGTCATTAAAGAGCTAAAAGATGACTCCAAGGGGGTTACTTTTTCAATTATTTTTAATCGAGTCTGAAAACGTAGTAAACTAGAACTCGTAAATTTGCCATCCGTGAAGAAATTGAACCCGTCACTGCACAAGAACAAACTCGTAAACTGTTTTCGAGGAAAAAGTATTAAAATATTGTTAAAATATGGTAAAAAACCTTAAAATGACATTGAGAATTTATAAAAATGGAGAAAGTAAAAAAAAAAATCACTTTTCACTTACACATTGTTGAGGAGGAGTTTTTACCCTCTTTTACCTCAATTATTTAGGAGCAGGTTATGGGAGATCCAAGATGCCAATCAAAAAATCATCAGTGCTAGGTAAGATTCATTATCCTTGTTTGCATTTCAATATATATGTTATTGTTTTTTAGGGAATATTTCAAATTTTGGGAGAGGATTTTAAATTTTTTGATGCAGCGGATCGGCGCGGGTATCCCATGTTGGGATTGCGCCGACCTGCCATTTTTAAAATGGGCAGGTCATCGATTAGTGATGTTCTTTTTTAAAACAAGTGTGCCATCCATGAAGCCAAAAAATTCATAAAAAATCCTCAATAAAAGTTATTTTAAGTCAAAATTTAAGCCTAAACACTGACAAGGGACTTTTTGAATGCGATTTGCAGGAAAGAAAATAAATCAATCATGGTGATCGAGTGGAAAGAAAGAGATCATAACAAGGTTGACCAGGCATATGTGCAAAACAAGGCTTGCATGGATGCATTGAGGAACTTTGGGCTCCACAAGTTCTTCATGACCTTGAGCATAAGATCCCAACCAAATCTACTACAATACTCATCAGTATCTAGGACACGGATCAGCAGAGATTTATTCTCGGTGACCAGGAACTAGAAATTGAAGTGCCATATATCTACTTTATTACTAGCCTCTCATGTAGAGGGGAAAGAGCACGGTTTTCTGCAGCCCAAATCATGGGCAAGAGCATGGAAATTCTCATTGGGAGAGTGTGCTCCAAGGCAACAATATCCTCGAGTGGAAAGATAGCCATAAGCACAATGGATGATCTAGTGCTTAAGGTAGTGCTATATACCATCACATGTGTGGCTGGGGCACAGGCACCGCATGAGGCCACCAAGGCTCAACTGCTGACTGCAGTGGATTGCATGGCACCCACCATTTTCAAATTGTGTGAGGACGTGGTGGAGAAAAAAAGCAACTCATGAAGTGCAAGAATAGTAAACTAAAGCAATTCGGCTATGGGTCCATTCTAAAAGCCATCTTCCTAGAATGAGTACCCCTATTCCAATAGCAGGGGGTAGAGATAGAGGCACCATTAGTGAGGTGGGCGGAGTTCATGCCTCATGGAGGAGGTAGACAATGGATGTCTTTCAAAACTACTTTCTTTATATGGTTGAGGTATCAACTGATCGTGGTAGAAGATTGGCCATACTCCAGGACGGATTTATGAGGTGACCCCGATTTACCACTTCCAATGGGTGAGCTCTAGGATGATAGAGGTAAAAACATGTTTTTGTTATTTTTTCATGTTTTATATTTTTTTGATATATATGTGCTGATATGAAAATTTATGTGTTGCAGATGTCATACCACAGAGGCCGGCAAGGATGTCACAAATCGCTAGGAGGGTAGCGAGAGACTTAGAGGGTGCTTAGTATGTGGAAGGAGCGGATCTGGAAGAAGAGATTGTGCAAAATCTAGATGCACTAACTACCGGGATTCCAAAGTACACACAGATGGGAAACATCCCCTTCCAGTACCATTGACATATTATCGGGGTATCCGATCGTATTCACCAACTGCTAAGTCGAGTCATTCAAGCAATAGCCTGCTACCGTGATCATCATGCAGATTAGTTTAGTTTTCCCTTTCTGTGGTTTTATTTTTGCTAAGACCTACAAGTCTCACTATGTACCATAACATTTATTATTTTTTTTGGAATTATGATGTACTTTTGAACACTATTAGAAAACCAATCGATATGTGTGTGTGTGTCTGTGTGTGTGTCTGTGTGTGTCTGTGTGTCCTATTTTTATGTTCTATGCATGTTACAATGATTATAAATTCCTCAAATCTCTATCTAGAATATGATTAGCCAATGCATCGGTTAATGTATTCATGTGTCGTGGAATGTGATGATATGTAATGTAATCAAAATTTGTTTCTAACAAACGAACATGGAGATACATTCTCAAAATTTGAGGGTGTCTAACGGAATATTACCCATTGAGTTGTAGGACAACAAGTTTTGAATCTAGGTTAACAACTAGTTCTCTAATTCTGAGAGAGATTGCTTCGAACATAAGTTCAATAACTACACTGTATTCAGCAATATTATTGGTTGTACAACCTAAAGATATACTTTGCAGATATACTAACTCACCATTAGGGTCATAGATAACCTAGGCCACAGAAGATATATTTTGGGTACTACGATAGGCACCATCAACGAAACTGACATAAGGAGCCAAAGACATCTGCAAATCAAGTAAAACAAGATAAGCATGAAAATCGCTTGCAAATGTACACCAAACTAAAAATGTACAAAAATGAAAAGCACACTAATGTACAAGAGTAGATACACGAGAAAATCATGTATAATATCTATTTAGATAAAGCATATTTTGGGGTTTATCCAAAGGATAACCTTCATAATCAATCAGCTCATAAGCCCCTTTCTGAAAAACATGTTTTACAATATACAGCCCATGCCACATAGGTTCGAATTTTCCTGCCCCTAGTTTTTCATGTGCTTGGTCATAGAGAAGGACCAAGTCTCCTTCAGAGAAGGAACATGGAGAAACCATCTAATCAAAATGGTCTTTGACTCATTTCTTCTATGCTTTAGTAACCAAAGCAGGGAAGCGTCGAGTTTCATCAAGCCTTTCCAAGTACAAGAGACATTCCTCTTCTGGCAGGTAATTGGAAGAAATTCCACAGCTAACTTGAGCAAAGGAATTTCACATTCAATCGGCAAGGTTGCTTCAAGGCCATATACTAAATCAAATGGAGTGAATCCAGTAACATTCTTGTCTGAGGTTCAGTATGCCCAGAGAGCTAAAAAAAAAATGAGATGCCAATTTGACTTGTGCATCCCAATAGTGCGCTGAAGCATAGTAACTAAGACTTTATTTACTGCTTCAACTTGGCTGTTGGTCTAAGGGTAATATGGAGTTGAGCTGTCGTGATGCAAGCCCAACTGAGAAGTCATCTCAGCCATCTTTTAATGGAGAAAATGAGAGCCATGGTCAGTGACAATGGCCTGAGGAACACCGAATCATGCGATAACATGATTGAAGTGAAATTGAGATGGAGTTTTACTGTCAACAGCATATGTAGGCATCGCCTCGGCCCATTTAGTGAAATAGTCCACAACGACAATGATATAAGCATGTCCCTCGGCCAAGTGAGGGTTACATGTCATAACGTCAATGCCCCATTTTGCAAACAAGACGACAGTAACAACCGGGTGTAAGGGTGTGGGTGGGGTGCGCATCTTCCACTAATAAATCTGGAAAGCATGGAATTTACGAATGAAAACGATGAAGTCTTTAAAAATAGATGGCCAAAAATAACCAGCGCGAAATATTTTTTGAGTTGTTTCATAGCCAGACATATGACCACCACATGCCCCAAAGTGGCAGTCATTGAGCACTCTCTCAGCCTCTTCGAAATTCAGACAATGGTGAAGAATATGATACGGTTGGGAATGATGTTGAATCCATCGACGATCATACTTGTCCAACTTAGATCACAAATTTTGGGTCCAGAGATACGCGATGATATCACCGTACCATGGATCAATAGTGTTGATCATGAAGAGAGTGTCATTAGGGGAATTTTGAGGTCTAAAACGGGCCTCCTAAGGAAAGTGTACAATCAAAATTCACTTTATGAGAACCAATCACATTTTAGGGGATGACATCATCCCTAATGGTTAAGGTGGCATTGCTTGAGTTAAAATTACTTACTTGTCAACTTCTCTATGGTGGATAAAAACTCATGGTTAACCATGGTAGTACTCTAACTACTTTTAAAGTCATAAAGTAAAGTACTCATAATAAATGTCATTTCACACTTTTTGAATAAAATATTATTATTTTCATTTCATATTTTTTGAAAGAAACAATGCATATCCCTACATAATCTTCATGTATTTACACAATTTTCAATAAATATTATATTTGTATATTTTAAAATATTTATTTATAAATCAAATCATTTCAATATGTAATATAAAATTCATACATAAAACAATATATTATATTATATTATTTTATTTGTATATAGTATATTAATTACATGTTATTATATAATTTAAATAATATAAATTTTAAGTAATAGTATATTCTATATTTATGAATTTATGAATTTATATTTATATTTATCTTAAGCTAGTTAATTACAAAGGACAAATGCATTAGTTGTGCAATGATAATGACTTTTTCTTGAAAATCTCATTCTTATTTATAGTCACATCAATACAATTTTTTTATTTTTTTTATTTTGGTACAACTTTTGAATTGAATTTAACCATGGTTACATTGATTTTGGTGCAAAAAGTGAATGGAAAATTCATAAATATTATTTTATTGGTTAGCTATTATTTTATTATTTCCTTAGGAGGCCCATTTTAGACCTCAAAATTCACCTAATGCGTCCGAAATGTGCTCATCGAGATCAGATGGAGCAAAGGTAGAGGGAAGGGAGCATATCCATTCAACGAAAACCAATGATTTCTTTGATTTGGCAGTAGTGAATTCCAAATAAAACTCCTGTAAAATGACAATCCATTTTGAATATATTCCCCGTAGCAACTGGTAGGTCAAAATATAAGTCATAGGATTGCAGACAGAGATCATAGTAATCGTGCATAAAAGAATATAATGCCGAAAGCACTGAACACCATGTACCGCAGCTAAAGCCAGTTTCTCGACAGGAATATCGATTCTCTGTATCCATAAGGTTACAGCTGAGCTAATAGATGATATGTTCAATAACAGCGTCATCATCCTAGACAAGTACCATAGCAATGGTACCAGAGGAAGCTGGTAATTAAAGGAAATAGTCACGATCATAATTTTGGGGATGCAGTAGAGGAGCATTAATGAGAATGTGCTTTAAAGCATCAGAGGATCATTGAGAAACTTCATCCCATAGAAAGGGGATCCCTCGTTTCAGTAATCGTGTAAAACCCTTAGAAAGCTCTGCATAATTGGGAACGAAACGACATAGGAAATTAGCTTTCCCTTGCAAAATATGAAATTACGGTAAAGAGGGAGGGGGTAAATTAACAATAGCCTCAACTTTCAAAGGATCGAGGAAAATGCCTTATTTATAGATGAAAAACCCAAGGAGTCTGCTAGATTCAACGCAGAAAACACATTTATGCGGATTCGAACGAATCTTGTAGTGTCAGCAGCATAGAAAAATCTCTCGAAGGTGTGCAGGATGGTCATTGCGCTTAGTTGAATTAGCAGGGAGGTCATCCAGATAAGGATGTACGATTTGATTAATGTCATGGAAAGCATAGGACATTGCGTGTTGGAAGGTTGCATCAGAATTCTTCAGACCGAAAGGGAAATTTTTGTAAGAAAAGGTTCCCCATGGACAGATGAAGGAAGTCTTGTGTTGATCAGCCGACAAGATGTTAATCTGGTTGTAGCTATAAAAACATTCATAAAGGAGAATATCTCACTCCTAGCACATTCATCGATGTTCTGGTTAATAAACAGAGTGGGATAGTTATCCTTCGAGTAGGCATGATTGATATCTCAGTAATAAGCACAAATGTGAATGGTACCCCGATTTTTATTGACAGGGACAATATTGGACACCCAATCGGTCAACGAGATAGGATAAATGAATCCAGCCTTAAGAAGTTTTTCAACCTCTCCCTTTATGGTGGCTACCTTTCTAGTGTGCACAGGGTGAAGTCGTCGACGAACAGACTTTATGTCAGGATATGTTGGTATTTCATGCACCACTATACTCGGGATGATGCCAGGAATTTCCTCATAGGACCATTCAAAAACATCTCGAAATTATTGAAAGAGACTAATATAGAGCTTGACCTCATCTGGAGAGAAATTCACTCCAATATGAATGTTTTTGACAATTCCTGGTTTCACAGAAATATCGATAGGCATAGTCTCATTTATACTCCCCATTTTCCCCTCAGAAAATATCTCACGGGACCAGATTAATGAGGAGCTAGATTTTCAAGACACGACTAAGATTATCCAAGACTTGGTAGAAATGACGAACGATGATGTATATCACTCCAAGGGGTTTCTTTGAGAGACATAATTTCCAAGATACTCTTGTTAGATGGAAATGTCTCATTCAGGGAATCAGACGAATCCGAGGAATCAAGCCAAGGAGATTGGGAGTATGTATCCAAATGCATGCTAGAAGCAGCATGTTTGGAATCATTTGCCAAAGCCAAGATGCTTTCACAATAATTGACCTCTATCGAGCTTAACTGCATCACATCACCAAACGAATCGACCTGAGCGGGCAAAGGGATGATCTAACGATCAGAAGAAGTGGAGATCATATTGACCTCAGCAGTGTTTAATGGAGGAAGAGAAAATAGATCCATAAGGGCAGAATCTTTGAAAATCCCTACCCCCACACTTTCATAATGCATGGTGGTATGGTCTACATATGGAACATTTCCTTCTGAAGAAGTGGAAGTGAAAAAGGACACTGATCAATAGTGATAATATTTCCTTCATGCGAGAAATCGAGAACACGAAAGAGAGTGGATGGCATGTAAAGCATAGCAGGGTCCAACTACGACCAAGGAGAATATTATAATTAAGCTTGGAATCAACGACTTCAACCTCAACATTGATCATTTTTCCTTCCAATGTGATAAACAAATTGGGAAGAATACTGAATGTTAGTATGAATCTTAATCACAAGTGTACAAAAAAAGACCACTTTAGCTGTGCATAACAAACAGCCCTAACAGCAAATATGGCTGTCAATATCTTCAGATCTGCAATTAGTTGATCAAGATAAATGCTGCAAAAATCTAGATCTATGCATCAAAAGACATCAAGCAGTAAATAAAAATGAGATTTACTCCATGCATCCAATAGACAAGACGAGAATATGTTGAATGAATTTTATATTAAGGGCACTTGGGAGGAAAAAATAGAAAGATGTTACCAATTCTCCTAAATGGGATGGGTTCTTGTTAGTCCTCAGCACTTCAGATCTAAAATTCCTCTCTCTTGGTGGTGTAGAAAACCCAGACAAAAATGGAACTCAAAGGGAGCTCATAAGAAAAAAGATAGAAAAATATGACAATGATGGTGGATCAAAGTGAGACCAAAAGTATAGATCCAGAGTGATTTTTAGGCAACAAAAGGTAGTCAATGAATGGAAAAACCCTTCTATTTATAACAAAATATTGAGTTAGTCTAGATATTGGTGCATAATTAAAATAGTATTAACCAAATCAAGATCCAGCTTTTATGGAATATTTTATTATATTTGTTGGAGGGAAAAAGAATTTGACTTGGGTCAAATCCCTTTATTTGTAAATAATAAATAAATAAATGATTTATTTATCATTTTAAGGATGTGGTTAAGTAATAATCAAATAAATAATGATTTATTTAATTATTTATGGGTGATTTAGTCATATTTAACAAAGAATATTATTTAAATAAGGTTTAAATAATTATTCTTAGAAAATAATAAGATAAATAATGATTTATCTAATTAATTTCCTTGTTTTGGGTTAAATATAACCGGGAATATTAATTAAACTATTGTTTAACTAATTATTCCTTGAGGAAAATCAAACAAATGTAGATTTATTTAATATTTCCTCATGGGGTTTCCTATTTAGACCATAAACAACTTAATAAAGGTGGTTTAATAAGTTATTTTTCATAGTGAAAGAAATTTTACCTAGGGTAAAATTGGTCTTACATGGTGTACTTAGGTCCATCTAATAGTAACAGGTTAGATGACCAAAAAATGGTGTAACACCGAAAGGACGAGAATCTCTCCCGTCGAAGGCCTCCAAAGTAGTTGGAGACTATTTGAGAGTTGGAGAACCAATGGATTTCCAACACAAAACAGACATAATGTATGTAGATGCACCTTCGTCCACGATTTCCTGATGGATATTTTGACATTAATACCAACATGGATAATCAAAGCAAGTTGATGAGGGAGACACAAAATGAAATTATCCATATCGAAATTAATAAGGCTTGAATCGACCAAATCGAAACCTCCGATAGTGGATAACAACGCTTTCCGTTGTGATGGATAGCTCTGAAGCACTTCTAGTGCGGACATAGCGGAAGGCACCTAAGCCAAATCCTCAAAAATATTGTAATTTTAATTAGCGCAAGAATTTAGATTATAGGAGGACTTGCGGAGTACACCTTTAGAAGGTGTTCATACAATGGGATTAGAACTATGCCTTTCAATATGAAGAGGGCCAAAAGCGGGTGGGGGAGAAGGAGTAGGAGCATCAATTATTTCTTTCCCCATCGCTGGACATGGTTCTGAATAATATTTATATCTGGTAGCGATAGATACGAGTGCGGTACCATTCATCATGAAAACCTGAGAACCAAAAGAGGTGGAAGATTGGGGTTGTTCCACCATTTGAGTCTGTTGTGATGGAAACGGTTCTTTAAGAATAGTCGGAGTTCCTTGGGTTCCTTTCAACAATCGACTGACCTCAGCCCATTGCAGACAGACCTTGGTGTAATGCTCGTCATCACATATTAGGAAAGGATACTTCAGTTTACGTTTAGCTCAATCATCAGTGTGAGGTTTGGAGGAATCCTATTTTGGGTCATCAGATTTAGATTTAACTTTTCCGTTCCTTTTTCCTTTAAAGGATTTGTCAGCCGCAGAAGCCTGAATGGCGTTGACCTCTGAATTTTTTCCAGGACTCAAAGGATTCTGAGTAATAGAATCCAAGAAATAATATGATTTATTCTTAGGAGCAGAAGAAGACTTCTAGGAAGTCTAGGAAATAGAACCAATGACGTCGTCTACCAGGGGTGTCACCGGAGCTTTTGAGGTTGCAGTCTGAGAACTTAGGCGCGGAGCGTCGGGTAAGATATCATATATCGTGTCGAACTATGAGTAAACCAAATCGATATATTGGGCACGAGATATGTCTTTCTCTTCTGTGACAGCTACCCCCATAGCGATATCCTTCGCAATCTGATTGAAGAATGATTTGGTAAACCATTATGTCAATAGTTGATCAGGAATGTCAAATTTGATTAAACGAAAACACCTTCTCCATACATGAATATGATCAGAGATATTCATAGTAGTATTTTTCTTTAAGGATGTCAGGAGGTGGGTTCCTATTTCATAACAAACATGCAACTGAAAATGTGTAAGGAAAGCCATGGCTAAGGAGTTGAAATCATGAAAAGTTCTTTGCGGAAGCTAAATTTACCACTTTGTAGCACCACCAATCAACATTCTTTGAAAGAGACGTAAACAGATGAAATCATTGACCCAGGAATTGTAGAAACTCAAAATATGGTATGTCATAACATGTGTTTGGGGGTCTTCCCCAGATTTTCCTTCAAACTTGGGCAATCGCTCAGAATTTTGGTTGGAACTGGGAACCACTACGGATTGTGAAGAATTGGATCATAGGTCAATATTGACAGATCAGGAAGTTCCAACGCCACGAGAAATGGAAATTGTGGATTGAAAGGCATAGTGTTCGGACTTTGTTACATGCCCATTTGTGGATTCCAACCAAGTTGCGAGAAATTCTGCCCCGAAGGATTTTTCCCATATTGATATTGTCCATAAGGATTTAAACCTTCTGTATTCTAACCATATCCTGGTTGCTGACCCAAAAACGGATTCTTACCTATAGCAGACCACTAAGGTCCAGGCTGACCATAGTTCACAGCATATGAATTTTGCGGTTGCTAGAAGTTTTGTTATGGATTTCCCTGGGGTTGACCCTGGGGTTGCTAGATGGTACCCTGAGGTTGCTGAGGTTGGTCAAGTTGTACCTGAGGACCAAGTTGTACCTGAGGACCAGGTTGTACCTTAGGACCAGGTCGTACCTAAGGACCAGGTTGTACCTGAGAACCATGTTTTTTCTGGGGACCAGGTTGTACCTGAGGACTAAGTTGTACCTGAGGACCAGGTTGTACCTGAGGACCTAGATAAAAAAAGACCAAATTCAGCTGAACATACGCCTCGGGGTCTTCCCCAGATTTTCCTTCAAACTTGGGCCAATCGCTCGAAATTTCGGTTGAAACCGGGAACCAATACGGATTGTGAAGAATTGGATCATTGGTCAATATTGACACATTAGGAAGTTCCAATGTCATGAGAAATGGAAATTTCAGATTGAAGGCATGGTGTTCGGTCTTTGATATATGCCCATTTTTGGATGCTAACCAGGTTGGGAGAAATTATGCCCCTGAGGGTTTTACCCATATTGATATTGTCCATAAGGATTGAAACCTTGTGGATTATGACCATATCCTAGTTTATGACCCAAAAACAGATTCTAACCTACAACATGTCACTGAGGTCTAGGTGTACCATGGTTCACAGCATACAGATTTTGTGGCTGCTGGAAGTTTTGGTATGAATTACCCTGGGGTTGAGCCTGGGGTTGCTAGACGGTACCCTGAGGTTGTTGAGGTTGGCCAGGTTGTACTTGAGGACCAGGTTGTACCTAAGGACCAAGTTGTACTTAAGGACTAGGTTGTACTAGAGGACCAGGTTGTACCTAAGGACTAGGTTGTATTTGAGGACCAGGTTGTACATGAGGACTAGGTTATACCTAAGGACTAGGTTGTACCTGGGGACTAGGTTGTACCTGAGGACCTGGATGAACAAAGACCTGATTCAACTGAATGGAGAGTTTTCCTTGCTGGAAAAAAGGCTGACCCTGCTAAAATTAGGGTTTCCCTGGTTGACCAAAAGGTTGTCCCTACTAAAAATATAAAAATTGACCTTGATGAAAAAAAATTTGATTAGGTTGTACATAAGGTGTTTCCTGTTGTACGAAAGGTTTCCCGTGGGGCCATAAGGTCAATTTTGACCATAGGTAACACCCTGTTGATAAATATAACCCCTGGATAAATGCCAGGCTGTCCTTGAAATCCCTGCAGATTTACTGGATGAGTTTGAAACTGTTGGGAACCATACATGAGATCATGTTGTTGGTTAAGATTCTACAAAAAATTTTGATATTGATCATTTGTGAACCCTGTTGGACCAGACGATCCAACAGGGATAGGACTGCTGCCAGCAGCTTGAGAGGAACCAGGAATGTAAGCTTGAGTCCCACTCACAGATGGCCCAACGGAAGGTTGGGAAACATTCAATAGGGTAGGACCTCTTCCAGAAACTGAATTTGATGGGATTGACACATGAGTACTGACAGGAGGTACTGAAACACCTGCAAAAATAGTTGGCTTTGCCGAAGTAGGCATGACTATAATTCGAGCAAGCATGCAAACATTTATGTTGTAAACACTCGGACTAGGGGCAGATACTCAAGTATTCTTCCAAATAGTATTGTAATACAAAGGTGTACCACTTGACATACTCGAGATCAGGTGTCCCAACGAGGTCTAATTTTGTGGAATATACAGCGAGGAGGAAGGTTGAGAGGTCTCCACATAAGGAAAACCCTCAAGAGGGAATTGAGGTCCCTCGTATATAGACTCATCTACACCACTGATGGTGCTTGAAACATCTAGGGGGGGATGAAACCTATCCTTTAGAAGCCATCGTGAATAACTGATAGATGGCGCTTCGAGATGGACGCGGAGAATTCCAAAACAGTACACCAGGTGTATCGTATGGGCTATAGGGCCGTTGAGGGGAGATTTAAATGGGATCAAATAATGGATTAAGAGGGTAGGAAATGTAGCCTATTGTTACATCAGGAATAGATCGATAGGCGAGAGGTTGAATACTCAAAACGAGGGTGAACCCATCAGTTTGAGTGCCATTCAAAGGTGGATAATCAAAAGAGACAGGTAACAATGTCTCTTCGGAAGGAGTGGATGGAGAAGAAACTGAACTTGGTGGTTCATCCATGATGATCTTATCTCAAAAAGTAGAAGAGGAGAAATATGGTTAATTCAAGGCTTTAAACAATATATTTATAAGGATTTACTCATAATGTGGCCCAGAATCACTCTAACAGGTAAGCCATGTGATCGTGGGTAATTAATTTTAGAAAAAAAAAAAAAAATCAAAAAGGGGTAAGTTAGGCAAAAGGGTTACCAGGTAGGCGTGAACTGAAATATACACCTTGGTGATCAAATGAAAGATAAATTACCAGGAACTTAGCGTACGGCAACCAATCTCCCCAAATGTTGTGTTTGGTGTATTACATATACAAGGCGGCCGACTCAGTTACCTATGGTAGGTTTGCAGCCTAATGGTGTCTCCCAAAATATATGCGATGGTACGTGGGAGTAAAAATCCATAGCAGTGTTTTCTGATGCGTAACCGTTCGATGAGAGCATCCCAAAATATACTTTCATACATCAATATACTTCCATACGCGGGACGGGACATCGTCCCTGGGTTGTAATGTAGAATGTTAGCGAAAACTCCTATGCTTAACGACATCGGAACATGTCTCTATCCTAGACCTCTAAATGTGATTCGTTAGGCTCCAAATTCTCCCTAGGTTGATTGAATAAATTTTAAGGTTGACCTTGAATTATGTCTCAATTTCAAAATCCTACCGATGTCACCTGAACCCCTAAGATGCAGCTAAAGGAGAAAAAAATCATTCATTTCGATGAATACTATGTTAAAGAAGGAGAGAGAGACTCACACAATCAACGCATAAACAAAACAAATGCATAAAATTACATTCACTTTTCTCTTCAAGTGCGGAATTTTAAAGCGAAACAAAAAATTTACAATTTTCTTCCTTTCACTAAATGCACTAAGAAGCGAATCGAAATGAAGTTTTCATTTTCTAAAGCGAAATGAAACAAAAATATTTTTTTATTTTTCTTATAAGAATAATGTGAAGTGTAGAATGCAAATCAATCAACAATGCTTTGAGTACTAATGAAATATATCAACATTTCATGTAAGAAGCAAAAGATACCAAAAATCAAAGAGAGACGTAAATCATTTTCTTCAAAACAGAACACTCTTCATTCACACACTGATCAATCACTCAAAGAAAAAAAACTCCAATTGGAGGAAAAACAATTTTAATCTATCCTTGATGGTGAATAGAAACTCAAATGCATTCAGAGTTGACACTTGAAAAATGATATTCGTGAGAACCGACCAAAAGGCGAACCTCAATCAAAGACAAAGCCTGAAAGGTATGCCAAGACTTTACTCAATGAGAAGTCTAAAAGCCAACAAAGTAAGCAACCGCTCGAATGACACAAGGACACCTAGAAACCCTAGGAAGACAAGCATGTAGTAGCTTTGTAAAACAGACAACCAAAGATGCAAAACTTGAACCAGAAATGTCATTGAACAGAGAAGAACAGGAGTTATCCAAACAAGAAATAACACTCATAAGGATAAGACCCACTGGCTGACCAATTGAAGGAAACCCTAAAAAAGTCACACACATAAATCGGCGCGACTTTTAGGCTGCAACCCGTGATAGAAGGGTAAAAGCGCGACTGTGTAGAACGCATTTCGCATTGATCGGCGTGACTGTCAAAGAAATACTAGTGCTGATTGAGGAGAAGAATGAAAAACAAAATGGTTTTCTAAACTAACACCAAGCTTATCACTTTAGCAGAGCGATGGAAGTCTGTAAGCAATTACAGGAGATACGGAGACAAGGAGATGGACACTCAACAAAAATCGATAACAAAACAAGAAATCAAAAATTAAAAGCAGGAGACTTAAAGGCTAGCACTCCCCAGTGGAGTCGCCAATTTTTTATGCAGCAAAATCCTCTCTACAGACAGAGACGATCTCTCTAGCCCTAGGATGGGTCTGTTAGCCACCCATAATATTTTTTTATACCAAAAGGTGGCTAAAAAATTGTTGGAGCCTCCAAGGAACAAATTTTATCACTAAAAATTGTTGGCTCTCGAAGTCTCTATAAGGCCTCCTGCCTTCTTTCCCTCTGTCCAAAATCCTTCATTACTTTTTCACATCTCAAAAGCTTCTGAAATCCCTTTAAAATCCACAGTTGGATACTTCTGCAAAGGACCCTTTTCCCTTTTTCTTCTTTCCACCACTAATCTCATTTTCTATTCTCCATTTCCCACGAAAACCCCACAATTTCATGTTTCTCCCTTTTCATTTCATTGAAATCCCTTTTATAAGGTTAAAACCCACTATTTTGACCTTACCGAAAGCCTTTATCTCCTTAAAAAACCATTAAAAACCATAGAAAACACACTTTTTCTATGCGTTGGGCTTAAGCCCCTTAGGCTAAGCCCCCTGCCTCTTTTTTTCTCCATATGCTCGAGCGCTGGAACCAAATGTTGTAACCATTGGGTGCTTATCCATTTTTCTCCGCCCGAAGCACCAAAAAACCTTTGAAAATCATGAAAATTAGGTTTTAATTAAATTCCAAAGTTTTCCGCCCATCAAATTTATGGAATAATCTCGACCGCCGATCTGCTCCACAGATCAGACGGTGCGGACCTCGACTTACAATGTGATCCCCGCCTCCCGTACGTTGTTTGCCCAAAACTAGCAGTCTTTTCCGCACCGCCTTCGGGGCAAAGGCTGTTTTCTCTCGTTGGCCAGCGATTCCATACGCTGCGCGCCGGGTGTCCTCCGTACCATTTTCTAAAACCGCCATCCCCGCGCATTAACATCCGGACCAGGGATGCCCAGCGAAATGGATCTCCGCCGTCCGATCTGGGCCCGCTAATCCAACAATTGATGATCGCCCAAGATGCCTGACCTTTAACCAAAGCGCCCGCTCAATAACCAAGCCGTCGCGCGGTGGGAAATCAATCTCCCCCATCGATCTCTGCAGATCGACGGTCCCCATTCAATTTTCCGATTCCATTCCCTAGTCAACTATTCTCCGCCGCTGACCTTCCTAGTCGCTCCCGATCGTTGATCACAGCGCGATCAAAGGCTCAGATTTCCCCACTCCTCCGCACGCCCTCCGATGCAGATTGACCCATATAATCGCAGGATTTCCTCATTTTGTTTGTTTTGTGCAGGTTTGAGGTTTTTGCTTGATTAAATGGAAAAATTTCATGGGGCAAGGATGACGATCCTCTGCCTTTCGAATCCATCGGAGAGATTATCCACAGGGTGTAAATTATACTGTCAACGAGGTTCCATGAGCCTTCGCTGCCACGCGCCCCTGTAAAACCTGGAAACAACAAAGAAGTCACAGAAAAAGAGTATCAGATTGCAGGAAATCAGAAAACTAACCAGAAGCTGAGGATTAATGGATAGATGAGTGGGGATTACGGCTAAGACAGTTATCAAAAGCCTAATCCCCAACTCAAACACAGTTCAAAAGTTAACCTAAGAAGTGTTTATCAGACAGGTTGCCTCCACTTCCATATCTGAGGCAAATTGATTCCTCAACTACCACAGTGCCACCTGTTGCCTCAAAACACTCAATTAGGAGGCAAAATTTATTGAACAGGATCAGATATTTTTCCCCAACACAGCCGAAGAGTTACTTTCTGCCAGGTATTTAATGAAGGAATGTCTGCAAAGTAACCCTAAGATCACACAAAGCCTCAAAGGTCAACAAAAGCTCCTTCTGAGCTTCATTCATAAGTGTAAAACAATTAATACAGTGAAACAGCTGTACATTTTCTTCCTTGAGCCTCCCAAGGGCCAAGAAAACATTAACTCTGTATTAATTGTATTTGAGATCTTTAATCAGATCTCACCTCCTCATCCTTCTATAAATACTTCAGTAGAAGATGAGTGAGGGGTTGGTTGGTTGCTAAGGTAATTGCTGAAGCATTGCAATGTAATTGAGCTGAAGGCTTCTGTTTGTAAATAGTGATTCACTGGCTCTTGGAGCTCTGCTTGTGACAGATAAGTTAGGTTGTGAAGAGAGATGAATTAAAACACTGGATTTGAAGATTGTAACTGGTTTGGAGCATCAATGCAAGCTGATTTATGGAATCCTGATCTATGTTGACGGTGATGTTATTCTCATTGTAACTTGTTGTTTTATTTTTGTTTTCATTTTGTTTCATTTTCCACTATAAAGAACAGTTTAAACAGGGTTAGGACCTGCTGTATACCAGTAACCTTCTCTGGCTGAGAAATATTTATTTAAATTTTTTCTTTCCGCTGTGTTATTTGAAAATGATTTAATTCAGTTTAGGCATAAGAATGTTGGCGTTCCCTCGTCTTATTGCCTTAGTTGGATATTGTTTTTGAATGTTATTTTTAGTATATGTTGTGTGAATATAAACTGAAGGAAGATATGGTTAGCCCTGGTCCCAGACTTGTCTGCATGATTATCTAAATGTTTCCCTTAGAATGTGTTAAAAGCTGACTAGTTTCAAAGTACTTATCAAATCTTTGGCCATTCTGTGTTATCTTTGTGATTGTCTTGGAAGTAACTAAGTAAAGAAGAACTAGGAGAGGATTTGTGGTGAGCTCGGCCCGCTAGTTTCTACTCCAAAGGTTGCCTTCAAGTTTCCCTTTATTTTTTATGTGTTTTCTATTAGAATTATATCAAAGGCTGGTTAGTTTCGAAGTACTTACCAGATCCTAGTTTGCTTCTATGTTTTTCTTAAGTGCCTGGTCAAAGGCTGGATAGTTTCAAAGTACTTACCAGATCCTAGGCTGCTCTTTGTTTTGCATCTGTTTATTTTCCCCTTCTTAATGTATCAATCCATTCCATAAATCAAACCTTAAAGAGATCCTTAAGCATAGATGACTTGCCCCATAGACCACTCTTGAACCTGATTGTCCCAATTAAATCCTATTATGACTCCATAGCCCAATGCACTGAAAACCTGCTATCATCTTTCATCTTGACCAAAGCTTACTCTTTTTGCTTGCAACTTCTCACCTCTAAACCTATTTGCATATAGATATTTCCGCCTCTAGCAAATCATGCCCAACCATCCAAAAACAAAACCAAACCCTTGAACCTCATAACTAGCCTAATATCATTACCCCAAACTTCAAAGACAAATCTATCTTTGTACATATTAGAGAGATCCCTCTCCGGATTCAGGAGGGCTAGATCCTAGAATCCCAAAGTTGGTTGAAATGATGTTAACTCTGTGATCGGAATTTTTCCAATCTTGCTTATTACAGAGACCTAACAGGGTCTACTAATAACAGCGAACAATTAGAAGCCTCCTTTCCTAGATTGTAAATGCATGTAGATCTTGAATAGATCATCTACCTCGGTCTGATACTATTCCTCGATTGAATCCTTTAATCCTTCGCACTCCATAGTCAGATATTCGCTGCCACCGGTGCTTGGTTACCTGCACAAGGGCTTAAACAACAACAAACGTGAAATCATAACATATATATTGCATATACAATCCACTTAGTTTATCAAGGAAAACTAAGAATCCAATCACACATTAAAGACGGGAATGGAATAAAATAGAGAGGGGAAGTCACAACCTGCGCCTTGATGTCAGAGCTCTCCTTCGACGGGTCCTAATCCAAGCATGTCTCCAAAATGCTCTTCAACTTGATGTGGAGGAAAAAAGGTCTCAACTCTTGCTCGAAACCTGTAGCAACGGATATCTCTCTATTGTTCTTCTATCTATTTTCTAACTAGCAGAGTTATGGGAGACTGTCCATTTTATAGCAAAGGAGGAGGGAGCATGGATCCACTTAAGGTGGTGAAATGGGTTATCCCTTTGGGTGGTTCCACGTTTTTAGGAACAAAGAGCCCAAAAGGAGAAGCTCAGCTCTATCCTCAGGAAAAAACAACCAACTCTCCGCCAAAAATCTTCTAGATCTCGAAGCTTCACTTCAATGTTTAAAAAACTTTCCAGAAGAGGATCAGCGCAGGTATGATCCTCATTCCAGTGCCGATCGGTGCTTCCCTATACCAAAAAAGAGACATCGGTGCGAGTGAGACACGACGAGGGCACGCCACTCTAGATAATCAGGGTTTCAAGGAGCTGCTTCAAGAATGGTCAACAGAGAGTTTACTCATTATGCTGGAAGGGATATGATGGCACATTTTCATGATGTAAAATAGAAACAGGGGTCACATTTAAGGGTCTCCAGGATCAGGAATGGGAAGTACAGGGACAGTGAAAAATTATTGTGTAACAGGAAGGCGACGTTGTTGGCTGATGCATAGATCTCGTCCTTAGTGAAGCTGCCCAATGGTGTACGATTGTGGGTGTGGTGTGGTCAGTAGGCCCAACTTCTTCATGACCTACTCTAAAATGAGGTTCTTTTGGCTCCCGTTGTCAACAATGAATTTTAGTGGTGAGCCCTTCACCCACACCTATGAGTGAAAGAAGCACTCCCCCTCCTCTAGATCTTCAGGTTCTTCCTTTTGGAGCTTTGTGGTGGCTACCGTCGTAGTGGGTTATGTATCAATGACCTTCTTACCCTTGTTTATTCCCTTATTGAGCTCATCTCAAAATCAAAATATGCATCTGTCTCTGAGTCTCTCAGCTCGGCTACTAGTGTCTGCTTTGCGTGACATTCATGCACGTTGTGGGTGGGGCTTTTATGGAGCTCACACCACTTTCTGGTGTCCTTCTTTTCCTTCCTGTCACCCTTGGCTTGCAGCTTCAAGGATTTTCCCTTGGGGGTCCTAGTTGGGCTCTGTCCTTTTCTATGTGGCTAGGGGTTTCCCTTGTTCTACTTTGGGTTCGCAAATGCAAAGTCTCACTTCTTCTGCTTGAATTTCAGCTCAATTCTGGCAGCATATCGGTATGCTTCACCAAGCGAGGAGATGTCCAGAAACTCCATTTCCTCTTGAATGTATTTGTGCAAACAATTGCAGTACTTGAGAACCAAATGTTTCTTAGAACCATTGATACCCAGCTTTGTGCACAGTGTATGGATAATATTTGTAAGCTCATGCACATCTTGATCCCTTTGCTACCGCAATGTAGTCCATTGTGTGTACTTGTCTTCATAGCTCCCGACACAGTATTATTGTTCCTTGATGGCATCTCATAAAGAATTCCAAGCGGATGCAACCAAGAACAATGAGGGTTCCCCCTCATCCTTCTGCTCACAATAGGTTTCCCAGCAATCCTTGACGTGGGGGGAGGCTTTCAAGAGTGAAAAAGTAATTTTTTCCCCATTGGAAAAATCATGAACAGAAAAATATCTTTCCAACAGATTTAACCATTTATCTATGGCATCTGCATCTATCTAGCCTTTAAATTTGAGAATGTCAAAGTTAACATGTACCTTAAAGTGAGTGGCACCTCTAGAGTGGTTTTCGAATGAAGTTGTTTCGCCTATGGGCATACACCGAAGGATCTGGGAAAAATTATCCATCATCACATTCATGTATTTCTTGAGGGCCTCCTCGAGCAATACTTTGATAGGATCTCCTACTCCCTCATCTCTCTTTTCGTCCACCATGGGAGTCCATCGGGGTTTGTGAGGATGATCTTGCAACGGTTCAACTAGATCAAGCCCTAACTCCTTATACCCTGACCTCGTTGGCAACATGCAAAGAAAAATAGAGAAAGAGTAGATCGCTCTGATACCACTGATCCAAATTTATGCAGGAACGCTATAGAATAAAAATATAAACATGGACACAGAAATTCAGCATAAATATAGATTTATTTCATTAATAGGAAAGATTGAAATATTCTTACATACATAATGGAAATAAACTAGCTCGGATGATGGTAGATTATCTCTAAGAGGAGATGTGGTAGCTACATGCCTTTGAACTATGTTACAATGAGGCTCGAATTCCTATTTATTATTGAGAAACAATGGAAAACCCTAAACATCCAAAAACATAACCCTAGGAGATGAAGCGCCAAAATTATGGGCCATGTTTGGGTAAATTCATACAACAACTTCCTGGGGACGTAAATTTGGAATATGATCTTCATTTGACATGCACAATACCTCATTAGAAATATCTATCCAAGGACTACAACTCCCGAGTGGCCAACATCAGCCAAAACTCTATGTTGGCTCTGGTTTTCCCAAAAAAACGTTGTTTAGGGTCTCAAAATGGCTCTAGAAGTTCATGACCTGAAAAGTGATAAAAATAGTAAATTATTCTACAATTAAGGAAACTAAAATATTGAAATAAAACATTGGTGTGGATCCAAGTGGAATAGGTGGGTGGCCACCAATATCCACCTGGATGATGTGATTCTACAAGGATATTGATGAGTCTGTGATGATAAAGAGAGTTATCAATGGACCTAGACTCTCTTTTTATGCTAAATGTCATTTTCTTAAGACTTTGAAGAAGAAATTAAGGAAAATTAATCTCATTCCCATAAAAAAATGCATTATAATCCTGGCATGGTAGAAAAATATTGTCCCATATCTAACTTCACATGCTACAAATTTTTTAATAACTAGAAAGAGATTTCTCCATTTTCCCTTTAATGTAGTAATTGGAATACCCTTTATAAATATAGATAAATCCATACCTGGTTCTTTGAGGAAATGAAACCAGTCATTTTATTTTATTTTTCTATTCTTCAAACATCTTTCCCCATTTCTAAGCAGTCATGTTGCTTCTGCTACAATAGATTTTGTGAGGATGAGCTTAATATCTCCTATCATTTTTTCTACTCCATCAAATTCTTGGGCGAAGGTTTTGGAAACTTTTTTTTTATACCCATTGAATTTCTCAAAAAAATAGAGCCATCACACCTACTACAATTGGTCTTTAACCCTTGGATATGCCTAGAGAAATTTTACTCCATCTGGTTCAGAGTGAATAAGAATTCCCATGGTGAGAAGAAGTCTCGAGCTTGACTATTTTCTTTTGACAAGGATAATGGAAGCTTTGAGAGATGTAATGAATGAAATTTGAATTGGAAATGAGCAGAATGGATATTAAATGGGATTAAATTATGGCAAGGTAAGTCGTTGATGGAAGTCGTGTTGGGTCCATATTTTGTAAGAAGAATATTCACAATATTTGGTTGTGAAGTCATGTTACAAAGAATATTTTTTTTGAAATTGTTAAGAAAATTTCCTATTTCATCTCTACTTACTGTTTTAGTTACAGATTTATTAATTCTAGACATAACATGATCTCTTGGATTTTTTCCAGTTCTAGCCTTACCCCTTGAAATATATGTACACATATTACAAACTTCTCCAAATGAAATATGAGAAACGTCTCCTTTTCCCATTAAATTGAGGAGGTCAATCCACTCATCTCTAATATATTTTTATGAAAATAGCTTTCATAGTGTCATCGTCTAAATTACACATCTTGTCCCTTTTAATGTTATAGGAAAATATTTCAACCAAGTCTTCAATACTTTCATCCTCTTTCTACATCATTTTAAATACTTCATCCTTAAGTTTATGGGGAATACAATAATCCTTATATTTCTCTAAGAACATATCTTTCATATATTCATATGTTTTAATTGAATGTGTTCCTAATCCCATGAACCATTTAAATTATCCATCTTTAAGAGTACTTGGAAACAATTTTAATTTTTGAGGATCAAGTAAGTACTAATAAGATCTACATAGAACTTCAAACTCAAAAAGAAATGTTTCAAGGTCCTCATGTCTTAAACGATGGAAATTAGGGAGGATGGAAGGAGAGATTTTTTTCATTGTGGTTGTGGTATCTTCATCAAATATTGGAAATCAAAAAGGATCTAGTTCTCCTCTACCACCTCTACCTCCACCTTTTTTTCTATCTCCTCCTCTGCTTCTTCCAATTCCAATCCCAAGTTCACCATTTAAATTATGTACTTATCCTTCTCCTTCCCCTTTAATTGTAGATTCCTCAGAGATAATATAAGGTTCTATTATTGGATCATCTCTCTCTTCTTCTGGTTCTTCTACTAATCGAATATTAAAATGATTTTCTTCTTCTTCTTCACTAGGAACTTCTAGTTCTTGTCCTAGAATTTGTTCTCCAGTAGATGAAAGAAATATAAATACTCCTATTAGGGATATTGTTTCTTAAACTATAGCTTCAGTAGATGAAGTTGGTGAATCTTTAGGTTTTATTTCATATCTATGCACCTCAGGGATTCTATGTCTACCTACCAATGATGGAATGCGGGTTTCAATGGGTGATGTGGCACTACGAGGTCTAGGTGGAGTGAGTGGTAACGTTGGAATTTAAATTAAACCTATGCTTACAAATATACCCCTATAATACCTTTCTCTATGCATAAATGTTTTTTATCATTTTTTTTAATCAAAATTCAATGTACCTAAAACGACAAATCAAGAATGGAATCCTATATGCACTTCCCTGGAAATGGCACCAAAATGTTGGGTAAATGAATTGTTATTAATTTACTTCAATAATTCTAAGTATGTACAAAAACACTTTGGAGAATAATTATTCACATATTATTTCAATCTAAATTTATATTAAATTCTAATTAACTGAATTTAAATTCATTACTTTGCAGAATTTAAAAATCTATCTAAATTGTAGAATTCAAACATACTTCTAATTGTATGAAAGGAAAATGCTTAGAAACCAAATTTCAAGAAAGAAACAATATAGTTCTATTTTTTAGAATTGAAAACATTCTACATTATCTTGTCGAAAGAAAACTTTATACTAAATTACAGTAAAAAAATTGTATACTAATTATAGGAAAGAGAATTGGCAATAAAAAGGATCTAATTCCTATTTGTAGAAAATGGAAAAACTATAACTTGAGAATGATTACGTGTGTGCGATTTAACCTCTAAAGAGTATTTCATCATAATTTAAGAAACCAAATTAAGCTATGAAGAAATTAAGTGATGGAAAGAAGATGCAATCAATAATCAAAAACTTTTTAGGGTTTTTTTTGTTTATGAGTACTCTGAAATCAAAATGAGAATTATCAGAAATGTAACTATGATGAAAACAAGTTCTTAACAGAAACTAAAGTGCTAAAAAAAGTAATGAAAAACAAAACCTCACTGCTCGACAGAGGGCCCTCACATGAGTCCAGGTCAGCTATCAATCACAAGATCTCTCACCCGCGCATTAAGAACAAATTATTTATATTAAGCTTGAACAGAGTATCACCAGTTCGCAATAAAACAACTAAAAGCTAATATTCAAAAACTTATTTCTCAGGTCTCAACTTACATACTTTATAAAAACTTCATAAAACGATTTTAAGAGTTTTAAGCCGACACGAAATGAGTCAACTTGACATCTACGAGATAGTTTCAATTTGAAATTCCATCCCTTTATGACTTGATACAGAAAGAGAAAATAATAGGAGATTCATCTCGATCCAAAATCTAACATTTGAAGAAGTCTTCAATCTCACTCTCTTGATGTTGTTATATTCCTCTACTACTTTTACTTCATTGCTACACGTTGTTTTTAGAGTTTGATTCTGAATTTGACTTCTCGATTTGTCAATCCTTGTAGCTTGCCAAGTTATGATGATAGGTGCTTATCCATATGGTGGACATTTTTCATATCTAGGTAGTCTTCATCCTTTTATTGAAGTGTTACAACCTGTCTAACAATGAATATTGCTGCGGAAACCAATATTAGTTGCAGAATGTTTATCATGTTGTTGTAAGAATATTTTCGGTATAATTCATTAGGAAGCAGAGATTATAATTATGGATGATAAATACCTTTTTAAGAGTTTATATTGACCTTAAGCATGCTAAGATTTCTATAAAATGATGACAAAAAGGTGAAATGAGATGGTAAAGAGATATTAAAAAAGAAACAATTATAGACTTCAATAGATCATATCCAAACTAGTGAACTTAAAATTTCTTTCAACTTGCACTAAAATCCTCCTTGCATCACTTATATCTTGTTTTCATTAAAATTATGTAGCACATTTGGAAGCATTTGGAAAATGAACTTGCACTTTTTTTTTCTTTAATGGCTTCAATTGGATGTTTACCAATCATAGAAAGGAATTTTTTTCCTAGTCTTATCTACAAAAGATAAATATTGGCTATACCATGCTCCAATGAAATTACTTTAAAAGTGAGTGCCTAAAAATAACAATGGTTGGATAGGAACCCAATACGTTATGATATTTTCTTAGGATAAAGCCTCAAGGAAAAAACTTAATCACAATTATTTTGATTACCAATGGTCCTCTAATACATATTCCTTAATTAACATTGACATATATTAAAAACACTTGAAATATGACCACTTCCTTTTTAATTTAAATGTAACACCTTGTTGGACATTGGATAAACCAACACTCCCAGTGTGCTTTGTGACATGGACTAACCACTTCTCATGGATCCTTATCTCTGGCGATCCGATCATTGACTAACACTTGCAGGTTTTGGTCTAACGGCAATCATGATTCCCAACAAGTGGTATCATAACGTAGGTCAGGATTTTGATAAACCACACATGAAAATCAATACCTACAAGTAATCTCGTTCTAGCCGCTTGATCCAAATCATCCTTGCTTGATCTTTGCTTCCATTTTCCTTCTTCTTCCTTACTTTTCTATTCTTTATCTAATGCTAGAGTTCTCCAATAAAAATCTAAGTGTGCAAGAGTATGAGAGAGATAGAGAGAGAGAGAGAGATCAAAATTGAACTGAAAAAAGCTCTGAATTGATCCTCGGAAGCCTTTTTATCAATGAGGGCTCTAATTTCTTCAATTTTCCATTATTTTCCTTCTTTCTCCTCCTCACATGAAACCTGTGACCTTTCACCTACCCTTTCTCCTATTTTCCTTTATTTTCATAAATAAAATGCCAATCAATGCCTCTTGCCTTTCCAAAACCTCTGTCATTGCCTTTGAAAACTTCCCTTAGCCATAATAAACTAAATTAACACCCACACTAGGATTTTTTTCCCAACATTCATCTTGGAATATGTATCCCATGACCATGGTCTTATTTTTCCTAAATATTAACTTTATTATATGAAGTTTTTAACCTAGAGATATGACATTAAACAAAACAAAAAAAATTTCTTTACCTTTTTTACCTCTATGTGGATTTCTTTAATATTTTTAATGTAAAATAATACCTCAAAAAACTCTTAAACATCATGGGTGAATCTAATACATGACTTGGCCTCTCCTTGTGGATCTCTTCCTCTATAGGGAGTAAGATTTCTCCCTCTTCTTAATTATGAACTAAACATTGCAAATCATATGCATCAGGCTCAACTCTTAGCAACAAACGTCTTTTGGAAATTGAATCTCACAATGGTTATTGATGGATAATACAATTTATTTATCTTCTTTCTCACTGAGCATAATTGTAGTAACTTAGTGCCTTATCTTATTACTACAATTTCTTCACACATATGCATCCCTCTCGCTCTTTCACAAACCTCTATAGATATAACACACTATTGGAAGCCTCTGTAGATATCAAATAAACCTATCTCTAATGCCAATAGTTGGATCTAATAACCAATAACATACACATGAAAATATATATGAAGAAACATGAAGCAAGGACACAAAGATCAAGCAACCTTGAAAGGGGAATTCTAATAAATTAGACCATTCCCCTATTTTGCATTTAGAGTATAAATGGTCCCTTAGATAACTATAGGCAATTTTAATGACTTATTTAGTTATTTGGTTCCAATAAAATCCATAGTTTTCCATCCCTCATGCATCTCACATCCGCATGTAGATATTAATTTATGCTTCACAAGTAAGAGTTATTTCAACATTTCATAGAGATAAGTCTCATTCACCATGTTTGGGTTGCAGCATAGGTTGAGTGAAAAGAAAATTATGAAAGAATCATTGTGAGTAGGTCGTAGAGATAATAAATATATGTGTTATCCCTTCATGCTCATAAACCATGCTATAAAGTACCCAACATCATTAATAATGTGAACAATTCTTTACACGTATATTCTTTGAAACTCAAGGATCATTATTTCTCCTTTGCAATCCCCAAAAAACACAATGGAAGTTAGAATATGGGAGAAACATCATACTTTCAAGCTATAAGAAGGTCAATCCCAATGACATGATGCATGGAATTTGAATTTCAATAGGATTTCTAGGTTTAAAGGGAATGAAAGGCCTAAAAATTGTGGCCTTCATCATTGGAAAGAATGCTAGGTGAATTCATCCTAGGAGAAGCAAGGGGTATACTAACCTACTTTTATAGATACATCATGCTTACAAATTTGAGATATAGATGAAGGAACATAGATATATTTATACATGGTAAATCTTGTTTCAAAGTTATCACTCACACTAGAAGTCCATATTTAGTTTCTACACCATTGGACGGAGTCGCACCCTTAATGGAATAAGCATAATAAAAAGAAAAGACAAGAAAGGCATGAAATGTGGAGGTTATAGCTACTCTTTCTACGTCGAACATTGTTGTTTAAAGGATGGTGGCCATGTGTTGGAAATATTGTCATTGATGGCAAAGGAGGCAGCAGAGGCGGAGACAGACAAAGGACATCAGTAGAGGAAAAGGGGAAGATAGCAGGTCTTTACGAGGAGCATGAGAAGAACAGAGGGAGAGTCGATTTACAGAGACAGTGCAAAGGAGACCTGCAAAGACTATATAGAATTACATAGGGTTAGAAGGCCGAGGAGGCAAATTAGGGGTGCAGAAGGGCCAAGTGAGCGAAGATCTGGCCAGTATTTTGTAAGTAACTTCACTGTGTAAATAAAGAAACTGTTCCAGCATTATCTATGCATTCGTTGGATTTTTCTTGCATGAAAATGACTTAATTAACATATATGAGTAGGACTTTGAAATGTGGTTGAGAGTCTGACTATACATTCAGTGGTGAGAACCAGGGTGATAAGACTCTGTGATTGTTATAAAGTCTGTTGTGTATTTAGCGATGCGAGCGCATGAAGAACCTGTATGGTTAAATCTGTGTTAAGGACTTGACAGATGAATGTGTGTGAACCTCCACTCTCTATGTGAAATTCCATGAATTCCTTCTGTCTATATTCGAACCTATATTCTCTGCGAACAGTCGGTGTGCGTATGAGTATGTATGTTGTATAAAGGTCAGTTTTGAGTTCTGTTAGAATATGGGAACTGTTACCATACTTTGGTTATCCAAAGAATGAACAAAATCTTGCCTAAGCATTAATCCATGTTGTTTAGAATGCCTCGTCGTGAAAGAAGTCTTGTTGGGTTAGAACGGAATATGTTATGATTGTATAGAATCCTGTGAGAAACTGAGGTGATTACAGTAACCTTGGTACCGAGCGTAGAATCGTGTGCTCGAAAGAGTGTGACCTATAGTGTTGAATTTCCAACAGCAGAGTGAGCTCAACTGGTAGTGAAACCCCCGCTTACAAAGAAATAAGTTCGTTTTGTTGTGAACTGAAAGTGTTGTCCCAAGATTCGAACCTAGAGTCAACCCATCAGAACGAATAACAAGATTTGTGTTAACCCTGGTGGTACCCCGGTCAAACGTTGTTCACAATCCGAAGTCGGTTTGTGAAACCAAACCCACCCATATCGCACCGCCTTTGTACGGAAGTGAAACCACTCCAAACCAACGCGATCCAGTGGAAAATGGCCACGTCGACAGAGCAATACCGCCCTCATTGCGTGCCTATCATGCGTTAACTGTCAACGGTGAAATCAACGCGATATCGATGTACGTCGTCCGATCTGGAGGCTGGCTCATCGAACGACAATCGCACTCAAAATAGCATGGAAGATAACTGAAGGGATGACACGATAAGCCTCCCACCATTGGATGAGAAGGGTGCGTTAAGAGGTTGGGCCCCAGTTCATCGCATGGCTTCTAAGAGTTAAATTTCATATCATTTAATTATGTGATTGCCATAGGATCAGAGGGTTGGAGTGTGATAAGACATGCGCCGTTGGATGTGAATGGGAAATGAACTGCTGTGATTGACCACATATATGTGTTAAGTTGTGGGCTTGAGGCAATTACATAGGTTATTGTTTGGGGTTTAAACATTAGTCGAGGCGTATATTAATTTTATAACAACTGATGCGATGATATGAATTTTTAATAAGTTGTGTCTCGAATCAAAACCGTAATAAATGACGTACTGCCATACATTGATGATAAATGTAACATGAAGTGTTGGCGGGGTTCATACCTTGGAGGTTACGCCATATTCATTACACAATGAGTTTAACAAGTTACAAAATGGGTTTTGGTACAAAGTTTTCACTTTAATTATAAATGTTAGTGAAAGCAAAAATCAAAGGTTGTTATAAATATTCTTAACATTCGAGTGGGGGCCATATTATATTATGGATATTGATATTATAAAACGTTGGATATCGATTCAAAGGCTTTGATATATTTTTTGGGCCAGACTTTTATGTGTAACAAGTTATATGGTTATCTGGGGATTAAAATAAATGTTTAAGCTTTGGAACTATTATATTTCACACATTATTTAATAGAGCGGGGACGTAGTAATAAGGCGCCAACCATATAACTTAAACATATGCACTGTAGATGACTGTTGTGCGCGGGTTAAAGGAATAAAAAGGAGAGGTATACATATGCGTTATGCATTCGTTGGCGATTGAAAAGTTTTAATGTTAAAGAAGTGAGCACAGTATTTTGATTTTTTATTAACCAAATTCAAATTTTATATTAATGAATCTTCGTATGAGCGCCTATACGGAGGTTATTAAAGGTTTGAAGCCGAGAAGTAGAACCTCCACAATGAACAGATATTTCCCAAATTAGACAGATTGTGGACCCTTTTTGAATGATTAATTGATGCATGAGACTTTGAGATTTACTCGTGAGCTAAACTTATAAAACAGGCATATATATAGCAGATACACAACTACAGTGGGCTTGGATAATATGTACAGAGGTAAACAGAGACTGCAAAATTGAAGAGGTATGCAGCAAAGGGATTTAAAATTGCAGTGAATAGGTGTACATGCACAGGTGCTCAGAGTTGCAGTAAATAGAGGTATGCAAGACAGTTGCATGATAGCAACAAAAAGGACAAAACCAGCAAGCCAAGGGCTAAGTGAAGTTTATATACTATAACTGAAAATGTAAATGTTTTAATTGTTTTATATTGTTTGTGATGCAAATTCAAGTATCCGAAGGAAAAGAAAAATCCCACTGTAACATTGAAATTTGTACATATTGTTATATTTTTTTTAAATGAGTTGGACAAAGGAATGAAGGCAGAAGCCAAAGAGTCATGGTTGTTCACTCCAAATTCCTTGTGGAATACAAACAGTCATGTGATGAACTCTATATATAATATCAACTTGATATTCATAGAGAGGTTAGAGAAAGTAAGAATAGAGAATGCAGAGTACAGAAGATTGAGGCAGAGAAGATAAGGAAGAGAGGAGCAAAAAGAGATGCTACAGAATAGAGCTGATATCTGAGGTAAATCAGCAAATGTTTCTTTTGATAAATTGAGGAAGTTGGAGCTTCCCTATCAAGTTGAATCTTGATAATTGTCAGTTGTAGCTGACTGAGGTTGGAGCCTCCTGTAGGTTGGTGCCTGCAGAAAAATAGTGGTGAGAGGCATGGAAAATTTCAGGGGCTAATATTCATAGGTCAGCTAATTTTCCATGATTTTTCCTAAAAAAATATTCACCAATTTCCATTTTTTTATAAGAATGATTCGCCCAAATTTTAAAATATAAAATTATTTTACATTAAAATTCGCCAACATTATATAGAGAGTATATATAATATTATTATAAATTTGAATGATTTTACAAATACATCAGTAAACATATTATAGTTTGCATATTAGGGACTAGTGAGATTCACCAATTTTTTAAACTTCAAGATAATTTTCCATCCTTAAAATTTTCCCTGGTGAGAGGGAGTTGGAGCTTGCCTTTGCATCACAACAATAATAAGATGTGGTTTTCTCCCTTTATGGGTTTCCACTTATATCTATTGTCTCTATCTATGTTACGTGTGTGCTGAGATGATTTACTAAAACTTCTTAATGTTTGCTGCTCTCATAAAAAGTTTGATGTCACATTAATTTAATACTTGCTGCAACATCTTAAGACTATTCATATACTAAGGTTGGTTATAAAAGCAAGCTGTAAATAAGTTGATAAAAAAATTTAAAAAACTCATATATATGTTAAACTGATTCACCCCCCCCCCCCCCCTCTCAGTTTAACTAAGAATTCAACACCATGTTGAGCTTGTTTGTAACTTCCATGCTTGACAGGATTTTTAGGTTTAATAATCCTCTCTTTTCTTCTCTTTCTTAATCAAATATATTGCTAGTTTTTTATATTCTCCTCATGTTATTGATGGCATTAAATTTCAACCTATTATTAGTATTATTCATCATGAACATAACTAATATATTTCCTGCTATTTCCTATTACTATTATGATTTTTTTGGTTTTTTGGAATGAAGCATCCATGGTGATATCAAGTATATTATGGACATGATATTTACAAATTATATTTTTATTTTAAGCACATAATATGCATTTAAAAGGAGGGAAACCATAGCATGGCATTAATAAAATATCAATACCTAACTATCCATTTGGATTTTTAATCTTTGGCCAAAAATTTTGAAGTACATTAGTTTATGTTCTATGTAAGAGATTATTTTGATATTGCAACTAGTTTTCTAAGATGATTTTGATACAAGAAATAAATCTAGGGGTTCTTCTTCTTCTTCTTCTCCTTCTTCTTCTTCTTCTTGTATTTAGAGGAATCAAACACTAGTATGGTCTCATATTTGTGTGACATGTGGTTGATTCCAACTGCTACCACTTTCACCTTTAAGTTCCTATGTATGCCCCTTCCACATGCACATGTGAATCGAGGGGATTTGAACCTCAAGCTTCCTCACACATAAGACTTCATTTTCATGGCCATCACCAATTGAGCTACCCTTGAGGACTGGTTCTTCTTCTTCTTTAAATCAAGGGCATCTTTTGATTTTAAAAATTATTATTTTTCTTTGTCATTTTACATATCCCCCCTTATTTAAGTGATAAAAAGTCATTGGTTAAAAACAATAACGCATTACCTAGCCCTTTTTGTCTAGAGTTATAAATGTTGGGAAAAATACTCAGAGGGGGGGTGGTTAATCAGTATTTAAAACTCATTAAAATTTTATTTTACTATTCATATTTATGTATGTGAATTTACTTAAAGAAAACTTGTGTATATACGTGACTGTTATGCAGACAACTAGCGTATATCTATTCAAGTCACTTTTTAGTTAATTTGTCATCTGTTTAACTTGAACCCGTGTATCAGTACTTCACTAAGAATTAGTTAAATAGTACCCATGTTCAGTAAGAGAAAAATAAACCATCACACATAAGAAACACACATGAACACCAGGATTTTAGGTGGAAACCCAATGTGGGATAAAACCACCATTGTTGTCGTCTTTGTCTTATTTTTATTATAAAGAAACTCTTCTTACAATCTTGTATTGGAGAAGACTCATACCAGCATGTAGGCACCCACCAGAAGGGAGCTCCTACCCCCTTATTTGATTTCCCAACTACCACTGGAAGAAAGCTTCGACTCCCTTACTAAAGGCTCTAGCCATCAGCACCACTGTGGACCATGTTTCAAAAATTTCACACTGGATCCACCTGATTCAACCAAACTCAAGTTGTAGGCCACTTTTCATCAAATTTTCAGACTGGACCCACTACCATTATTTAAGCACAATACCAAATATCAAAACTGAAAATTATCACATTAACAAAGCACTCAATCACTAAACCAACAGAGACCCAAATCAGTCAACTTATTCTAAAACAAACAAAGAAGTTAGATCATTGTAACTAGAATATCAATACTAAACAAAACACTGCATCAACATACTGAACCAACTGAAAACCCAGATCAAAATAATATTATAATATATACATTACTTTATTTTAGCAAATCCACATGTATACGTGAATTCCTTGAAGCATACCTGTGTACATATCTCAAAATACTAAACCACGAAACTGATCATTGTCATTCTGAAATAAAATATGAGTCACACAGAGAACCACTAAATCATTCTGAATTCAATACAGAACCATCACTAATCTTCAATCACATACAACTATTAGCATCATCACTCTTCAACATATCATTCCTCAATCAATTCAACTTCAAAAATAACTATTAAACCCTAATCAACATGAAAATTTCATTGACAGATAGAAAAATATAGCAAGAGTGATTATATTGATCATACATCTTATTTAGCAAAACCCTAGCTTATATACGTTCTTTCTACAAAACACTTATGCATGTATACATGCTCATCAGGAATCAAACTCATGTACGGATCTGTCCAAAAAGCAGAAGTGATACGCTACTTAACAACATGTGACCCATGTATGTATGCACCCTTTAGGCTATCATACACGCGTACGCACTAGCCTTTCTGGTTATCAAACTCGTGTACATATCTGTAATTATTGAATTATACCTTTTCTACACATCAGACCTTCAAAAAGGAACCCATACCTCAAAATACACAATAAAATATGTGTTAGCCATAAATATCATAGATCAAACCTATCCATTATTAATATAGTCATTTTAGATCTATTGGATTTGATCCATCATCAAATTCTGGGGTCCATACTTAGTTTCAAATTAAACAATTCATCAAAATCCAATTACATGCACACTTGCTTTAAATCCAACTATTCATCAAATATCCATCACTTGCACACCTAAAACACCTTGATCTTGATATCCTTATATAGCTTAGGCCTTAGCCAATACCATAGGTCAAAACCACACTAATGTTGATGGTATTCTTTGACGGGATCAAATATCTATTGTTGGGCTCAATACTATGGTCCAATACCATGGTAAAGACCCTTGGTATTTAGAATACCATGGTGTGGAAAATTTACACGCGTTTTATTCTTCATAACCACGTATGTATGCATATTTTCTTCACAGAACCCACGTGTACCTCTCAAAACATCACTTTCATTATTATTTTTTCTTTGAGATACTATGACTTTGACTAAACTCTCCATCATGTGTAGAAATATCTTGTTGACATCTTCATATAGTAGGTTTCCATCAAAAGACAAATCATCAATTAGGTTTCCATCAAGGACAACTCATTAGTCATAATGCTAATTATCTCCCTCTTTGGACTTGATGGCAACCACTTTGGTGTTTGGTCACCATAGCCTGTAGACACCTGTAAAACACATCAAACTTTTCAAACGTTTCAATTTCAAACACCAATTTTCTCTCCCCCTTTGACATCAAGGAAAAAGGGATGACCAATGTTGAATGATGGCTTTTCTTTCCTTGGAGAGACATGAGCATTGTAGATCTGATTTCCACTATATACTAACCATGCTCGTCCTGAGTATATGTTGAATCTTCTGAAGGATTTTTCACAAAGTTCATGACTTTATCACTCAATTGAATATGACCTTTCCTATCACCAAGGACTCAAAATTACATCAACAACCCAACACATTTGGGTTACATATTTTACTTCATCATTACATCAACTACCCAAAGTGGGATTACATTCCTAATTGACCTTATCCCAATAGTCCATACATGAATGTGTATTACAATGATTACATCATGGTTCTTTTCATTACCTTTACATCAAGACACATATATGACATTTATAACCAATACCATAGACTTCTATAGTAAGTTATCAACACCATGATAGTCATCAAAAACCATCATATACTAAATAGGATTTGTACAATAATTATCTAGCGGAATCAACATGAGAAACAACAGTCATCAACCTATGACCAAGTATGCAACATCAACATCGTAAAACAAATTCGTCCAGATCAACTATCAACTCATCCCCTTGACCTCATCAAGGTAAACTTTCTCTTTCCCTTCGTAGAAATAGACTCAATCCATGTTCATTTTCATGTGTCAACAACATATGTGAGAACCAATCATATACCATGTCTCCAAGTATCATCCAACATATATATCAGTAAAATAGCAATAACCATGTCTTCACAAAACTATTTGCATCATATCATGTACATGTAGCATTTGTAAGCACCATAGGCATCATCCATTACAACAACATCATCATAAAATAATCATAGCAAGGTCTACATGTTCTTTCCAAATGAATAACAACAATCCCCAACGTGCCATGCATCATCACTAGAGAATTTTCAATCATTTCACATCTGATAAGAATCAACCATAATTAGCAACTCATGCATCATCATTCAAAAACTTCATAAACATAAGTCTCTTCAGCATCATCACCAATGATAAGCATAATTATGTACCAAGGAATTCTTAAGCAAACAAAATTCTAACAATGCATTATTAGAAGCATATAAAATGCTCCCCCTGAACCTGTCCCGACTGTTCACTTGTCAGATCTGATCACATCAACTCATACATCAGTAAGGACATAAAACTAACTTCATCAATTGCTTATCCATCAAGGTCATCAACTCATTAAATCCAAAACCACTTCTAAATAGAATCAACAAACTATAACCATTAACATTAGAATAGTAAATCCAAATAATAATTATTAGAGCCTTTCCCTGAGTATGTCTCACGGTTTCTTCATCATAAAGAAACATATGCTACTTTCTGTATCAGAACTCACGTATATATATCATTTTTCTTCATAGGATTTGTGTATAGAAAATAAAGTACTAAAAATTCATGATTACACCTCCCCCTAATCCTATACTATCTGTACATGTTCTCTATCACTACACCAGATGCACTATCAGTAAAATAATCAACATGAATATCAAAAAATCATGGGAATCATCATCAATATAAGATATGTATTTCTCCTCCTGATATTATACATCACTGATCCTGAGATCCTGATAATCATCTTATGGTCTTATGAGGTCATGAACCTCACATTACTTCTGCAGTCATTGTGAGAAGAAACATTCAAGAATCAATGGACTGCAGCAGGGATCGTCTTATTTTACTCTGAGTTTGAATCCTCCTCATCCCTCCGAGAATTCAATTCTTTAAACACATATAATTTGTCTGAATTTATATACCCTCTTGCTATGACCTTTCTATATTCTTCATTTATGATTTTGTATTTGGTTGATGTAAACACAATTACATTTCCTTTATCTCCCATTTGACCTACACTTAGAATATTTTGCTTTATCCCTTGAGCTAATAAAGTATCAATTGTTCTTTTACGATTATTAACTATAGTTATACCTATTCCCATAACTTTTTTTGGAGAACTATTTCAAAGAATAACCTTACCATCTTCATTTTTATTAGGAGAATACATCTTACTCTTATCACTAGCCATGTGATGAGAACATCCATTGTTTATGTACCATTCGTCTTTATTTTCAAATGAACAGAGAGAAAGACCACATCTTATTTGTTCTTATTCTTTCTTCTTATTAAAGGGAATGTTGGTGGATCCATCTTCTTTAGTCCTTTTTTCATCAATATTCTTATATGATTTATTTCCATGTTTTTGGTTGTTATTCTTTGATTTGTTCCTGCATCCTTTTGCTATATGCCCAAACATGTTATATGCATAACATCTTATATGACTAGAAAATTAAAGAGAGGAATCATAATTTGTCTGCCTCATGTTCCTTCTATTGTAATCAATAACTTTGTGACCAAATATGTTGCAAGAAAAACAATATCCCTTAAATAATCCTTTGTACCTAAGAGTTGATGATATTTTAGTGGAGCGGCTATTATCTTGAGATCGAAACAACCTTCTTCTGAAATTGGTTGCAACATGTTCATAATTATGACATATAAATAATTCAACATTATTAGTTATAGGATAGAATCAATTTGCACTTTTGTAGTATGGAGGAAATTATTTCCTTTGATGATTCACGATTCTTGGTTGTTGATCAGGTTGACTTCTTATATCTTTGTTAAACACTTCAAGTTTTGCATTATTACCTTTTGGATTCTTACTAGATTATGAATTGAATTCTCCTTTAGAGTTTCATGAAAACCAAGACGAGATTTAATAGCGGGAGAACTTTGACTACTAATAATATTATCTAGAATCTTAGTACTATCTTGAAATATCAAATTTTTTTCTTTTTCTTCTAATCTACCTTTTAAAATATTTACCTCAACTTCCATTCTTGGATATTTATTTTCTTTTTCTTGAAATTTCTTCTTCATACCTTCTTCAACCCTTCTTCCTTCTTCTACTTGCCCTTTTAATTTGAGAATCTCTTCTTTCAGCCCATTTTCTTGCTCTTCAAATGCTTGAAGTATTTTTTCATTTCTCTTATCTAATTTTTCAAGATATACCTTTAGAGAGAGAATCTTAGCTTCAAGACCTTCACAATACTGGTTAGATTCCACAGTAGCATTTACTGATTTAGTATGATCCTTGTTATCATATACCTGCAACTTATATTTAAGATTAACAATATTTTTCAAAGCAATATCAAGTTTTGTTTTAAGATCATAAAATTCTTCTAACATGTCATCTTTTGAATCAGTAACTCCATCTGACATCATACAATTTGCTTTATCATGATGTTCATTCTTTGACACATTGTTAGGGATAGGATTACCAGGTAGTTTCCTTGATGAGAAATATTCCTTTGGATTTCTTCATGGATTTCTTGTAGCTTATCCCATACTTTCCTTGCAGTTTTATAATGCATAACTTTATTCAATATTGAATCAAATATGCTAAAAAATATGTCACTTAATTCCTTACTTTTCTTTTTCGCTTCCTCGTCTTATGGGGGAATATTGGTGTAGCCATTGCATACTAAATACCAAACATCAGGGTTAATTAGATTAGACTTCATCTTTTCTTTCTAGTGTTGATAACTATCTTTGCAAAGCATAGGAACCTCTACATTGACCATTATTTCTGACTTGCCTTGATCTTCTGCTTCTAGAGCCATTATTTATGAATCTGACGGCTCTTTAGAGTGCTTACTTGCACTTTTACCCATGAGTACAAGTGAAATTGTTTCACCATCATCATCACTATCATCATTATTACATAGACAAGGAAATGGACCACAATTAGAACAAGAACACATACTTATAATTCTTTGTCACTGTCTTCTTCATTCTTGATCACTAGAAAGTAAGGTGCTCCAAAACTTGAATATATGTTGACATCGGTAATTGTTACTGCATCTGATACATCACTATCACAACCATTGGTTTTTGAATCCTTTCTATGAGCTATCTTCTTCTTTCCTATCATATTTATGGATCTCCTTCAAGCGATCAAGCCTCTTCTAAATGACCTACTCTGATACCAAATGTTGGGAAAAATAATGAATGAGGGGGGTGAATCAGTATTTAAACTCATTAAAACTTTTCTTTTCTTATTCATATTTATGTATGTGACTTTACTGAAAGAAACTTGTGTATATACGTGACTGTTATGAAGACAACTAGCATATATCCAGTAAACTTACTTTTTATTTAATTTATCATTTGTTTAACTTGAACCATTGTATCAGTACTTCATTAAGCATTAGTTAAAAAATAACCATGTGCAGTAAGATAAAAACAAACCATCACACATAAGCAACACACATGAATACCGAGATTTTAGGTGGAAACACAATGTGGGAGAAAACCATCGTTGTTTTCATATTTCTCTTATTTTTATTATAAAGAAACACTTCTTACAATATTGTATTGGCATAGACTCATACCAACACGTTGATGTGAACCTACAGAATGCTACAACCTTCTCTCATTCTCCAGCACCCAATGAAAGGGAGTTCCAACCCCATGATCTCATTTACCAGCACCCAACGGAAGGGAGCTCCCACCCCCTAATCTGATTTTCTAGCTACCACTAGAAGGAAGCTTCGACTCCCTTACTAAAGTCTCCAATCCTCAGCACCACCATGGACCAGGTTTCATAAATTTTCACTAGATCTTCCTTATTCAAACCAACACAACTTATAGGCCATGTTTCATCAAATTTTCAGAATGGACCCTTTACCATCATTTAAGCCTAATACCAAATATAAAAATTGAAACTGGTCATTGTAATAAATCACTCAATCATTGAACCAACTGAATCAACCAATCACTGAAAAAACTCAGACCCAAATCAATCAACTTATTCTCAAACAACCAAAGCAGTTAGATCACTATAACCAAAATACCAATATTGAACCAAACACTGCATCAACTTACTTAGCCAACTGAAAACCCAAATATGCGACTTCCTTGAAGAATACGTGCGTAAAAATATCCAAATACTAAACCTAGAAATTGAATCATCATCATTTTGAAACAAACTCTGAGTCACACACAGAGCACCACTGAATCATTTTGAAATCATCACAGAACCATCACTAATATTCAATCACATAGAGATAGTAGCATCATCATTCTTCAACATATCAGTCCTCAATCAATTCAACTTCAAACATCACTATTAAACTCATATCAACATGAAGAATTCATTGAGAGACAGCGAAAGCACAACAAAACTGATTATACTGATCAAACATCTTATTCAGCAAAACCCTAGCTTATATACGCGATTTCTTCAAAACACTTCCGCGTGTATACATTCTCTTCAGGAATCAAACACATGTATAGATCTGTCCAAAGTGCAGAATCGATACACTACTTATCATCATGTGGCCCGTGTATGTACGTGCATTTTTAGGTTATCAAACCCGTGTACACACGTGTCTTTCAGGTTATCAAACTCGCATACATATCTTCCATTATTGACTTATACCTTTGTTGCACATTAGACCTTCATAAAGCAACCCATACCTTTGCATACACAATAAAACATGCATCAGACATAAATATCATAGATCAAACCAATCCACTATCAATATAGTCATTTTATATCTATTGGATTTGATCCATCTTCAAATTCTCGGTGCATGCTTAGTTTCAAATAAAGAAATTCTTCAAAATCCCATTACATGCACACTTGCTTAAGATCTAACTATTCATCAAATATCCATCACTTGCACACTCAAAGCACCCTAATCTTCATCTCCTTATATAGCGTAGGATTTAGCCAATACCATAGGTCAAAACCACACTAATGTCGACAGTATTCTTTGACAGGATCAAATATCTATTGAGGGGCTCAATACTATGGGTCAATACCATGGTAAAGACCCTTGGTATTTATAATACCATGGTTCGGAAATTGTATGCTCCTTTTCTTCTTCATACCTACATATGTATGTGAATTTGCTTCACAGAACCCACGTGTACCTCTCAAAACATCACTTTCATTATTCTTCTATCTCTTAACAGTTATTCCTTTGACCAAACTCTCTATCACATGTAGACACATCATGTTGACATCTTCATCAAGTAGGTTTCCATCAAAATACAACGCATCAGGTAGGTTTCCATCAAGGACAACACATTAGTCATAATGCCAACAAGAAATTGTTTTACCAAAAAGAAAAAGGAAATAAAATGAGAAACAAAAATATAATGAAAAATGGAATCTATTCCAAATAAAATCATGTTCGCTAGTATAGTCTTAATATAATGACCCATGTCATTTTATTTGCACATTGGTTAGAAAATATTAAATGTATAACCCATGTGGAAATAGGTTTCCCATGATTGTTGCAAATTAAGGAACTAACCCATATGCAAATATGTGGCATGTGATCGTTGTAAATTAAGGAAATATTTCTCTCTCCTAGAAAACAATTAGTTACGTAGCTTGTAAACTATAATTAAGATTTTACCTCAAAAAACTCTATAAAATTTTCTCAATTTTATAATTATTTTGGAAATAAATGTAGTCGGTTATGTTATTGGAGAGAATATATTGTTGTGCTTAACATACTACATATGGCAGGAGTCACACAATAAGGAAATGGCACATTAATTTTCTTGATCTTTTGGAACTAAATGTGGTCAATTATCTTATTGGGGACAACATATTGTTGTTTGAATAGATTGTCTGGTGTAGGAGTTGAATGAGGAAGAAATGGTGGATCACCCTCCACTATCAAGAAATTATCATGGTCAAGATAGAAATTGACGTAATGTCTACAAACTACAGGGGTCAAACAGATAGTGGCTACTAGCATTATTTGAAGTTGAAACAAAACATATTGTGCAGAGATTAGGGGTAATTGTCTAATATGATTTCAATTGGTCTTGCATATATTCAGGTGATTTCATCTGATCTTACATATATTTAGGGAAAGTGCTTTCGATAAGTGTTTGGGCATGACGTTGTGGATATACTCATTGTAGCATAAATAATGACTACTCAAAGTGTTTGGGCAAGATGTTGTCAATATGCTCATAGTAGAAAAAACAAAAAAACTGGCTCTTAAAGGAAAGTTAAATTTAAATTTTCCATACAGAAGAATTCAGTTTTCTAATATAGAGTGAAGTGAGACACATATTTGTTTGATGAATTTTATTTTTGATGCAGAGTACAAAGAGACAGTGATTTGTATGAATAACTTATAGTTAGTTACACAATACTAATATGGATCCCTCAGCAACAAGTGTGTTTCCTTTTTCTCCAAAATGGTGTTTCTCCTCTAGTTAAGTAATCTAAATCTAGTAATCATACTTTAGTTACATGGCACCAATATGGTTCCTCAAGAAAAGGTGTGCCACCTATTTCCCTTGCATGGCTTTACTACTTCAGCTAAGTAATCTAAAATTTTATTATGACAACAAGGTCTCACTACATATGTTTGGTTGTTTGGTGGTTTCTTAGTAGGTGGTTTTTTCCTAGTTGGGGATGATCAAGTGTTTCAATGGCCTTTCCTCTTTGGTATGTTCATTCCTCAAGTATTGAGTGTATTCATTTCTTGAGTTTGTGTTGAGGTTGTCCTTGGTAAATTCCTTCTTCAAATAGTGAGTGTGTGATGAGGCCTTCTTGTGAAGGTTGTGTTGGAGGTGTTATGAAGGATATGGAAATGGTGGTCGGCTATGAATTCGGTGGAAATGGTGGCCACACAGTGAACAAGACAAGGTAATGGAGGCACAAATGTGAAGGTGGTGATGTGAAAGCAGTAGAGATAGTGACAACAAATTCAAAACTTTTCTCAAAGCCTTGGTTAACTTCAAATATATTTTTTTATAATTTGGATGCATCTAACTATTTTTTTTAATGTAAACTTGGTAGTGCCTTGCTATTCATTCATCTAATCAAAAAATCAGGTTACATTATCAGATTGTATACTTGATGGCCTCAACCTACCCGTAGTAAACCAGATTTGTTGTCCATCTCAGAGAGTTATAAGCCAACGAAATTGAAAATTTTTGAATCTGTCTCTAGCTATCTTAACAAGTCTATTGTCTATCTTAACATTTAGTGACATGTAACAAAAGTAAATGCTATCCGATCTTTGCATATCAACAAAAAAACAAGTATCCACTAACTCAGTCATCTAATGATTTGATGGGTGTCGGGTCCTTAACACTTGACCCAGGCATATCAACTTGGTTCATATTCTGAAGCTGCCTGTCTATTCGTTCAAGGCGGACATTCTGATTGATGTTGTTGGAGATGAATCTCTTGGATGTCCCTACGAATTTCTGCTAAAATGGAGGTGGCCTTCGGATCTCCTCCAATCTCTTGAACAATGACAATTGCTTTAGCCAGTAAACACTTCATAGTCCAACAAATATGAATAGGCTGCTTGAATAGTGACAGTATACATCTGATGTTCCCCAGATCTGCCAACATCGAATCGATGCATCCAACTATAATCATAACATAACCAAATCATTCTCCAACGGCTAATTCAAACTAAATAAAATTTTAATTCAATAAATTAATTTATTAATAATAGTAGATATTAAATTTTTTATTATTTCTCCCTAACGGCTAATTTTGAATCCTATCAATTTCTTTGAATTTAATGCTTAGAATCTATTCTTATTTATACTTTAGTGGCTGCACTCTTCCTATCTTATGCTCAACTTCCTCCTTGTGAAGATGGGTGAAGTGTTCACCTAAAATGTCGAGTTCTTTAATCATATTACGCAAGATTCCAGAGGCTCTAATCTACATTATTTAGATTAATCTAAGATTTTTCATTCACAACTTCCTTTGGAAAAAAAGTCCAAAAAATTTCTAAGTTATCTTTTTTAAAACAAAATCTACAATAAAACTTAAATTATCTACCAATAATGTTTGAAAAAATATATTATTTTTAATTATATATTAGTAGACAACTATCTAATATGATGCACTTAGGAGCATAGAAATAAGCGTAACTTTAAAAGTCAGAGTCAACACGTAAGAGTAAACGTTTCCTGTGGTTAATATCAAAATGTTGAAAACTAGGTTCAGAGACGTATGTAAGAAGAATGTGCTGTTGGAAGCTTCTCCGTCCACAAAGACTGAAATATCGAAAAGCAAAAACTCCCCTGCAATGCGAAATCAACAATTCAAAAATCAAATAGCCAAAATACCGAGTAGACGAAAAGACACATGTTTTTGGCAGAAGAAAAGGCCTAAAGCCTTTAGATTTGTAGAGGGAAAAAATGACAGGGATATTGCGAGTGATTATTATTTTGACTAAAATTAAAAACGGTATGGGATATTAGCACTAATCATGTCAAGACTGTAATAATTAATAGTGTCAATATTATATTGCGATTAATTGGTCATGATTTATTATTACGAGTAGTTTTGTTTTTTTTATTAATATTATTATTTTATTTCTAATATTTGAAATAAGAAATATAATTTTTTTTATATAATTAAAAATAATATATTTTTTCAAACTTCAAATAAAAATTTTTTTATATAATTAAAAATAATATTTTTTTTATATAATTAAAAATAATATTTTTTTTCAAATATTATTGGTAGATAATTTAAGTTTTATTATAGATTTTGTTTTAAAAATTATTATCGAAACTTAGGTGAAAGAAAAAAGAAAAATGATTACAAAATATTAACGTTGCTAGTTACTTTTCTTTTTGTTGTCAAAGGGGAATTAAGGCTAACATTTAGAAAAAAATTCCTAGCATGATATAATAACATTGTTGAATTCATGGGAGCACTTTAATTAGATCTCATGTCAAATACAAATTTCAATATTCAAATATATGAGTCAAGATAACTAAAAAAACATTATTATTAAACATTTTTTTTATTTGATATAATAATTTCAAATCGTGTGAAATAAAATTACGGTATAGACAACAAACATGTTGCTCAAAGTGAGCAAGCCATGTTTCTAGCTTTTCGAGCTTCTCTGCCAAAAAATTATGACCATGCCAAACAACCACAATTATCTCACAGAAACGACATTAAAAGTAATGTAGTTAATTGAGCATGGCCAGAACTGCCTCGTGCTCTTCCCTCCTGGCTTTATCATGAGATTCTTGTGTGTCCAGGATTGATTGGAGCATCTCTTATTGAGTCGAAGTCCGCCTATTTAGACTAGCAGCTACACGCCCAATCGACTCGATGTTTCCCATCTTGCTACTCTGACCTCGCAAACTCGGATCTCGTCCATAGTATGTACCCCTACTCTTGCTGCCTTCCCCATGATCCCCCTGTGCCAGGATCATACCACCCCTATCGCCCAAATAATCGGCCAACGTTTTTCTCCCACCGCATGCTTCGCAACCCCCACTATCTTTGCCTCGCATATTACCTACCCCATGACTATTATTATTAGCACTAATACCCACACCACCACCCCGGGCTTCAGCTAGTTCACTCATCCCCTCTCTGAGCCACGGAAATTCCACCTTCGCCAGCAAAGGAGCCCGCAAGGTTCGTGGAATCGGCTTCATCCTTAAAGCCCAACCGAAATCCAAACGCTCATGACGAACCAAATTCATAGCCAACATCCACCCAAATGAACCTTGAACAACACCACCAATAGCAATAAACCTTAGTAGCCAACCACTCCCAACCGAAGTCCCTGCACTCCACACCACAACTAGGAAGAGCGAAATGACCCAGCACCGCAGATCTCCAATACCCAAATTCAACACAAACCTATCACAAGCCCAAGCCAACACTACCAAACATCCCCTCACATGAAGAATCCAGAAGAAAACCTTCCAAAAAAATACAAGGAAGTCTGAACACCCAGTCTCCCAGAAACCCGTTTGACGCCAGATCCATTGGGCTTCCCTCAAAGGAATCCTATGGCCCCAGAAATGAAAAACCAATCAATGCAGATCACAGAGAACCAAAAGATGGCCTACACCAAAGGCTTAGCCCAAGCACTACCATCGCTGCCAAAAACTCGGGCACCTCCGTCACAAGCGTCGACCACCTTACACCAGGAACCAAAGCACCACCACACGAAATACCCACACAAGAATCTAACCTGACCCAAGACACCTGCAACCAACACCAATCGCTTCTTCAGATAGCATGCCCTTTGGAAAAAAAAGGAAAAAGAATACTTCAACCAAAATGTCAAGGAGAGAGTTGTTACCTTACTATACCCATAGAAGGAGTGATGGCTAAATTTTCTCCACTAGTCCCACACAACCCGATGTAATGGAAAATTAGTCAATTTCGCATTCCATAGAGAGGCTAATACAATCCAAATTGCTGCAAGCTCGATGCATCTTAACCACCCCACCGCAGACGCCATGAATCCTTGGGACTGTCCAGCCCCCTCCCACACAGGTGAGGAATGACATTTCACATGCTTTCATGCAGTGTCACTAACCAAGGCATAATGGGAGGGCAGATTACCCCCTCTTCCACCCATGCCACATTTCATCAATCATTCGTCACACAACTGTGAATTAAAAATGTCCACCACCCCCATCACGGAACCCTCCTCTCTAATGACAATTTGGTAGAGCTCGTCTAAAAGAGAGGTGTTGTAGAGGTAAATGCCCTCTGCGGACAGAGGCGATCCCTACTAGCCCAGATCGGGTCTAGCAACAACCGTAACACGCTATGGTGCAAGTCCCTAATTGCAATAAACCAAATTGCGAAGAAGGCTTACCTTGAATCCAACGTTGTTGTTTGTAGAAGGGGTAGCGCTCCTGTTCCCTTGCTCTGACAGATACAATCCTTCACGCTCATCACGATCGAACACCTGCACACGCAAGAAACACGACAAACACAAGAGTAAAATCCAATATCTACAATTATGCATTAGTCAGAGAAGACACAACTCATGATCATAATGAACAATCTGAGTGGAACTATAACCAATAGTCGCTTATCATTAATTCATACAAAGGAAAATACAACCTGGCTCTTACGCTGAATTCTCCTTCGGTGGGTCATCAGCAGAATACGTCTTAGTAAAGCTTGTTAAGAATGGGGACAAGCCTTTCTGTTCGATCGTCAATATCCTTGCTTATTGATTTGGCTCTATGAGGACTATTGCAGCATTCTTTAGGCTATCAAGGCTCTTGGAGATTAGCTTGCAAAGGAAAATGGCAAGCTTATATAGATGGTGGAAGTGGAGTTGGGATCCCTACAATCATGGGATTGGCCTTATCCTCAAGGAAGCTTCCATGAGAGGTGGAAAACCACTTCCTCTACATGGAGATCCGGGGCTAACCTCCCAACTCAATTTAGAGACCAGTTTAGGAATTGGTTGGAGTCAATCTTCTGCCATTTGTTTTTAAAAAACACTCCTTATTAAGCCTGGGGCGGGTGTAACTCTAGGATGGAGCGCTAATTGGTGCGCCCTCTTTGGAGGATTTCCTCCATTGGCGCGAGTACTGAACTGGTTGGCCGTGCCAATGCAAAAAAGGCTATTTTTAGGGTTTTCACAAGGAATTGTTTTCAGGAGAATGAAAGTACATGTTAAGGGGAAAGCCATGAAAGTGTTTTCAAGTTATGTCACTGCTCACAGGTCACGAAATAAGCCCTCCAATGTGCGGGACGGGGGATTGCAGGGACGGTGACAAATTGCTGTGTAACAGATGCCCCCTAAAGCATGAGGCCCGAAAGAGAGAGAGGGGTAAAATGCTTTACGAGAACGTGTCCAACTGAAAACACCACCGTCGGAAAACCTGCGTAGACAAGTACAACTGATATCTCAAATACATGATATATGTGGTATGGGCACAGCCATCCATAACAGAGTATACAACAATCCAGATCCAAGGCATGGACGCAGCCAACCAATGAGGATCAATAAATAGACTCGGGTATGGCCGCAGCCATCCAATCAATGAGTCATGTAACCAATCATAATAATCCACAAAATTGCAGCCTGGATTCTAACAGACAAAATCCAGGGTCTTGCGCTCCGTCTCGACCTGAACAGAGTACAAGTTCAAGCATGTGAATATGTGAGCTGAACTCGAACATGCAAGAACATCGTCTGATTACCAGCCAATGATGAAAGTTGTTAACAGACGCGAGAGGAACCACCAATAATGAAAATGGCCCTCAAGGTACTATAGGTACAATCCATGGAGTGTGAACAATGAGCTGGCGTCGAACACCCACAGAATCACTCGATCAGAGGCCAATGATGAAAACCTCACGTCGAACGCGAAGAACCTGCCATTGAGGCATGTAGGCTCCAAGGTACCAGAAGAGAATCTCTAGATCAAATTCCTGGATAATGAGCTGACGTCGACAGGAAATGACCTTGATCGAAGGTGGGCCATAGTATTTCCCACATCATCGACGCGAGACAGAGGAACATAATGTCTTTGTGAATCAGGATCAGATGAGAATCAGAGGAAGGTTGAAACTTGCAGAGGTCAACTTCTCTTGAACATATGGTGGCACGACAGTGAGTTTGGCAGTATTTGACATCAACATATCAGAGGTCATGATGACGAGGAAAAGAGCAAAAGAGAGGTCAAAAGGGATTACCCAAACCCATGGAGGCAAGTGAAAAAACGAGATGAGATGTCCCCAACCCGACACGAATGCAGACAAGTGCCATGTTCAAGAGTGATATACTGCCAACACGACAATGATGCTGGTTCCATTTTTCCCGCCATTTCTGGTGAGTACCTCTTTATTTTTGCACAAGCTTGAAGAGGATACCATATGCTTGTCATATAATTTCGTCCTTCGGACGAATCCATCCTAGTACATTTGACGAGCCCTAGGAAGGAGGAACTCGAATACCATCATTACGATTGAATCCGATGTCATCAGGCTTTAACAAGTCTGACAAAGGAAGAACTTGGTGTCTTTTCATGTTTAGAGAGTTTGAAAAGATAGCAGAAAAGTAAACTCTAGCAGTCCCTTTTCGTAAATAGTTCCTCAGATCCGAAAAGGTAGAAAACTATGTCTGAGAAAACCTCCTAGTCGCGAAGGGCTAGGGTATTCCTTTTTCGTAAAAAATCTATCCCAGCCCGAAAAAGGGGTAAACGTATACTGGGTAGATGTTGTTTCACAACAACTTTAACGAGATCGAAATGACAAGGGACTCGGCAATCTTTTCATGTTTAGAGAGTCAGAAAAGAGCTGAAAGGTGACTCCTCCTGGAGGAACGAGTGGTATAAAGGGAAGCAACTAGTTCCGGTGATGGTGGAACTGCTCAGAACAAGATAAAGGTTAAGAGGCTAGCTAACAAGACCACTCATCGCAGCGATTCCTCAGGAATGGGTAAAACAACCAAGTGAAGGCATATGAACGACGAAGCAGATAGTGACGATGGACTGAGAAAGCCAAGGCTCATCTGGCAAAAACAGGCTGATAAAATGGCAATCACAAGAGGTAAAATGGGAATGGTTTCATTTTTACACAAGCTTGAAATCAGGAAACTCTGCTTGAAGTTGGTTTCATTTTTACACAAGTTTGAAACAAAGATAAACTATGCTTGAAACCGGTTTCATTTTTACACAAGCTCGAAACGAAAACAAACTATGCTTGAAAAAGTAAGCATGCCCCCAGCATGGTGACTCAATTCGAGGTACATGCCCCCCAAGATTCAATCCATATGAAAGGTAGATGGAGTGAAGGTTCAAAATACAAGATCAAGAGAAAGACTCGATTGGGATTTTACGAGAACTTATCAAAGACTCGAATTGAAGGGGAACATGTTTCATTGTTTTAACGAGGTTGACACATTAAAAGAACTATCCTCGGAGGACCTTGTTTCATTTTTTTAAGGATCTTGACACAAGAAAATGAACCCTGCTCCAAACACCTTGTTTCATTTTTTAACGAGCTTGACACAAGAAAAAGAACCCTGCTCCGACAACCTTGTTTCATTTTTTAAGGAGCTTGACACAAGACAAGGAACTCTGCTCCGGAGAGTTGACTTCATCACGATGAACAAGAAGTCATCGCTTCCAAGAGTTCCACTCCTGATGGAAGGAAAACATCCTGGAAGTCAGGACCCAATGCCCCCAGCACCTGATGCACAACAGCACTATCACTGAGTACAGGCACGGGGTAGGTAGCCACATAGTTGACCTACGGTGGGGCAGATACAACGAGTGGATAAAAACCAGGAAGGGATGATGGTGGGCCAACTACCACATCACGACCAAAGATCAAAAGCTAATCAATGGTCACGATCTGTCCTTCATGTGGAAAACATACCACACGTAAAAGGGAGGAGACAAGCACTCCCATGGCATAGGTGTAATCGCGCCGCAAGAGCAGATTGAAATCCAAGGGGCCTGGAACAACCATCACATCCATATGGACGGTTTTACCTCCCAAAGTAACAGGTAACCTTGGAAGGATCCCTAACGGTTGACTAGTTCTTCTGTTAAATGCCAACAGATTTTGTGTAACATGCATACGCGGCGGCGAACCGAAAGCTTGCCAAGTAGTTGAGGATAAAATACTAACAGACGCGCCTTAATCTATAATGGTGTTGGGTATGACCAGACCAAAGGCCTGTACCATTATCTTGAAAGGCACATAAGATGGAAGGCAGTATCCTGCAAATCGACTCCAGTCAAAGGAAGCGACTAAACTACTCGGAGGGGCTACCATCGAACCGATTTTGAGACATAACACTTGCTAGGGCCTGAAAACTGAAACATAATTGAAGATAAACATTAAAATTTATTCAATTTACACTAAGGCAACATTGAAACATTAACGAAACATTTAGAGGTCTAGGTTAGAGACGTGTTCTGGCATCGTTAAACCTAGTAGCTGTCGTTCACCTCTTGGCTTTAGACAGCACTAGTACGGACTTGTGCTCCTCGTGCCGTTGCGTATATAAAGGGAGACCACACTAGGTTGCCATCCTTTATCCATAGGAAGTCGAATCTGCCGCCCTATACCTGTGATACACCAGACACAGCATTCGGGGAGATTTCCTGCACGTACATTAAGTCTTTGGTTGATTTCTCTTTCATTTTGAAACCAAGGTGTATATTGCAGTTCACGGTTATTTGGTACACCCTTTGCCTAGAATTCCTGAGCAGTCATTTTGATCTTTTCTAACTCATTAAATTTGAAAAGATCATCAAGTGCTCGTCCTTTCACGCTTGTTTCCAATCTAAAAGTGATAGAGTCACCTTTTGCTGGTTTCTCGACTCTTAAAAGATGAAATGGTAGAGTTTTGTTTCAATGTTTTAAAAATTAGCTGGCCACGAAATATTCCTGGTTAAAGTTAGTGTCCTTAGAGTGTTGTTTTCGATCATTTCTGATGGCAACTTTTCCGGAGTTCACCAACCAAGGAATCCCCTCCGAAGGGAACCCTGGTCATTTTCCTCCTTTTGGGAATGTTGGCACTCCTTATATGGCAACGTTTTCCCTTCCTAGGTTAACTGTTGGGTTTCCTATTTGGTTGTTTTCAACCTCATTAGTCTCGAATGTCCCGGCTACTGTTCAGTCAGTTCCTCCGCCTAAGCAACATCATGTTGATTCCAAGGTGGACCTCTCCCCTTCTTCGCCTATTTCTGCATCCTCCTCTTCTACTTCACCTGGTGAAAGTCTGGATTCTAGTACCCAGGTGGATAAGAAGAAGAAGAAGAAGACAGAAGAAGAAGTCAGATAAAGGAGAGGCTAGCTCTGCGGCTATTGCGCCTAAGAATTCTTCCATTGATAAACCTTCCAACCCTTCACGGAAAGTCAAGTTCCCCTGTGTGTTGTGCACAGGAGACCATCTTCTTCGAGATTTCCCTGGAATTCCCAAGGTGCTCAAAGTATGGTCCAACGGTCGTTCGCCATTGCCTTTGGATTTCGAGAGTCAGGTTGGGGGCATGTCTCTAGCTAGGGCTGGTAAAACTCTTAAGAAGCAGGGTAAGCTTGCCAATCCCTGTAAGTTGTGTGAAGGGCACCATGCCATTCACCTTTGTCCGTATATGGATGAAGCCAAGCGAGTGTTGGACAACCTGACTGTTTCTACACCATGCCTTCTGGCTGGTTACAAAGAGCTTTATTTGAGTCCGCCACCAGCTGATCCAACGATTGGTCATGTTGTGTAACCAGCTCCAAAAATAGAAGAAAAGAGATGTAAACGCCTTAGAAATGAGCCACTTCGAGGGGGCAACCTCCAATACATTACATAAATGAACAATTCTTGGATGATACAATTCACAAAACCTCCCTTCTATATATAGGAGTCCATGGGGCCATAATGTAATCCTAGTGGGCCACAATGTAATCCTAGCCGACCTAACAATAATAATTTAAGGGCACAATAATAACAAAATGGGGTTACAAGGGTACAATAATAACAATAAGGGGTTTACACTAACAATAATAAGGGACTATACTAGTGATATAGGGACCTAACATGCCCCTCTCCTTCAAAAAAGTGTTGTCCTCAACACTTGAGTAGCTCCTGGTGCTTCTGTATAAAATTCTCATCCTCCCATGTAGAATCTTCAGTGGGTAAGTTCTTCCACTTGATGAGATACTCTGAAATTGATCGATTCCGTAGTTGTCGAGTTCTTTTTTCCATGACTGCTTCAGGTTCCAATATGATTTTCCCTTTCCCATCAAGTTCTGGCAATACTGTTTGAACTGGAAGATCTTCACCTATAACCTTCTTTAAGCATGAAACATGGAAAACTGGATGTACTCGCGAAGAAGCAGGGAGCTCCAATTTGTATGCCATAGTACCAATCTTTTGCAACACCTTGTAAGGACCATAGTACTTTGGCGATAATTTATTATCCTTCTTTGCTTGCTCGAGGGACATTTGTTTGTATGGTTGTAGCCGTAAAAATACCCAATCTCCTACATCAAAACTTCTCTCGCTGCGATGTTGATCTGCCTGTTGTTTCATTCGATTTTGTGCCAAATTCAGGTTATCCTTTAAGAGTTGGAGAACTTCTTGCTGATGCTCGATGTGATCTTCCACTGCTTGAACCTTCGAATTTTCCTTAAAGATGATGTGATGGATGGTGGATGATATCCATAAAGTGCCATAAATGGGGTCATTTTTGCTGCAGTATGGAAGGAAGTGTTATACCACCATTCAGCGAGAGGTAACCACTTGACTCATTGTGTTTGTTTATCAGATACAAAACAACGAAGATATCCTTCCAAAAATTTATTTACTATCTCAGTTTGACCATCAGATTGAGGATGATAAGATGAGCTATGAGCTAATTGAGTACCCAAACAATAAAATAACTCCGTCCAAAAATTTCCAGTAAAAATGGGATCTCTGTCGCTCACAATAACCCTTGGGCTTCCATGTAGCTTTTGAATTCTGTCCATAAATGTAGTAGCAACTGTACTTGCTTTAAATGGATGAGATAATGCACAAAAGTGTGCATACTTGGTATGCCTATCAACTACCACCATGATGACACTCTTTCCTTCGGACTTAGGTAAACCTGTGATAAAATCCATTGAAATCTCCTTCCAACGTTGACTTGGAATGGATAAAGGTTGTAGAAGTCCTGGGGTCTTAATTGTTTCCACTTTATTCTACTCGAAAACCAAACATTCGCCACAAACTTTTGACACGTATTTGTATACTATCCCAAAAATCTTTCTTCACCCCTATGGTAAGTTTTTAAAAAATCCCGAGTGTCCTCCTAAAGGAGAAGTGTGCAATTCCGTAATAACTTTTTGTTTTAGTTGGGAATTCTTACAAAGACATAAGCGATCTGCATTCATAAGGAATCATTTCGTTTTAAGCTTGTCATCAAGCCTTTCCATGTATGCTTTTAGATCACTCTTCATGTTTTCCATGTTGTCTTTCATGTCATCCATCTTAGCTTCCACGCCTTTCTTCCAACTCGTCCATCTTCACTTCCATGCCTTTCTTCAAACTTCCATTTCATCTTTCGTTTCATGGAGGAACCCACCGTTGCATTTGCTCTTGTAATTTTGACATGTCATGTTGCCATTCTTCATCTTCATGAGTAATAGTAGAGCCTTCTAAAGGCTTAATGGGTGTTGAATTCTTTTTAGGGGCCATTTCAGACTCCAATATTGATATCGATTCTACAATAGGCCCTTGCAATCAATTCAACTTGATTTTTCAAACAAGACTTATGCAATTCGGAAAAAAAATACACACCTTTTACTAGCTTTGAGGAGCTCGATATTGAAATTGTATTATCTCTCAGATTTTGGTAAATCTTTGATATCTGAAATTTAGCCCTGGTAGCCCTCTCTAAGCTCTCTTTCAAATGCACATGTCCGACCTGATTTGGATTCTCCAAGACAAAGTTGTGTCCAATCTCCCACAATGACCTAATTATGGACTGGTTCAGTAGAGCGAACTTGTACGACTTACCATGTGTCACTGTTTCGTCCTTTTTCTCTGAAATTGATAACCAAGAAACTAAAGTCCATGCACTTGTGACCACTTTTTACGGCACTCCAATCCAATGCCCAGAGAGAGAGTTATTGAATTTTTCCCACGATCACCTCTTTGAGATGAAATTCAAGAGCCTGAAAAAGCACTATCTTCCATAGATCATATCTCCAAAAATATTGCAAACCAAGCTCTGAAATTTTTTAAAAATTTCCTCAGGATTTTAGCTTCACACCATACAAATTTCAGATTCTGAACCTTCATAGAAAAAAATTTATAGCGCAAATTCCACGATGACCTGTTTAGAGCTCCGAACAAAAACTCCGACTTCCACAGATCATATCTCCGAAATTATTATGAACCAAACTCTGGAAATTTTTATACAAGATTCCTGTGGATTTTTCTTCACACTTAAAAATTATGAAACTTCATAGAAACAACGTTATAGCAAAAATTCCACAATGACCTGTTTAGAGCAACAAAACCCTAGAATCCAAAGCTCTGATACCAAATGTTGTGAAACCATCTCCAAAAATAGAAGAAAAGAGATATCAATGCCTTAGAAATAAGCCACTTCAGGGGGGAAACCTCCAATACATTACATGAATGAACAATTCTTGGATGATACAAATGACAAAACCTCATTTCTATATATAGGAGTCCATGGGGCCACAATGTAATCCTAGTGGGCCACAATGTAATCCTAGCCGACCTAAAAATAATAATTTAAGGGCACAATAATAAAAAAATGGGGGTTACAAGGGTACAATAATAAAAATAAGGGGTTTACACTAACAATAATAAGGGGCTATACTAGTGATATAGGGACCTAACAGGTCAAGAGTCATCCTTGATCGATCCTGCTCCCCCAAAAATTCAAACTCAGGAATCTGTTCCCGACCAACCATTGGTCATGAGATCGGTTGAGCTGACCTGGTCAACGGTGCACCAGGTCTTTTCCGTTGAGAGTGGACCTCATATCCATCAGGTTCTTCTTGTTTCTTCAGATTCCTTGGACTTGGAGAGAGATTCTCCTGTCCCTGTACCTCAAGAAGCTGCTCCTCCACCTCCCATGATGGAGGTCCCGAAGGATACTCCTCCCACCTTCGAGATGGAGGTCGTGGAGGATGCTCCTTCTTCTATCGTAACACCAAGGGAAGACCATCTCGGTTCGATGGTAGCCCCTCCTAGTAGTTTGGTCGCTTCCTTTGACTGGAGTCGATTTGCAGGATACCGCCTTCCGTCTTATGTGCCTTTCGAGATAACGATACAGGCCTTTGGTTTGGTCATACCCAGCACCATTATAGACGAAGGTGCATCTGTTATTATTTTGTCTTCCACTACTTGGCAAGCTTTCGGTTCACCACCGCTTGTGCCTGTTACGCAGAATCTGTTGACATTTAACAGAAGAACTAGTCAACTGTTAGGGGTCCTTCCAAGGTTACCTGTTACTTTGGGAGGTAAAACCATCCATATGGACGTGATGGTTGTTCCAAGCCCCTTGGATTTCAATCTGATCTTGGGGCGGGATTACACCTATGCCATGGGAGTGCTTGTCTCCTCCCTTTTTTGTGTGGTCTGTTTTCCGCATGAAGGACGGATCGTGACCATTGATCAGCTTTCGTTCTCTGGTCCTGATGTGGCAGCTGGCCCGCCATCATCCCTTCCTAGTTTTTATCCGCCTGTTGTATCTGCCCCACTGCAGGTCAACTATGTGGCTACCTACCTCGTGCCTATACTCAGTGATAGTGCCATTGTGCATCAAGTGCTGGGGGCATTGGTTACAGACTTCCAAGATGTTGTCCTTCTGTTCAATAGGGAAATCTTGGAAGCTATGACTTCTTATCCATCCTGATGAGTTGTCTTTGGAGCATGGTTCTTTTCCTGTGTCAAGCTCCTTAAAAAATGAAACAAGCTGGTCGGAGCAGAGTTCCTTGTCTTGTGTCAAGCTCCTTAAAAAATGAAACAAGGTTGTCGGAGCAGAGTTCCTTGTCTTGTGTCAAGCTTCTTAAACCATGAAACAAGGTGTCCTGAGGATAGTTCTTTTAATGTGTCAACCTCGTTAAAACAATGAAACAGATTCCCGTTCAATTCGAGTCTTTTCTAAGATCTCGTAAAATCCCAGTCGAGTCTTCCTTGATCTCGTAAATTGAACCTTCACTCCATCTACCTTTCATATGGATTGAAGCTTGGGGGGCATGTACCTTGAATTGAGTCACCATGTTGGGGGCATGCTTACTTTTTCAAGCAAGTTTGTTTCTGTTTCGAGCTTGTGTAAAAATGAAACCGGTTGCAAGCATAGTTTACCTTTGTTTCAAGCTTGTGTAAAAATGAAACCAACTTCAAGAAGAGTTTTCTAATTTCAAGCTTGTGTAAAAATGAAACCATTCCCATTTTACCTCTTGTGATTGCCATCTTATCAGCCTGTTTTTTCCAGATGAACCTTCGTTTTCTCACTCCATCATCACTATCTGCTTGGCCGATCATATGCCTTCACTTGATTGTTTTACCTGTTCCTGAGGAATCGTTGTGATGAGTGGTCTCTTTAGCCAGCCTCTTAACCTTTATTTGTTATGAGCAGTTCCACCATCACCGGAACTAGTTGCTTCCCTTTATACCACTCGTTCCTCCAGGAGGAGTCATCTTTCAGCTCTTTTTTTACTCTCTAAACATGAAAATATTGTCGAGTCCCTTGTTGTTTCTATCTCGTTAAAATGGCTACGAAACGACATCTAACTGGTATACGTTTACCCCTTTTTCGAGCTGGGATAGATTATTTACGAAAAAGGAATACCCTAGCCTATCGCGACTAGGAGGCTTTCTCAGACACAGTTTTCTACCTTTTTGGATTTGAGGAACTATCTATGAAAAGGGACTGTTGGAATTTACTTTTCCACTATATTTTCAAACTCTCTAAACATGAAAAGACGTCAATTTCTCCCTTTTTTAGACTCGTTAAACCCTAATGACATCGGATTCAGTCGCAATGACGATATTCGAGTTCCTCCTTCCTAGGGCTCGTTAAATGTACTAGGATGGATTTGTCCGAAGGACGGACTTATATGACAAGCATATGGTATCCTCTTCAAGCTTGTGTAAAAATAAAGAGGTACTCACCAGAAATGGTGGGGAAAAATGGAACCAGTATCATCATCGTGTCGACAGTATGTCGCTCTTGAACATGGCACTTGTCTGCATTCGTGTCAGGTTGGGAACATCTCATCTCATTTTCTGCTTGCCTCTGTGGGTTTGGGTAATCCCTTTTGACCTCTCATCTACTCTTTGCCTCGTCATCATGACCTCTGATCTTTTGATGTCAAATACTACCAAATCTACTATCGTGCCGCCAATATGTTCAAGAGAAGTTAACCTCTGCAAGTTTCAACCCTCCTCTGATTCTCATCTGATCCTGATTCACAAGACATTATTTTCCTCTGTCTCGCGTCGATGATGTGGGAAACACTATGGCCCACCTTCGATCAAGGTCACTTCCTGTCGACTTCAGCTCATTATCCAGGAAGCTGATCTAGAGACTCCCTTCCGATACCTTGGAGCTTGCATGCCTCAATGGCAGGTTCTTCACATTCGACGCAAGGTTTTCATCATTGGCCTTCGATCAGATGATTCTACGGGTGTTTGACACTAGCTCACTTTTCACATGCCGTGGATTGTACCTATAGTACCTTGAGAGCCATTGTCATTATTGGTGGTTCCTCTCGCGTCTGTTAATAGCTTTCGTCATTGGCTGGTAATCAGACGATGTTCTTGCATGTTCGACTTCAGTTCACATAATCACATGCTTGAACTTGTACTCTATTCGGGTCAAGATGGAGCACAAGACCCTGGATTTTTTCTATTAGAATCCAGACTGCGATTTTGTGGATTATTATGATTAGTTACATGACTCATTGATTGGATGGCTGCGACCATACCTGAGTCTATTTATCGATCCTCACTGGATGGCTACGTCCATGCCTTGGATCTAGATTATTGTATACTCTGTTATGGATGGTTGCCCCCATACCATATATATCATGTATTTGAGATCTCAGTTGTACTTCTCTACACAATTTTTCTGACGACAGTGTTTTCAGTTGGACACATTCTCGTAAAGCATTTCACCCCTCTCTCTCTTTCGGGCCTCATGCTTTAGGGGGCATCTGTTACACAGTAATTTGTCACCGTCCCTGCAATCCCCATCTCGCCCATTGGAGGGTTGTTTCTGTGACCAATAAGTATTTTCATGCCTTGCAAATACCATCATTGCATCCCTTTCCATGAGGACAACATTCCTTCTATTGATCATTTCCTGAGAAGACCCCTAAAAACACCTGTTTTTTCCTTGGCACTAGTAGCCCGTTATGTCCTCGTGCCAATGAGGAAAATTAACACTGAGCCCATGCCAATTGGTGCTCTGTCCCAGTTGAGCACCCGTGCCAATCTGCTTATGGAAAGTTTTTTTTTAAAAAGAGGCGAAGTTTCGATTACAACAACTTCGTGGATGAGTCATGAGGAGTGGTTTCGACTGGATAACCACAGCCTTCCTCCTTTGGCCTCTTGTTTCCACCTTATGGGGAACCTCCCAAGCGATAAGGCCTCCCTTCCACTATTGTAGGGATCACAACCTCCTCCTCTCCTCTATAAATATAGCCTTCATCCAATGATGAAGGGGTTGAATGGTTGAGTCTCCAAGAGCCTTCATAACCTAAAGAATGCTGCAATAGCCATCATAGAGCCAAATCTATAGCAAGGAGATTGACGATCGAAGAGAGAGGCTTGTCCCTATCCTTGACAAGCTTTACCGAGATGTATTCCACTAACGACCCATCGAAGGAGAATTTAGCGTCAGAGCCATGTTGTATTTTCCTTTGTATGAATTAATGATAAGCAACTATTGGTTATGGTTCCACTCGTTTCGTTCATTATGATCATGAGTTGTGTCCTCTCTGACTGACGCAAAATTGTATATATTTGATTTTACGCTTATGTTTGTTGTGTTTCTTGTGTGTGCAGGTGTTCGATCGCAATGAGCGTGAGGATTGTGATCTGCCGGAGCAAAGGAACAGGAGTGCTACCTTCTCTACAAACAACAACATTGGATTCGAGCTAAGCCTTCTTCGCAAGTTGGTATATTGCAATTAGGGACCTGCACCATAGCCTATTACGATTGTTGCTAGACCCGCTCTAGGCTAGTAGGGATCGCCTCTGTCCGCAGAGGGGATTTACCTCTGACGCTGAATTCTCCTTCAGCGGGTTGTCAGTAGAATACGTCTCGGTAAAGCTTGTCAGGAATGGGGACAAGCCTCTCTCTTCGATCGTCAATCTCCTTGCTTATTGATTTGGCTCTATGAGGACTATTGCAGCATTCTTTAGGCTATCAAGGTTCTTGGAGATTAGCTTGCAAAGGAAAATGGCAAGCTTATATAGATGGTGGAAGGGGAGTTGGGATCCCTACAATCATGGGATTGGCCTTATCCTCAAGGAAGCTTCCATGAGAGGTGGAAAACCACTTCCTCTACATGGAGATCCGGAGCCAACCTCCCAACTCAATTTAGAGACCAGTTTAGGAATTGGTTGGAGTCAATCTTCTGCCATTTATTTTTAAAAAACACTCCTTATTAAGCCTAGTGCAGGTGCGACTCTAGGACAGAGCACCAATTGGCGTGCCCTCTTTGGAGGATTTCCTCCATTGGCGCGAGTACTGAACTAGCTGGCCGCGCCAATGCAAAAAAGGCTATTTTTAGGGTTTTTCACAAGGAATTGTCTTCAGGAGAATGAAATTACATGTTAAGGGGAAAGCCATGAAAGTGTTTTCAAGTTATGTCACTGCTCACAGGTCATGAAATAAGCCCTCCAATGTGCGGGATGAGGGATTGCAGGGACGGTGACAAATTGCTATGTAGCAAGGGGTTTTAGAGAGGATCGTCCAATCAAGGAGAAGTTCCTGATCATGATGATAACTTCCCCACTTATCTAACATCTCCACAACTTATTTCCCTTGTCTTTAGACATGCTTCGTGATTACATATTCCAAGGAGGATAAGTGTGTTTGGATTCTCTCACAGATGAATTCCAATCTCTGGCTCTTAACCACGTATTTTGTATAAGATCCATTGATTAGCTTCTGTAATGTAGAAATTACCATCTAGGAGCCCCATGAGACCTGTAGATTTGTAAGACCCATCTCTGCCGCTATTTGGAGGCCCTTCTCCAAAGCTAGTAATGTTGCAACATTGTTGGTTGTATTACCACACGACACTACAAATAGTTTAATTTCCTTTCCTCCAGCATCTTGAATCAGGTAGCCCAATCCTGCAAAGTCAGGGTTTCCTTTAGAGGCATCATCGAAGTTCAATTTGAAGAATCCTGGAGGGGGCCGAAGAAACGTGTCTATTGATGAGCTTCTCAATGATCACACACTAGATGGTTTTGGGGGTGAAGCGACTGGAAAAAGATCCAAGGCCTGAAGAATATTGGACTCCCTTCCATCAAATTTCCAGTCTTCCTCTTTCCATATTTCAACCATGATGGATTCTTTGATGTTATGTTTGGTTGCTTCTAATACTTGACTATTCCTAATAATCTATGATTGAAATACCACTTTGTTCCTAGATTTACAAAGGTTCCACAGCATAAAACCTTGATATAGGCACCATGCTTGGTTGACTATTGGATTCTCGAAGAGTTTTCAACACCATAGCTCCAGCGATTCTTTCAGGATATTCACCGATCGATCTAAAGCTCCAAAAATATTTATTAATTGGTTCTATAACTCTTCTGCCACCGAGAAAAATTTGAGATGATCTAATGTCTTTTCCTCATTTTCACAAAGAGGTCACCACGATGAACCTTCAAAACCTTTCCTCTTGATCATGTCCCAAATAAGCATTTTAAAATGTCCAATTAGCGAAAGGAAGAAGGCTACTTTGGGCCATAGACCTTAATGGCAGATTCTCCTCCATAGACATTCTTGCATAGGATATTTTTTGATTGAAAGAATGGCATACACTTCATTTACAAAGAACATACCTCTAGGAAGATGGCCCCTTTGTCTGGATCATCACTTGACAATATGAGTGTTGTTGGAGAATGCTAATCAGATCATCCCATGGCACGAATGGGTCATGGTCCTGTCAGTGAGCTTGATACTTCCATTCTCTCAATTTGGAGGAATGAAAGGAATCCAACCATAAGTCTTTAACAAACACTGCCACTAATTGAGAGGTGAAGATCCGAATATCCCTAAGATTCTTCGACCGGGTCAACTTGGGTTTTGGCATCCATTCTTCCTCCCAAAATTTAGGTTGATGATCGTTCCATACCTATGATAATCCATGATTTTGAATTAAGTGGTTGATTTATTTAGCCAGAGTCCAAATGGAGGATCAACTTGGCAAGATTTTTAGATTCGTGAGATGGTATCGGGTACAGTTATGGCCAAACTTGTGCGGCCACAGAATTTTCCACCTTTCCTGTCCTCCTTGAAACCATTTCCACCATATATTTGCACCTAGGGTTTGTGATAAGGTCTTTGGGTCTTTGAACTAAAGACCACCATGATTTTTTTTCTTGCAAATCTTGTCAAAGGAAACCAGGGACCATTTTTTTCCAATATGAACTTTCAACCAAACGAATCTACAAAACTTGGTAACTAATTCTTTGTAGACACTCTTTGGGACAGGGAGTGTCGAGAGTTGGTAAACGGGGAAGGCTTGCAAAACTGATTTCATGAGAATAAGTCTACCTTCCAAGTATGAGAACCCTAAAATTCCATCTTGAGATTTTGTCGTCCATACAATCTAACAAATATTTCCAATAGGTTGTTCTGAGTGAGTTAGGTACCAAGGGAATCCCCAGGTAAGTGTTGTGAAATGAACCAATGTGAAAACCAAAGGACCTTACCAGGTGCTTTTAAACCCTCAGGTGAGTGTTGAAGAAGAAAATTTCATATTTTTCCCCATTGAAAATCGTTCCTGATGTATAGTGGAATACTTACAGGATGGAACTCGGTTGACACGATTCTCATAATGTTGGCTTACCAAAAAACATCTTATCATCCATAAATTTTTGGTGTGATACAATAGGGGCCTCCAAGGAAGTTCTCATTCCTTGAAGGAGTCCCAACATAAAGGTTGGATTAATTAATCTCCCCAATAATTTAGCTACAATAATGTACATGAAAGGGGAGAGGGGGTCCCCTTGCCTCAAGCCCCTCGACCCTCAGAATTGGTGAGAAAGTGAACCATTGATAATAATAGTATAGAAGGGTATTTCTATCATATATTTCACCCAAGCTATCTAGGAATGAGAAAAAACAAAAACTTCAAGCACAGAAAGAATATAGTTCCAACTCATACGATCATGGGCCTTAAAAATGTCTAAATTGATGAGAATTCTTGGGGATTTGGAATATTTCAAAGAGTGCACCATTTCATGAGCCATAATGATGTCGTCCATGATCTACCTGCCTTCAACAAATCATGACTACTTGGGACTAATGATTAATTCATTAGGGGTATGAGTTTTTAAACCATGATGCTTGATATTATCTTGTAAATATCATTGCATAAGGCTATAGCTCTAAAACCATCTGGGTCCACACTCGCACCTTTCTTTGGAATAAGATTCAAGAAGGTGGCATTTAGGGCTGACCAAATTCTTTGGGTTCGATGAGATTCTTCCACCGGCTCATGGATCTCATGACCTAGAAAGTGCAGGCTTTAAAGAAGTTTGAGGTAAACCGTTTGACCTTGAGGCCTTGTTGGGGCGGAGTTCGTGCACCACTTCTTCTACTTCCACAAAACATATCTCCTACATTTGTTCATCATTTTGATCCTCTGAAACCAACTGAGGGATACACTGTCTAACCCTGTGAATAGCTTCCCTCCTTTCCTCTTGTGATTTTGTGAACAAAGTTTTGAAATGGGTAATTAACTATTTTCTGATTTACTCATGTTGAATAACCACTTCCCATCCTGGCCATTGAGGGAGAATATTATGTTCACCTGCCTATGATTTATCATTGTTTTATGGAAAAAATTTGTATTGTGCTCCCCTGCTTTGAGCCTTTGAACTCTCGATTTCTACTTCCATAAAATATCCTCCTACTTCCTTCTTTTCTCTAGGGCGACAAGGACCTGTCCCTCCTGGGCCTCCATAGCCTCTGTCCTCCCTTCTAAAATAAACCTTTGCTGCTTGTTTCATTTCATCCTCAAGAGCTCATTTATCTTTATGGATATTTCCAAAATTATATATGTTCCATTCTTTAATCTTCTTTTTGAGCTCCTTCAGCCTAAGCTAGAAAGTTTCCATGAGATTACAACCTGAGAGCATGATCTCCTACCACCATTCTTCTACTTTTTTATGAATTATGGTCTCTCTAACAAAAATTCTTGAAAGCAAAAAGGCATATTTATTGGGGCCATCCTTAGATCGATTTCTAGCTGGATGGGCCAGTGGCTTGATCCTAGACAGGGTAGTATAGAAGCCTGAAAATAGAGATCATGATGAATAATATCATTAGAGGTAAGAAATTGATCTAATCGTGAGTTGAATTGATACTTACCTCCCCTTTTATTATTCCATGTGAAAATATCATTGTTGAACTCAATATCCTCTATGTTTATCTCTTGAATGGTTTCCTGAAAGGTGTAAGGGATGGGATCCAACATTAGAGGAAATTTTAGCTTAAAATTACCCATGAATTTTTCATGTAATTTCCATGTCATAATATGAAAACCAATCAAAATCCTTTAAATTTAAAAAGAGGTACATGTAAATATTCTGGAGGGAAAAGAAGAAAAACAACGTTTTTTAATTGTATTTTTGGATTATCTCCTTATAGTTTTACTCAAATTCCAAGTGTAGATACTCATTGGATGCAGAATTAAATTCAAAATTCAACGAGTACCCATCATATCTACTTTTTAGAAGACCCACTTTGATAAAAATTGAAGATACATTAAAACATCATGTTCAACACATTTTTTCAATGTATCTTTAATATTTTTCAATGTGGGTCTTCTCAAAAGTATGCATGATGGGTACTCATTGGATGCGGAATTTAATTCCACATCCAATGAGTTTCTACACTTGGAATTTGAGTAAACCTATAAGGAGATAAGCCAAAAAATACAATTAAAAAGGTATTTTTCTTCTTTTCCCTCCAAAATTCATAACTCTTATTTTATTATTTTAATTATTATTTTATTATTTTTCCTTAGAAGGTTACTTTTAGGCTGAAATTTCCTCTAATGTTTGTGGACTCCTCCCTTCATTTCGCTCAGGTCCTTAATCATATTGAAATCCCCTGTGAGGATCCATATTTCGTCAACCATAATTTATATCAACTTCTGAAGGCTATGAAGAAAACCTTCCTTCTCTTTAGAGGCAATTGGGCCATAGATCCCCGCTAAATTCACCTTTGTTGAGGACTATACCTTTGTTGAGGATCCAATGCATTAAAATTGGCCAGAGAGACTTCTGGGAAGGTTATCCAGGACCTAAAATATATATATCCAGTGTCCCAGATAAAACCTAGCATGCCAGCGATACCCTTGGCATCTAGCACCATGTAATCCACCACTGGCTAGCTTCGGCACACAATTTCACATGACTTCTATTTTGTTACCTTGGTTTCCTGTAAAACTATGATATCCATATTTTCTTGTTGGATCTGTTCTCTGAGATACCTCAACTTACCTTTTGAGTTGAGGTGATCCGAACTTAAACAAGAATGCAAAAAATTATAGATATAAATATAACTACAGAGATGCATTAGAAATAACACTTCATTTCATTAATATCAAATATTGAAATAAGCTTACAAACAGAATGGAAATAAACTACTCGAACGATGCTAACTTATCCCTTAGAAGAGATGTGGTAGCTACATGCCTCTGAAATGTGTTGCAATGAGGCTCGAAGACCTATTTATTATTGAGAAACAATGGAAACCCCTAAACATCCAAAAACCTAACCCTAGGAGATGAAGTGCCAAAACTATGGGCCCCGTTTAGGTAAATTGGTACATCAACTTCCCGGGGTCGTAAATTTGGCATACAATATCCATTTGATGCGCACAATACCTCGTTATAAATATATATCTGAGGACTACAAATTTCGATTGAAAACATCAATCAAAGCATCACATTTTCCTCAGTTTTCCCAAAAAACGTCATTTAGGGCCTCAAAATGGCTCTGAAAGTTCACGACCCAAAACAAATTCCAAAAATTAGTAAATTGTGCTACAATTAAGGAAAATGAAACAATGAAATAGATAGTGGTGGGGGTCCAAGTAGAATAGGTTGGTGGCCACCAAAATTCACCTGGATCAGTCCCCCCCCCAGGAAGCAATGGTCCCCATTACGTTGAGTGCCTCCATGAGATGGGGAAACATCTGCTGAACTTGGTCCCTAGTGAGCCACATTCCATGGTGTAGGAGTTGGCCATCTTTGACAACCCGATATAGTTGTATCTTCTACTGGAAAGTGTTCTTGATCTATGTGTCCATACTCCAATTAGTTGTGGCCTATTCCATGCAGTTTGGGTTTAACTCTGTTGGTGTGAGTTTTTCTGCAATGTTTGATGTGTCCAATAATGGTGGGAAGTATGGTCAAAGGCACTCCACATTGAACACTGGGTGTAGGCCAAGGAATGGGAGAATTTTGAGCTTAAAATCTTGTCTCCCATAGCCTTGGTAATGGTGTAAGTACCATATCAGAGTGGTTTGAGCTTCTGATGGAATCTGATAAGGCGTTCTTTCTTAAAATGCAACCAAATTTTGTCTCCCACCTAAAAAAAATTTGTGGCACCTGATCTTCATCATGTTGTTGCTTGTACTTCAAATTTGACTTCTCCAAGATGTCGTGAACCTATCAGAAAATGTGTTGGATGCATTCAATAAATTTTGTCGCTTTATTAGCCTCGTAAAATACATGTGTAGATTTTGTTTGTATAGTCGCATGAGGCATGGAAACTTCAATCTGGCATAATGGTTGAAATACTAGACCCACTTTAAATGGATTGTGACTAATTGAGCTATGGAGATCTCTATTATAAAATTGATGCACATAGGTAAGACACTCATCCTAGGTTCGTGGATGCTTGGAGTTGTACATGTAGAGTATGTGCACTATCACCCTATTGGCGACCTATGTATGGCCATTAGTCTGGGGATGGAAGGTAGTCGACTTGGTGAGCTTGGTGTACAATAGTGTCCAAAGGATTGACCAGAATGTGCTTAGGAACTTGCTATCCTGATTTAATATAATGGTCTACCAAATTCGAAAATGTACCCACACTCATAAAAAGAAGAGCATGACAGTGTCCTCTGTTGTGATACTCTTCTTTCAAGCCGCCAACATATCCATCTTAGAAAACCTATCCATGACCACAAATACACAGTCATTACCATGCTTGGTAGAAGGGAGGTCAGACATATAGTACATGGAGATGGATTCCCATGGTTGGATAGGAGTAGACAAAGGAGTGTACATGCCTTTCTTCTTGATGGTTGGCTTGGCGATGTCGCAGGCAATGCAGGATCTAATATATTTCCCAACATTCACTCAAAGTTTTTGCCAATAAAATTACTTTTGTAGAACAACCATAGTTTATCCACACCAAAGTGTCCTGCGACCCAACTATAGTGTGCCTCCAAAATCATCTTGGCATGCTCGCTTGAAGGAACATAAAGGTGGCATAGGTATCATAATAAAGCATCTTGGAGGTGGAAATCAAGAACATGCTTTCCATCCACTAGCATCTGGTATGTGGAGGTAAAATCTGGATTGTTTTTGTATAGTTGTAGCCATCCAAAGGTCTCGTGGCCACAAGAGTTGAGAACAATAATTAGTGTTGCAACTGGGGAACGACTGAGCTAGTTTACAACATGATTGTTGTTTCCTTTTTGTATTTAATGTTCAAGTGGAATTGTTGAAAATATGTAGACCACTTCTGATGGAAATAATTCTGCAACTTCCCTTGTATCTATATAAACTGAAGGGGCCAGTGATTGGTTAGGATGACCGTATCCTTCACCAGAATGTAATGCTTCCATTGTCGAAAATCCTGCACGATGGAATACATCTCTTTATCATAGGTGGGGTACTTCTGAATTGTATCAGACAGTGTCTCACTATGATAGGCTACTAGATACTCGTGTTGGGTGAGGATTGCACCAATAGCACAGTCGGAGGTGTCTGTCTCAATTTCAAATGGTTTCTGTAGGTCTGACAGTGTGAGTATCGGTGTAGAGCAGAGGTGATGCTTCAACTCAATGAACCCCTTCTGTTGGGACTCAGACCAAGAAAACCTTCATTTTACCCCGCCCTTAATAATCTGACTCAAAGGCCAAGTGATATGCAAGAACCGAACACAAACTTTTGATAAGAATTTGCAAGGCCCAAAAAGCTGTGAGGCTCTGTTAGATTGGTCGGGGCTGGCCAATCCCGAATGACTTGGATCTTAGTTAGATCAATATGCATGCCATTCTCATCTATTATGTAACCCATATATTGGACTTGGCTCATGCCAAAGGTGCACTTCTCAAAGTTGGCTCAAAATTTGGGTTGTCCAAGGGTTTGAAGGACCTACCGAATGTGTTGCAAGTGTTCTTCCCAAATCTTGTTGAATATGAGGATGTTGTCCAAATAAACAACCACGAATGAGTTGGTGAAGGGCCACAAGATGTCATCCATTAGCCTCATAAAAGTAGCAGGGTAATTTTTCAACCCGAAGGGCATAACCAACCATTCAAAAAGGCCTTCCTTGGATTTGAAAGCGATCTTCCATATATCTATGGACTCTATTGGAACCTGGTGATAGCAAAACTTTAGATCAATATTGCTAAAATACTTGGCCCCCTTGAGTTGGTCCAGAAGGTCATCAATCTGTGGGATTGGATACATGTTCCTGACAATGATTTTGTTTAGTGCATGATAATCAATGCAGAGCCTCTAGGTCCCATCCTTCTATTGTACAAGTAAAATTGGGCTCCCACAAGGCGAGGAACTTGGTCAGATGTGCCCTTTTTGTAGCAACTCCTGGAATTTCCACTTGATCTCTTCATTTTCCATAATGGAGTAGTGATATATCATCTCGTTAGGTATACGTGCTCTGAGAGTTAGATTGATAGAATGCTTGAACTGATAGTGAAAGGGTACCCCTTGTAGGTTTTAATCCTATACATAAATTATCTGCAAACGAATTATTAAAAAAGAGAAAATAAACATCGAGAGCATAAAACATAAAACAGATATACACAAAGATTTTTCCCCTGGGTCCCAAATCGGGACTCCCAGCTTGATTTTTCATTATATTCCTTTTAATGTTACAGCACATATATATACATGTCGAAGAATTCATAAACACCAATCCATTAACCTTGGATTAGAACATAATCATAGTTCCCTTGATCGGATCTAAAAAATACCAAGAGCAGAAAACCATCATGCCCCAAAACCATGTGCAAACCCATGCACAAAACCATAAGCGGGTCTTCCCACCTAAAATAGGGTCCAAAAATAATTTCCGAGGGTGCTACCCCTGACCCCGTTCAAGGGGCTACCCGCCCCCTCCAAACCCCTGGACAAGGGGGGCTATCGCCCCCCTGTTGTGCTTGACACAAGCACAGGGGGACTACCTCCCCCCTCTTACCCCCTGCTTCACGCATGCTTCTATTCATGGAAAGAATATAACACAAACCCAACACCCCTTTTTGAGATTCAACAAGATGATGAGCTTAGTGAAAAGAGTCGCCTTCACTAAGTGGGCCCACAGGCTATTTTTGGCACAAGTCTATTTTTAGACTATGTCTATTTTTAGACATGATGATCATATTTCAGAAGTTGCAGGATGCTATTTGTGGATGGTTGATCAAGTTGGAAAAATATATGAAATTCTATTTTTATAATATTGGGCGAAGTCTATTTATAGATCATTGATCTAAAAATAGATGCATGTCGATTATTATTAGCTCTTAATAATAATCAAACACTAAACAACAACTTATTCTCTTAGAGAACTTTGTTTCAGTGCATAGATGTGGCACATCAGTGGACTGAGATAATTACACATCTCTAATGTTTACCTACTTAATGTGATGTAGGATTCTATGAACTCAAGGGCAGTTATGACACAAATAAAGAAAAATTATGGAGTTGTATTCAGTTTAACTCAGTTAGACTCAGTTGAGCTAGTTGTATCTAGTCTAATTGAATGATACATTAGTGAGAGTGGAGTGAATTAATTAGTTAATTAATTCATAAATAATAAATCATTAATCAACTGAAGAATACATCATTTAACTACAGTGCATGGCAGTTTCAGTGGAGACCAATGGAGAGATAGGTGAAAGGACAAGATAGACTATCTGTTGTGACTATAGTGATGCATTGATTTCATCCAACACTCAGTGGAGATGCCAATGAGGATTGCACAGTCAAGGATGGAGTAATTCAAATTCATTCAAAGCTATTCTTCAACAGAGATTGCGCAGTGGAGGCAGGCTAGCAGGTGGCATAGATCGGTGCATGGATTTGCAAGATTAGGCCTGATTAGTGTATGACGATTGTACTGTACTGAGAGCTTGTGATAAGCTTTGTATGTTTGTATGAGATTGTCATATGATCTGCATGTTACATAATATATAGTTGGGGTTTTCAACTTCAGGCTTTCCTGGTTAAAAACTGTGTTATGTGCGAATGAAATTTTTTTTTTATGCTTCACATGTGTGTGCAATTAATTTTTTCCGCAAAAGATTAACAAGTGGAATAGATTTAGTATCTTGCATAAAGTTAAATAGTGTGAGATCAGGTGGATCTAGGACATATGCATGCTTAGTGCATATAATTTCTACATGGTATTAGAGCATTGTTGATTGAATATTGCAATTGTAAAGTGAGTTTGTGCTGGTGGACAATTCGAATTTGCTACAGAAGATTCTTGGTGCAGAAGTTGAGTATACATTGAAATGGATTTCAATGGGTTGCGATTGGAGCATACCTCGACGCGGAGTCGGACGCCCATAGTCTGAAGGATAGATGGAGGGTGCTAGAGGACAGCCAAGGATTTCCAAACATAGCCATGTTCCTAAGCAGGGAATCTGAAAGGAGCACAGCCATATTATTTTTGACGCACAGTGCAGAGGGAGTGTGCCAAAGACGCAGAAGGAATGAGCTGAAGTGTGAAGGACCATATTTTGTCTAGCCTTCATGGGAAACCCACTCCATTCTTTAACAAGGCTTTGGAAGGCATTTGCTTCCAAAGTAAGTGACCAGAGGAAGTCGACGCTTAAATACAAGCCTTTAAAAATAAAAATGGAGAAAGGGGACAAAGTGTTCCAAAAATTACCAAACTTCTAAGTTTGTCCACCTTGGGCATGAACTGGGAAATGTGGGAAGCGTTTTTGAGAATCAAGACTTGGCAGCTTGGTTTAGTTCTTGGGCTTCCAAATAATTGCACAATTGCCATGACTTATCAATGGACAGAGAAAACCGCCGGGAAGGGAGCAACTGGGTCGAATTCGTAAGGTGAGGAGACAAGGGTACCAAGGATGGATCTTCATCAAAGAATGAAGATGGTAGAGAATTTGAGATTTTCTATCAAAGTATGAGGAATTCAGGAAAAATTCAAAATCCAAAATAAAGGCAAGAAGCAAGGATTTGTCCAAATTGAAGTGTTTTCATTGTCACGAACATGGACATTTTGCCACTAATCATTCATTTAAGAAGAAGAACAAGACTACTAGAGCTACAGTGGGAAAGGCCTTAGCCTCACAATTTGAACTCGATTTCTCCTTGATCGCATGCTTGGTTTCAAGTTGCATGGGATCGGCATGGTATCTTGATAGTGGTGCGTCTTTCCATATGACGGGAGACAAAGGGTTGTTTAGTGACTCGGAGGAGAAGGACCTCCATATGCATATAGAGATGGGCGATGATGGTCGGTACAGTGCGACTGGAATTGGGACCATTACCTTTGAGAGGGAGTCCGGTAATCCATTCTTGTTGAAGAATGTTATGCATGTTCCAGGTCTGAAGAAGAACTTGGTCTCGGTCGCAATGCTGGAAGACAAAGGTTATGATGTTGTTTTCAGTGAGGGAAAAGCCTTCCTTCGACATAAAAAAATGGGTCAAACCAAGAAGATAGGGGTTTGAATTAAGAATCTCTACAAGCTGGAGGTAGATGGCTGCGCTGCAATGGTGGGAAAAGCAGAAGAAGTGGTGAGCCGGGATGAGGGCGAATTATGGCACAAGAGATTGGGCCATCTTCACCATGGCGCTTTGAAGATTTTGCAACAGATTTCTACTGGACTTCCCAAGGGTACTCTTGCGCAGTCAGATCAGTGCAAGGGATGTACTATGGGTAATTTTGTGAAGACCACCTTTCATGAAAAGGAGAACCGTGCTTTGGTGATCCTGGAGAGAATTCACACAGATGTGTGTGGAACTTTCTCGGTTGCTTCAACAACAAAACACATGTATTATGTTATATTTGTTGATGACTATTCTCGTAGATGCTAGATCTTCTTCATGCAGAAGGAGAGTGAAACGTTCTCAAAGTTTTGTGAGTTCAAAGCATTGGTGGAGAAGGAGTTGGGGAAGAAAGTGAAAACTCTACGGAGTGATAATGGTGGTGAATATATCTCGAGTGAATTCAAAGACTTTTGTAGCAAAGAAGGAATTCGAAGAGAACTCATAGCGTCTCATAACCCACAACAGAATGTGGTCGTGGAGAGAAAGAACAAAACGATCGTGGGTGCTGCATGAGCGGATGCCGCATGACCAAGGCCTACTCGATGCACTTGTGGGTGGAAGCATGCAACACTACGTATTTATGTGCAAAACCGTTGTCCTCATAGAGTACTTGGCATGAGTACACTCGAAGAAGCTTTTACTAGTAAGAAGCCCGATATTTCTCATTTGAATATTTTTAGCTCACCTCGATTACATTCATGTGACAAAGGATGCCAGAATAGTCGGAGCCAACGCAAAGTTGGGATATTTGTGGGGTACATGTAAACATATCTATGCAATTATAGTGTGTATTTTTATTGGCCGGATGACTATTGTGTGATGATATAAAATTCAATGAGGTGAAAGCCAGGCGGTTGTTACTTTCTGAGAGGATCAGCACTTACATGTGGAGGAGGAACTTCTTGTTCCCAAAGATGAGCCTCTAGATGTGAATCTCAGCCATGAGGAGATTCATGGAGTGGAGGAGCCCACTCATGCGTAACCAAACATCAAACAAGGCAGAAAGCGTACCACAGAAGCTGAGAGACTGAAGCTTGATGCGGCACAGAATGTAGGAGTCCCTACATCACAGTGCAGACAGAGACAGTCACCTGACCGATATAGTGGATACATGGCTCTTATGAGTAAGTGTATTGTCACACATCCATCTTCTTTTGAAGAAGCAGTGCAGGAGCCCACATGGGTAGATGCTATGGTGGAGGAGTATGACTCCATTGTCAGAAACAATGCTTGGGAGATTGTTCCAAGGCCGGTGGGAAAATCAATTGTAGGATCAAGATGGATCTACAAGGTAAAGAAAGCTACTGATGAGAGTGTCGAGAAGTATAAGGCAAGATTTCTTGCATGGGGCTTCTCACAGATTGAGGGGATTGACTATGAAGAAACCTTTGCACATGTCGCATGGTATTCTTCCATACGAACCATCCTTGCTCTCTCAGCGCAAATGGGTTGGCACATTCATCAAATGGATGTGAAGACCGGTTCATTAATGGGATCATCGAGGAAGAGGTGCACATTGAGCAACCTCGAAGGATTTTGAGATTCAAGAGGAAATGAGAATACAGGCGGTGCTCAAAAGAGCATTGTATGGGCTGAAACAAGCACCCCGTGCTTGGTACACTCGGATCGACAGCTATTTCACTGGACTTGGCTTCACCAAGAGTGAGGCGGATGCAAACCTGTACCATATTCTGGTTGAGGGTAAGCTTTTAATCATTGTAATTTATGTTGATGATTTAATACTAACAGGTGATGAGCAATTGATACACTCATGCAAGGCTGATCTTGAAAAGGAGTTCGAGATGAAGGATTTAGGCCTCCTTCATTATTTCTTTGGATTGGAAATATGGCAGCGGGAAGGTGAACTGTTTGTGTCTAAAGGCAAGTATGCCCGAGAGATACTGGAGAAGTTTCACATGCAAGGTTGTAAGCCTATCGACACTCCTCTTCCAGGAAATTGGAAGAAAGAGGATGCTACATCGGCAGAGGTAGTGGATGCCACTGTTTATCGACAGTTGGTGGGTTCGCTCATGTATTTAATCAATACAAGACCGGACATATGCTATGTAGTGAAACAGCTTTCACAAGCAATGGCTAAGCCTACCAAGCTCTTTTGGAAGGTAGGCAAGCATGTCCTGAGATATCTTAGGGGCACATTTGAGTATGGTTTATGGTACAGATAGACGGATGAGGTGAAGTTGCATGGCTTCACGGATGCAGATTGGGCAGGAAGCCCAACAGATAGAAAGAGCACATCAGGGGGGATTTTCAGTATCAGATCTACGATGGTTTCTTGGTACAACAAGAAACAAAGATCCGTGGCACCAGTTCAGCGGAAGCAGAATACATGGCAGCAAGTCAAGCTGCATGTGAGGCTATCTAGATGAGGAAGATTCTGGTTGGTTTGTTCGGTTCACATTTAGATCCCACAGTGATACATTGTGATAATCATAGTTGCATTAAACTCTCGGTTAATCCTGTGTTTCATGATAGATCTAAACATATTGATATCCAATATCATCATATCAGAGATTGTGTGCAACGAAAGATCATGTTGCTTCAATACATTCCTACGAAGGATCAGGATGCAGATATTCTGACAAAGGCGCTCACCAAGAGAAAATTCGAATACCATAGAGGTAGGATCAGGGTGAAGGATAATCCCTATCTTGTTGAGAAGGAGTGTTGAGATTCAACAAGATGATGAGCTTAGTGAAAATATTTGCCTTCACTTGCTGTGGCCCCGCAAAGCATATTTTTCAAGTAAGTTATGGTTTTTAGACTATGTCTATTTTTAGACATGATGATCATATTTCAGAAGTTGCAGGATGCTATTTGTGGATGGTTGATCAAGTTGAAAAAATAGATGAAATTCTATTTTTATAATATTGGGCGAAGTCTATTTATAGATTGCCAATCTAAAAAATAGATGCATGTCGATTATTATTAGCTCTTAATAATAATTAGACTCTAAACAACATCTTATTCTCTAGGAGCACTTCAGTTCAGTGCACAGATGTGGCACATCAGCTGACAGAAGGAATTACGCAATTCCTAAGGGTTTACTGGAGCTAATGCATGGAGGACTTAGTTAGAACTCAAGTGGCAGAGTTATGACACAGTTGGAAGAAGTAGTTATGGAGTTGTATTCAATTTAACTCAGTTAGACTCAGTTGAGCTAGTTGTATCTAGTCTAACTGAATGATACACTAGTGAGAGTGGAGTGAATTAATTAGTTAATTAATTCACAAATAATAACTCATTAATCAACTGAACAATATGGCAGTTAACTATAGTGCATGGCAGTTTCAGTGGAGACCCAGTGGAGAGGTAGGTGAAAGGGAAAGATAGACTATCTGTTATGACTATAGTGATGCATTTATTGCATCACACACACATTGGAGTTGCCAATGAGTATTGCGCAGTCAAGGCAAGAGTAATTTGAATTCATTCAGAGCTATTCTTTAGCAGGGATTGTGCAGTGGAGGCAGGCTAGCAGGAGGAAAAGATCGATGCATGGATTTGCAAGATTGTTCCTGATTAGTGTATGACGATTGTACTGTACTAAGAGCTTGATAAGCTTTGTATGAGGATTGTCATATGATTCCATGATACATAATATATAGATGGGGTTTTCAGCTTCAGGCTTTCCTAGTTAAAAACTGTGTTATGTGCGATTGTTTTTATTTATGCTTTAAATGTGTGTGCAATTAAATTTTCCGTGAAATATTAACAAGTGGAATAGATTCAGTATCTTGCATAAAGTTAAATAGCGTGAGATCAGGTGGATCTAGGACATGTGCATGCTTAGTGTATATAATTTCTACACCCCTGTGGGTGAGGAGAAGATGCCCCCATATTCTTCCATGACTGTATCCACCTGCTTCTTATGCATGGAGCAACCCTTCCCGGGGGCCATGGATGTGTCTATAATCTTTCCCTTACTTTGAGAGAAAATCAAAAATAGAGAAAATTTCCCAGCCTGGGAGATCACCTTAATGCATTACTTAGCAGAGATCAAAGAGATGGCCATAGGCAGGGCTACCTTTGGTATCTTGTATAACTTATTACCCAAAGAAATAATAACATAGTGAGGTCTAGACTCATATAAACATGTTTCTTCCGCAAGTATGGTTGTCCTAATAATACATCACAAACTTCAAGAGGAACAACATAACACAATACTTCATCCATGAAGGGCTTGATGTTGTATGTAAGGCGACACTGTTGGATGACATTGAGATCACGTCCTTGGTGAAGCCACCCGATGGTGTACGGCTACATATGTGTTGTAGTTGGTAGGCCCAACCACTTCACGACCTCTACTGAAATGAGGTTATTTTGGCTCTAGTTGTCAACAATGAATTGCAACGGAGAACCCTTCACCCACATCTGTGAGTGGAAGAGACATTCCCCCTCCTCTGGATCTTTAGGCTCAATTTTCTGTATCTTGGTGGTGTCCGTGGTGGCACTGCTCTCCACGTCAATGATCTGCTTCCCTTTGTCATTCTCCTTGTCGGGTTCTGAATTAGAGTTGGAACATGCATCTGATTTGGAAGCCTTTAGTTTGACCACCAATGACTGTCTGGCCTAGCACTCATTTTTGTTGTGAGTGGAGTTGTTATGGAACTCACACCACTTTCTCATGTCCTTCTTCATCTTCATGGTGGTTTTATTTTCTTGCAACTTCGGCGAGTTATCCTAGGTCACCCCACCTTGTTTTTCCTATGATCTACCATTTAGGGGCACCTCTCCCTTGCTTTGATTCATAGATCCGAAATCTCGATTTTTTTATTTATACTTCTGCTCAATCTTGATAGCGTATAGGTATGTCATGCCAAGTGAGGAGGTGTTCAGGAACTCCATCTCACCTTGGATGTACCTATGTAGACAGTCATGGTAATTGAGTACCAAATTTCATTTGGAATCCTTGATACCCAACTTCGTGCGAAGGGTATGAAAAATATTGGTAAACTCAGGCATGTCTTAGTCCCTTCCCTACCACAATGTGGTCCACTTTATGTATTTATCCTCATAGATCCTGACAGGGTAGTACTGCTCCTTGATGGAATCCTAGAACGAATTCTAATTGGGTGCAACTGAAAATAGTGAGGGTGTAATTTCATCCTTCTTCTGACAGTAGGTTTCCCACTAGTCCTTGACATGGGGGGCGAATTTAGGAAGTGCAAAGTTATATTTTCCCAACTGGAAAAATCATGAACAAGAAAATATCATTTTAGCAAATTTAACCATTTATCTACAACGTATGCATCTATCTGGCCTTCAAATCTGGGGATGTCAAAGTTAACTTGTACCTTGAAGGGTGTGGCACTTCTAGACTGGTTGCTCGAAGGATATGTGTCGCCTTTGGGTAGCTGTTAAAGGATCTGGTAAAATTTTTCCATCATCATATTCCTCTGTCACTCGAGGGCTTCTTTGAGAAACATTTTGAAAGTATCTCTTGCCTCCTCATATTTCTTCTCTTCTACCATGGGAGGTCGTCAAGTTTTGTGAGGTTGGTCTTGCAAAGGTTCGACCAATTCGATGCCTAACTCCTTATATCTCGACCTTGTTGGGGACATGTAAAGAAAAACCGAGAAGGAGAGGACCACTCTGATACCATTGATTTGAACTTAAATAGGAATGCAACAACTTAGATATATAAGCATAAATATAGAGATGAAACAAAAATAATACTTCATTTCATTAACATAAAATACTGAAATAAGATTACAAACATAATGGAAAAAAACTAGCTTGGGTGATGGTAGCTTATCTCTGAGAAGAGATGTGGCAGCTACATGCCTCTGAAGTGTGTTACAATTAGGCTCTAAGGACTATTTATTATTGATAAACAATGGAAAACTCTAAACATCTAGAAACCTAACCCTAAGAGATGAAGCACCAAAACTATGATCCCTATTTTGGTAAATTGTTACATCAACTTCCCAAGGTGGTAACTTTGGCATACGATCTTCGTTTGACGCGCATAATACATCGGTATAAATATCTATTTGAGTAACCAAAAAATGTCGTTTAGGGCCTCAAAATAGCTCCAGAAGTCGAGGAATCGAAAAAAATACTAAAAAATGGTAAAATGTGCTACAATTAAGGAAACTAAAAAATTGAAAGAGACAATCATGGGGGTCCAAGTGGAATAGAAGGGTGGCCACCAACATCCACCTGGATCATAAGGCCCCTAATGTTCCAGGAGACAAATTTCATTGGGTAGGGGGGTAGAGATCTCTGATAGTACGTCGTGAGAACATTGGTCTATCCTGAGTTAACCAAGATCGCTCTAACTTCCTTGCTTACCTCTCTTGTGGGTTTTCTGCCTTTCTTCCTTTTCTCTTGTAGTTGTTTTTTAAAATTGCATAACTTTTGTTTGAAAAAGCAGTTTGAAGTGGTTCCAAGGGAGTATTGAAGCATAGATATAAGTATTAGATTCTAAAATTCCTCCCAAAAAGAATTCCACACCCAAAAATTCCTCAGAAAACTCTACTATGACACATGAAGAGGAAGAAGCGCAACATGATATATCAAAATTATGGGACCAAGTGCAACAAATTTCACTCTCACAAAGAGAAACCAAAGAAGAACTAAAAGGTGACATGGATGCTTTAAAAGGCGACATGAATTGTTTAAAATTAGACATGGATGGGTTGAAGAATGGAATGGAAGGTATATAAGAAGAACCGAAAGGCAACATGGAAGATTTGAAGAAAGACATGGAAGGTTTGAAGAAAGTTTTGACAAAGTTTCTACAAGAAAAGCTTCCTAATGGAAAAAAGGTAGTATAGGAAACTCATGATGAGAAAAAAATAAATGTTAATCATGATTTCATAAACTCTAACGTTGGATTGAAGACCCACTATATTCCAAAGATCGATATGAGGAAGTTTGATGGCAAGGATCTCGTAACATGGATACTATAGATGGAGCAATATTTTGATCTCCATAATGTGCAAAACACACAAAAGGTACGTATTGCAACTTTATATTTAGAACCCAATACATTTGTATGGTTTCAATGACTTTGATCTCATAAAAAAATTGTTGCTTGGTCAATTTTTATGGAGGAAATGATAGCACATTATGAGGATACAAAGAGCAACACCTTCATTAGCCAATTGATAAATCTAAAACAAAAGGGTTCAATGGTGGAGTACATTGAGGACTTCCAAAAATTGAATATAAGTGTAACTGATATTCCAAAGGAACAAAAGATTGATGTCTTCATAGGGACTTTAAAGGATAAAATTCAACATGATGTTCATCTTTGGGAACCTGATTCATTGGAAAATTCATTCAGGGCGGTAAGAAAAGTTGAAAGCAAAAATATGGCAACAAGTAAGTCTAAAAATCACAACTTTAAAGATGGAAATGTTTTTGCTCCTAGCCTTGCATAACCTACAAGGTTGACACAACAGTAATTGAACTAAAAAATAGAAAAAGAGTTATGTTACAGTTGTGATAACAAATGCACTAAATGCCATAAGTGTGCTGAGAAGAAATTAACTTACACATATTGTGAAGAGGAGGAATAAAAGGAACAAGAAAATTCAAAATAAAAGGATATACACTAGGGACCAATCCTAGAGAAAGAAGAAATGAATTCGACGATATCTTGTAATGCATTGGTAGGAATTACCACTCCTCAAACTCTCAAGATAGAAGGACATATCAAGAAGAAAAAGGTGATAGTGCTAATTGATTTGAGTAGTACCCATAATTTTGTTCATTATAAGATAGCCAAGGAATTGAATTGCTTCCTATATCCAGCACCAGAGTGTCAAGTGATGGTTGCAACTGGAGGAACTATAAATTTCTCTGGAAAGTTCCATAATATCAAGTTAACCATGGGGGAATATGTATTGAATAGTAGAATGGTTTCTATTCCAATGGGTGGTGTTGATTTTTTACTACAAGTCCAATGGTTACAATCCTTGGGGACTATAGCTTTTAATTTTCAAGAACTTTTATTGAAATTTTTTTGGGAAGGAAAAAAAGTTGAATTACGGGGTATTGTAGGGAAACCAAGAAATATAATCAGTTCTAATATCATGAAAAATATTATGAAGAAATAACAATGAGGAATAATTGCACAATTATGCTTACTACAGGTTCAAGCAGTGGAAGATCACATCGAGCATCAACAACAAGTTCTCCAATTGTTAAAGGATAACCTCACTTTAGCGCAGAATCGAATGAAACAACAATCAAATCAACATCACAGTGAAAACAGTTTTTATATAGGAGACTGGGTATTCTTACGACTACAACCATACAAACAAATGTTCCTCAAGCAAGCTGAGAAGGATAATAAATTATCACCGAATTATTATGGTCCTTACAAGGTGTTTCAAGATATTGGTACTATAACATACAAATTGGAGCTTCCAGAATCTTCCCGAGTGAACCCAATTTTCCATGTTTCATGCTTAAATAAGGTTATAGGTGACAAGATCCTAGCTCAAAAAATTTTTCCAGAACTTGATGAGGAAGGAAGAATCATATTGGAACCTGAATTAGTTGTTGGGGTTCCCATGTTTTGGCCAGATTGGCAAGACCAAAAGATGAGACAACATCAGAACCACTTTCAGACCTCAGGATCTATCCCTCCTGGGTCCAGAGAGGGATCTCTCTATATGAGAAAAGGTTTTATGTCTTTGAAGCTATTTGTTTGAGATATTAGGCTAGTTATGGGCACAGGGTTTGTTTTTTTGGTGTTTGTTTGGCTGTTGGGAATCAGGAAAGAAGGTTTCAATGTAAGACAAGACTAGGCAAAGAGGATTTTAGGCAAAGGAGATGATAAATTAGGGGACATTCAAGACCATTGGGATATGGATTTAGGAAAGGGTTTACTTGCTAATCAACATGCAGGCTTTCAGTTGGGCTAGTCATCTAAAGCATTTGGATCTTAAAGATGATAGTGAGGCATGAAAGGTGGAAAGAAAGTGAAAGGCAAGGAAACCTCCGAGGTGACTTTTCAGAAATTAGATCCAGGGACAGGACATGCCATTGAACTCCTGTGATCCAAAACCTAAAAGGTAAAATCTTCAGACAAGGGACATTAAAGATTTAGAACACAAAGTTAAAGACCTGAGATCAGAGAGAGACTTTGAACTCTCAATGCTTCGGCCTCCAACTTGAGGGAACTTAGAAAGGTATAATCAGTTGAAATGGATCCTAGTGAGACAGAGACGGAGTTCTAGACCTCCCAGTGTTCCCAATTCATTCAATTAACTCCTAACAAGAACATCTAAAGACAGAATTCATTAACTCATACATCAGCTAGCAGGCAATGACATCCACTACACTGGTTAAATCAATTGAAATCAATCCTCAGATACACATATAGAAGAAAAACATTAAAGGCAAGGAGAGTAGAAACATAGGGTACCTAATAAGGGTAAATCTTATGCCAAATTTCTGATGCAAGCCAGAAGAAGTGTAATGAAATGAAATAAAACACGGAGATAGAAAACATCACCAGCTGCTTTAAATCAGGATCCTAAGAAATGTGCTTGTCATATTAAGAGCAACACCAGTCATGTACAACATAGCCAACAACTTGAATATTTAGTCTGAATACACCTTCCTCAGCCTATCTTACAATGTTACACAGAGACTATATCTCAATAGAAACAGCTTGCAATTCTCCGATATCCGATCAACAACCTTTACAACGAGTTTCTTCATGAATTTTATAGTTGAAAGATGAGCAGAGGAGGTAGGTGAAAAACTAAATGGAGCATTAAAGCTGAGGAAAGGAAGAGGGTCGGAGCCCATTCTTTTTTAAATCCTGTGCATTTATCAGGCTTCCATTTACTCCGGGTATGTCTCTGATGTACCATTGCTGCAGAACTATGTAGTACATTGGTGAATAAACAGGAAGGTGAATAAATGGATGTGAAGTTCGCCATACTGCGTAACAAATGCTCTGGTAACATTAGGACTGTCGTCAGGGCTGACATTTCTTCATGAACACGGTAAATAATGGAAACAATATGGGTGCTTTGTCCTTTCACAAGTAGGAACATTCTGCTTGATGTAGCAACCTCGATGATGTGGTTTTCTATGGATTGGGCCTTTCTAGGTGATCCACTGTACTGATACTCTTTGTCGCTTCAACCGTCTCTGTCAGCAAAAACCAGGATTTGATTGCGCCGAGAAGGACTTCGCACAGTCGAACTCTACATTTTTAATGAAAATTGCATTCTGATATCCTCCCAGGCTCTCCTCTGTACTTTTAAACTCTAAAAATGATCTTTCTTTGGTTTTGTGCCACTGTAATAGTGACTTTGGACCATGGCAGTGTCCACCGCCTGTACCCTAAAAAATACACAACTTTGTTATGAAATTCGTGCATAGGGAAGGATGACTATGGAGAGCGGGGAGAAAAGGCGGAGCGGCGGTGGTGAAAATGGTGGTTTTAGATGGAGCAACGGTGAAAAACGCAATAGCAAGGTGTAAACCGTGACCAATAGGGTTCCGATGGAGAAATTCTCGTGGGCCATTCGATCATGGTCTAGCGGCAGAGATCGACGATGGAGATTAAACAGCGGGATGGTTTATGAAGCTGGGCGGAATGCATAGAAATGACTGCGAAACATTAAACTTTAATGAAAATTACGAGAGTTTGGACATAGGCGGAAATGCAAAGAAATGAACGAAAAATGCAATGAAAATGATCGTGTGTGGTGGGACCCGGCATGGGTGGAGGGCAATTCATTTAGGACAGTCAGATCTCAGGAGGAGATCGACAGCTACGATCCAATTGGAGGGGAGGAATGGGAGGGTTGACAGTCCGATTGAACGATGGTGCAATTGGTTTATGGCCGTTGGATCTTGGAATCGATGGACGGCTATGATTTGATCGGGGAATCGCAATCGGGGGGAAACAAGGAGTGGCACAGTGAAAGTTACGATTGCGATCGGAAGCGGGAGTGCGATAAGCGCCGGGCCGTCCAATCTAAGTGATAGATCAATGGTGGAGATTGAATCGGCAGGGAACAGAAAGAAACGATGGAAGGGGAGCGGAAAAAATTTGGACCGTTGGATCTTATATTAAATGGACGGTCGAGATTGGATCAGCAGATCGCAATCGGCGATTGCGGTCGGGTAACACATTAAGAACTTTCGATTGCGATGGGAGTGATTAAGCGCCAGCCGTCGGATCTGGCGGGAAGATCGACGGTTCAGACGTGATCGGGGGCGAAAGGGGAAGGGCGACGAGCGTGATGCGATCAGCGTTGGACTGTTGGATCAGACTGTGAATCAACGACCCACATTGCAGCGGGAGCCGATAGAACAACACTCCAATCGCATCAGAGTTTTTCGTATAACACAAAGATGCGCCCACCCGACGGTGCGATTGCAATTAGCACCAAGACCATTAGCGCTTGGTCCTAGGTGCGGGGTCACCTGGGGAAGTGGTTTAAAGGGCTGGCGGGAAAAGGGCTAAGCCCTATATAAGGAAAAGTGGGTGTTTGGCCCATTTTTAGTGCGTTTCAAGGCCAATAAAGGGTAACGGTAGAGGGAGAAAAGGGAAAATAGACCAAACAAGAGGTGAATGTAGGATTTAAAGGGGATTTTGGGAGGATTTAGAGGGTACAAGGGGAACTTTGACAAAGGGAAAAAAAAAGGGTTAAAATGGGGTATTCTGTAGGGATACAAGGGCGAATAAAGGCCTTTTGGAGCACAATTTTTTATCATCAGTGAGGCTTATTGACTCAAGAACAGTAGGGGGAAACAATCAAAAGGCAGGGAACATAAAAGGCTTCAAGGATGATGTGTTTTCAAGAGAAATGCATTCCTTGAAAGCTCATAAAACAAATTAGCCCTTTGCTTGCTTGTCAAAGAACTCATAGGGGACTAACAGTGGCTCCACATGGGCATGGCTTCTTCTTGAAGGAGTCAAGAATTCTAGAATGATCGTTGGTGTAGGCTAGATGCCTGCTGCTTGAGCCACCTTTCTTATTTGATTTTCAGCTACCACAATTGTGAAGACATCAATTAGCAGAAACATCACCCAACCAATCTACCTACCCATCCTACAATCCTAGAATTTTTTCTTCTAGGGTGCATTTGAGCTAGTAGACCCTTTACATCATTTTATTTTATTTTATTTTTTATTTTTATTTTTTTACAAAACAGAAAATAAACCTATTCTATTTCTACCCTTATTGCTCCAGGAGACCAGATTAAACTGTTGGCCTCACATGTTTCTCTACCTAATCTAATATCTGTTGGGATTAGACTGTCCAGCAGATTTCCTTTCTACATTCTACAACAGAAATTTAAAAACAGTGAAACTAGGATTAGACAGACTAGTTTGCTGTGGTTCCAAGGCATAAAGACAATTACACATGGACAAAAACTTGCAGAAAACTAAAGACAAAATTTTAAAGGCTTGAAATCTGAAATTTTGAAACATCCTTCTTTCTTTGTGACTCAGGTTTTGAGCTTGTTAGAGTCACATTCTCTTCTTCATTTAGCTCTGGTTTTGGACGTGTTAGAGCTATTTCTCCTTCCTTGATTGCTGGTTCAAATTTTGAACATGTTAGAACCAACTGCTTTCCTTCTTTGGCTCAGGTTTTGATCATATTAGAGCCAATCTTTGCATTTTTGAGGTTCATGTTTTGAGCATGTCTAAACCTCTCCTTTTTTCTGTTTTTTGGAACTTTTTCTCCTTTTTCTTGAAAACAAAACACTACAATGGTATGTACAATGGAAATGGAAACTAAAAATTGGAAATCAGCAGAAGTAGTGTTTGAGCATCCTGCCATTGATAGGACCCCCAAACAGTTATGTACCATCTGGTTCTTGTAGAAAAAATGCATTTGGACCCACAGTGGCTTGGATGATGTATGGACCTTGCCACAAACTGTCAAACTTGTCGTGCTTTCCTTTGTCCTCTCTCCTTGAGTCCCACTTCAGAACTTTGTCTCCAATTTTGAAATCAAAAGCCTTAGTTCTTTTGTCAAACAGCTTCTTTATGTTCTCCTGGACTTTCACAGCTCTGTTATAGACCTCTCCCCTTGTTTTCTGGAGATGAATTGTCTAGTTTATTCTCCTCACCATGTAATCCTCTTTTTTTTGTATCTCCTGAACAAGTTTGATCACTGGTACCCCAAGGCTGGTAGGAAACACTGCTTCTGTTCCATATACAAGCTAGTATGGTGACATGCCAATGGACTTCTTCGTTGTAAGCCTTTCAGCCCACAAAGCATGCACTAACTTGTTATGCCATTACCTTTTTTTCTCTTTCAGCAGCTTTTTGATGATAGTCATGAGGCTCTTGTTTTATGATTCAGCTAATCCATTGCCCTTAGGGTCATAAGCAGTTGAATGACTGAGTACTATTTGATACCTGTGGAAAAAATCAACCATTTTCTTGGATCCAAAAGCAGAAGCATTATCAATGATTATTTTTCTTGGACAACCAAACCGAGAGAGGATATGGCCTTCTAGGAACCTAATGATGACCGAATATGTGGCATTCCTAGTAGGTATAACCTCTATCCACTTAGTGAAGTAGTCTGTGGCTGCTAAGATCCATTTGTGTTGTGCAGACGAAGCAGGGTTAATTTCTCCTATGAAATCTAGGCCCCATTGCATAAAGGGACCTTCAACAGTGATGGGTTGTAGAGGTAAGGGGAGGAGTTTTCTTTTTCCTTCAAAAATCTAGCATTGGTGGTAGTAAATTACCATATTATGGATATCATTGAAGAGTGTGGGCCAATAGTAACCAACTCTGAGTATTTTGTTGGCAATGGCTTTCCAGCTCAGGTGGCCTCCACACTCTCTTGCATGGAACTCTTGTTTAATCCTTTCTGCTTCATACTCAGGCAAAAATTTAAGCAATAGGCCATTTGTACTCTTCCAGTATAAACATTCATTCAGAATACAATAGCTTCTGGCCTTTAACTTTAAGAATCTGGCCTTGGTCTTTGATAGTTCAAGAGGGGCATTGAGGTGTGTAAGCACATACATAATGTCAGAATACCAAGGAGAGCTCTGAAACTTCTCCTCAACAATGGGATCAGGTAATCCCTGCTGCTCATCCAAGGCATTTACCATGTTAATTTCAAGGTCTTGTAGATTTGATTCAGCCATTAGTTGAGCTAAGCCCTGACCTTTAATTAGTTTGGTGGGTTTTATCTCAAGGTCGTATTATAAGATCACAACAATCCATTTACCCCTCTTCCCATCTGGGTCTTGGGACAAAATGTCTTTAACCACTATATTTGGCACATAGACTATGGTGTGGGAATGCAGTATGTACACCCTAAATTCTTTCAAGGCCTTAACCAGAGCATAGGCCTGTTTTTCCTTTATGTTGTATTTCAAGGGTGCATCCCTGAGTGCTTTGCTGAAGAAAGAAATGGGCTGTTCCATTCCCTCTGGATTTTTCTGCAGTAGAACTGCAACTATCGTATGCTCGGAGGCAAATGAAAAAATCAGGAAATCTTTTGAGAAATATGGGCTGATTAGGACAGGAGCCTGGGTGAGTGCAAGTTTGACTGATTCAAAAGATTTCTTAGCCCCAACAGTCCACTTAACTCCTACACCTTTCTTTAACATGTTAGTCATATTCCTAGGGTGTTCAGCTAGGTTGGGAATAAACCTCCTGAGGAAGTTGATTTTCCCAATGAAGGACTACAACTCTTTGATGTTTCTCGGGTGTGAGGTTTGTAGTATTCCCTCAACTCTTTGTGGGTCTATCCTAATCCCTTTCTCAAATATGATGTGGCCAAGAATCTTACCTTCTTGCAACCCGAAAACAGTCTTTTTAGGATTTAATGATAGACCAAACCTTCTGCATCTTTCAAATACTCTTCTCAGATGTTCTAGGTGTTCTTCCTCAATCTTGGAATAGAATGTTATGTCATCCAGATAGATGACAATGAAGTGCCCTATTTCACCTAAGAAGGCTATGTCCATTTCTCTTTGGAAGGTGGCACCAGCGTTCATCAGTCCAAAGGGCATCTTTACATACATAAAAGTGCCCCATGGAGTGGTAAAAGCGGTCCTGAGTTGGTCTTCTGGGAGTACTAAAACTTGGTTGTAACCTGAAAACCTGTCTAGCAGGGAGATCCTTTTTTAGCCTACTACCCTCTGAAGGATGTGTTCCATTTTTGGCAAAGGGTAATTGTCTTTGAGTGAGGCTCTATTAAGATTCCTGAAATCAATACACAGCCTGATCTCCCCTGTTTTCTTTCTCACAGCCACTAGGTTCGATACCCAATCAGAGAATCTCACAGGAACTATTATACCTGCCTCATACATCTTTTTTATTTCTTTTTCCATTGCAGGCAATTGTTTTGGGTTTATTCTGCGAATTTTGTCTGAAGGGTTTCTGTTTTTCTTTCAAAGGTATTTTTTGCTGTATGATGCTTGTGTCATAGGCCTTTAAATCCTTATAGCTCCAAGCAAACACATCAATGAATTCCTTAAATAGGACAATGTATTTCTTCTTCATGTTTGTAGGTAGGGACTTAGCCAATTTGATCATTTTGGGTTTATCTTCAGTACCTATGTTGCATTCCTCAACATCAAAGTCCGTGTGTTCTATAGTGGGCTTTTTTTCTACATCATCAAAGTCAAAAAGGTCCTCTAAAGGCGCCAGACCCCGGGGTGTGTTCTTATCTTTGGTCTGCAGCACCTCTACTTCCTCACTATCTGCGTTTTCACATTTTTCGGTCGAATTTCCAATTTGTTCGTTCAAGGTGTTTATTTCTATGTTACAGGGTGATGTTTCTTCGTCTGAGAGCTCTTCACTTAGGTAGCCATCATTTGACTTAGAGTCTGAATCAGAAGATTCAAACTCGTTCCTGCCTGTTAGAAAATTTTCAATCTGCTTATCGCCCTCAAAGACCTGCCAATATTTTTCGTTATCTGGCACTGTAGGTCTGAATTTGGTCTGAATGATGATTTTCTGGTCACTTGGGGTCTTAGGGTGTGAACTAGCTAGGCAAGCTAATCCATTTGCAATGACGTTTTGACTCCTAGGAACAAACACCAACTCATATTCTACAAAAGTTTTCAACATATCCACAACATCATTCTTGTACGCTCTCAACCTAGGGTGTTTCGTTGTGTATTCAACATTCAATTGTTTGATAACCAAATCAGAGTCTCCACGCACAGCTATCCTACGGGCTCCTAATTTTTTCAACATATTCAAGCCTAGGATAAGAGCCTCGTACTCTGCAATATTATTTGTACATTTGAAATGCAGGTTGAAAGCATGGCTCTCTGCATAGTCACTCTCTGTGTTATGTACCCACACCCCTGCTCCTGTTGTTCTTCTAGTACAGGACCCATCGAAATTCATTTCCCACAGGGGTTCATTTTTCGTTTTATCATCATTTCCTTTCCTACAGCTGGGTTCGTCGTCATGTTGTATTATAGGGTCTGCACTAGGCTGTGGGTTGTTTTGTTTTTCAAAATGGGTGTGGAAATTATAGAGGTGACTAGTTGGCTGATTGCATTCTGTCTCTGTTTCTATTTCTGGTCTACTCAGAGTTTCATTTTTAGTGCACTGTCCACGGTTTTCTTCTTCATTTTCCACTAGGTCTAGAGTGTCCATTATGTTAAAATCTGTGGTCTCTGTTTTAGTGTCTGTATCTCTGTTTTCTGATTTTGGCTCTCCCAAGGATTCATCATTACAGAAGATAAAGGAGTCCAGATCTGTGTGCACAGAGTACAGAGGAGAATTTCCAGGCTTTTCAGGGCTACTGACTAAGAACTTCATTTGCGCCTCCCTATACAGCCTTCTAAGTTGGCTACAAATAGGGATTGTGGCATATGCCCCATCCATCTGCATTGTACCCTGCAGCTTGGATCCCCACGACCTTGACAGTAGCATACCATACTTAGGTGGCACATCTGCCACTACAACATCCATGACCATACATTTTGCTGGAATCTGGGTCAAGCTCACACACAGGTCTTTAATCAGGCCAAGACACTTTACTCTGCTAGAGTCGAATGAATATAAATCTTTATAGGGGCGAGTTATCTCTAGGCCTAGTTTTTCCATAACTACCTTAGGCATCAAGTTCTGATATGCTCCAGATTCATGCATTTCATTGTGAAGGATCTTGTCATAGATATTGATACTAATATAAAAAGGGGGAACTACCCACTCCTGAAATTTTCCCTCAATCTTTGGACCAAACAGAAGTGCAGGTTGATCATCACTCGGGTTGACAGTGTCACTGTTTCACCTAGGTTCAAGGCTTTCAAGATTTGGCCTTTATATACATCTTGAGTGGCCAACTCAGAGAGTGGGACAAAGATTTTAATTTTCACAATCTCACTTTCCAAATTGAAAGTGGACTGACTCCTTGGTGTGTTCGGCTCTGTTTTGTTAGCCACTGCCTTGGTGGCTGAATCGGTGTGCTGATTCTCTTAATGTACAGTGTTATAAATTGTTTTATCAGGAGCACTAACTACAGTGCTAGTGCTGCTAGTTGGTTGGCTTTGTTTCTCACTGTTTTGGTTGTCCTTTTCCTGGTTCTTCCCAGAACTCTCAATTGCCGATTTGTTACTTTCAGTGGTTGCTTTAGAAGATTTCTCAGGCCTTTTCTTGATGGTAATCTCAGGAGCTTTGGTTTTATGTTATCTAGGCTCTTCTTGCTCCGAAGTTCATACTGCTCTCTGACCTGAATGATGGCATTTTCAAATCCCATCCTGTAATCCTCAGATTCTAATCCTCCTTCATCCCAGTATGAGGGTGAGGGATGATCTTCCTCTGTGGAACAGTTGTGGATTGAATTCTCTGTTTCAAAAATGTTTATTGTATTCCCTATAGACTCCTCCATGATTCCCTCATGGACACTCTCTCCTACGTTTCTCTTAAGATTCTTGTATTCTGCTAGGATTTGGAGAGGGTTTGCCTTGACTTCCCATTTGTTTATGAAGGTCTGATATAAAGCAGGAAGATCTTGGATACTATTAGGAGGTAGGCGTTTGAACCATTTCTTCACATCACCTCCTAAGCTCTGGGGAAAGATTCTCATTTTGACCGTATCATCGTCTATTTCCATGTATTCAAAAGAGTCTTCCATCCTATCTACATGGTGTTGAGCTGTGGTGGACTCTTTCACAGTGAAGTGTGGGATATTTGATTGATAATCATTGGGTAAAGGTACAAGAGGCTGAGGTAAAACCAGAGGTGCATAACAGGGTGCCATAATGATGTTCTGATGAGGTAAAGGGTTAAATAGAGCAGCTGGTATATGGATGATAGGGATACTAGGACCAGCAGAAGTCTGTTGGGCAGCTCTAGGGTGGCAGAGCCCCAAGTTTTGAATGAAGTGAATATCAGGAGGTGTGGATGGAGGGGTTTCTTTGTCCCTAATGTGTTGACCACTGTGGGATGGTGAACCGAGAAGCTCAAGGTCTGGCTGGTCTAGAACATTGAATGACCTAGTCCTAGGTACTCTGTTTTGAAAGTCTAGGTCAAAACGTGGGTTTGATAGAGCTGTAAAACCTTCGGGTGTAGAGTTAGCTCTATAGATATGCCTGGAAATAGTTGGTCCTTTAGGTGTAGGAGATCTTTTGAGGATGCTTTCCGAGTTATCAACTATTTCAGGTGGATTTTGGTTAGGGTAAGCTCTTGTATGAATGTTTCTTGAAGCCAGAATGTTGTTTAGAACAAAGGAGCATAAACCCTACTTGTTATTTTATATTGTGGCTTATGTTGTAATGGAGGCTGGTCTTCCAGTGGAGTCTTATGTGAAACCAAGATAATCAGTAGGCCTACTGATCACCAGTGGAGTCTTTTAACTATTTAGGAACTATGGAGTTGCCAGGTGGAGGGTCTAGAATGTTTCAGGGGGTACACTGTCCACCACAGTGCTTGTGGAAATCCCTTTCAAGAATATCCCGAAAACACAGCAAAATTTAACCAGAGATTTACTAGGAGGGCATTTACCAGATATGTCACCTCTAAAAGAGGATGAGATCTAGAGGCTACCTAGCCCTTTCCAGACTCTGTCTAAGAGTACAGGAGAAACAAAACAAATGGGATAGGAAGTGGATTGCAAGAAGACGTGTTTCACTGCCAACCTAACTAGAGATTCTGGGTTTCTGAGGCTCTTGTGATGTAGTGAGATGGAAAATACTCAGAAGGTCCCCAGTGGAGTCGCCATTATGTTGGGGTTCCCATGTTTTGGCCATATTGGCAAGACCAAAAGATGAAACAACATAAGAACCACTTTCAGACCTCAGGATCTAGCCCTCCTGGGTCCAGAGAGGGATCTCTCTATATGAGCAAAGGTTTTATGTCTTTGAAGCTCTTTGTTTGAGATATTAGGCTAGTTATGGGCACAGGGTTTGTTTTTTTTATGTTTATTTGGTTGTTGGGAATCAGGAAAGAAGGTTTCAATGTAAGACAAGACTGGGCAAAGAGGATTTTAGGCAAAGGAGATGATAAATCAGGGAACATTCAAGACCATTGGCCGATGGAATTAGGAAAGGGTTTACTTGCTAATCAACATGCAGGCTTTCAGTTGGGCTAGTCATCTAAAGCATTTGGATCTTAAAGATGATAGTGAGGCATGAAAGGTGGAAAGAAATTGAAAGGCAAGGAAACCTCCGAGGTGACTTTTCAGAAATTAGATCCAGGGACAGGACATGCCATTGAACTCCTGTGATCCAAAACCTGAAAGGTAAACTCTTCAGACAAGGGACATTAAATATTTAGAACACAAAGTTAAATACCTGAGATCAGAGAGAGACTTTGAACTCTCAATGCTTCGGCCTCCAGCTTGAGGGAACTTAGAAAGGCATAATCAGCTGAAAGGGATCCTAGTGAGACAGAGATAGAGTTCTAGACCTCCCAGTGTTCCCAATTAATTCAATTAACTGCTAACAAGAACATCTAAAGACATACTTCATTAACTCATACATCAGCTAGCAGGCAATGACATCCACTACACTGGTTAAATCAATTGAAATCAATCCTCAGATACACATATAGAAGAAAAACATTAAAGGCAAGGAGAGCAGAAACATAGGGTACCTAACAAGGGTAAATTCTATGCCAAATTTCTGATGCAAGCCAGAAGAAGTGTAATGAAATGAAATAAAACACAGAGATAGAAAACATCACCAGCTGATTTAAATCAAGATCCTAAGAAATGTGCTTGTCATATTAAGAGCAACACCAGTCATGTACAACATAGCCAACAGCTTGAATATTCAGTCTGAATACACCTTCCTCGGCCTATCTTACAACGTTACACAGAGACTATATCTCAATAGAAACAGCTTGCAATTCTTCGATATCCGATCAACAACCTTTACAATGAGTTTCTTCATGAATTTTATAGCTGAAAGATGAGCAGAGGAGGTAGGTGAAAAACTAAATGGAGCATTAAAACTGAGGAAAGGAAGAGGGCCCGAGCCCATTCTGTTTTAAATCCCGTGCATTTATCTCTGGCACTCTTTTGGATGCAAGAGTGGTCTTCTTCAGGCTTCCATTTACTACGGGTATGTCTCTGATGTACCATGGTTGCAAAACTCTGTAGTACATTGGTGAATAAATAGGAAGGTGAATAAATGGATGTGAAGTTCGCCATACTACGTAACAAATGCTCTAGTAACATTAGGATTGTCATCAGGGCTGACATTTCTTCAAGAACAAGGTAAATAATGGAAAAAATATGGTCGCTTTGTCCTTTCACAAGTAGGAACATTCTACTTGATGTAGCAACCCTGATGATGTGGTTTTCTATGGATTGGGCCTTTCTGGGTGATCCACTGTATTGATACTCTTTGCCGCTTCAACCGTCTCTGTCAGCGAAAACCGGGCTTTGATTGCGCCGGGAAGGACTTCGCACGGTCGAACTCTGCATTTTTAATGAAAATTGCGTTCTGATATCCTCCCGGGCTCTCCTCTGTACTTTTAAACTCTAAAAATGATCTTTCTTTGGTTTTGTGCCACTGTAACAGTGATTTTGGACCATGGCGGTGTCCACCGCCTGTACCCTGCAAAATACACAACTCAGTTATGAAATTCGTGCATAGGGAAGGATGACTATGGAGAGCGGGGAGAAAAGGAAGAGTGGCGGTGGTGAAAATGGTGGTTTTAGATGGAGCAACGGTGAACAACGCAATAGCAAGGTGTAAACAGCGACCAATAGGGTTCCGATGGAGAAATACTCGTGGGCCTTTCGATCATGGTCTGGTGGCGAAGATCGACGGTGGAGATTAAACAGTGGGATGGTTTATGAAGCTGGGCGGAATGCATAGAAATGAATGCGAAACATTAAACTTTAATGCAAATTACGAGAGTTTGGACATAGGTGGAATTGCAAAGAAATGAATGAAAAATGCAATGAAGATTATCGTGTGTGGTGGGACCCAGCATGGGTGGAGGACGATTCATTTAGGACCGTCGGATCTCAGGAGGAGATCGACGGCTATGATCCAATCGGAGGGGAGGAATGGGAGGGTTGACAATCCGATTGAATGATGGTGCGATTGGTTTATGGCCGTTGGATCTTGGAATGGATGGATGGTTGTGATTTGATCAGGGAATCGCAATCGGGGGGGAACAAGGAGTGGCACGGTGAAAGTTCCGATTGCGATCAGAATCGGGAGTGCGATTAGCGTCGAGCCGTCCGATCTAAGTGATAGATCAACGGTGGAGATTGAATCGGCAGGGAACAGAAAGAAGCGACAGGAGGGGAGCGGAACAAATCTGGACTATTGGATCTTGGATTAAATGGACGGTCGAGATTGGATCGGCGGATCGCAATCGGAGATTGTGGTCGAGTGACACATTAAGAACTTGCAATTGCGATGGGAGCGATTAAGCGCCAGCCGTCGGATTTGGCGGAAGATCGATGGTTCAGACGTGATCGGGGGCGAAAGGGGAAGGGCGACGAGCGCGATGCGATCAGCGCTGGACCGTTGGATCAGACTGTGAATCGACGGCCCACATTGCGGCGGGAGCCGATAGAACAACACTCCAATCGCATCGGAGTTTTTCGTATAACACAAAGATGCGCCCGCCCAACGGTGCGATTGCGATTAGCGCTTGGTCCTGGGCGCGGGGTCATATGGGGAAGTGGTTTAAAGGGCTGGCGGGAAAGGGGCTAGGCCCTATATAAGGAAAAGTGGGTTTTTGGCCCATTTTTAGTGTGTTTCAAGGCCAATAAAGGGTAACGGTAGAGGGAGAAAAGGGAAAATAGACCAAAAAAGGGGTGAATGTAGGATTTAAAGAGGATTTTGGGAGGATTTAGAGGGTACAAGGGGAACTTTGACAAAGGAAAAAAAAATGGTTAAAATGGGGTATTCTGCAGGGATACAAGGGCGAATAAAGGCCTTTTGGAGCACAATTTTTTATCATCAGTGAGGCTTATTGACTCAAGAACAGCAGGGGGAAACAATCAAAAGGCAGGGAACATAAAAGGCTTCAAGGATGATGTGTTTTCAAGAGAAATGCATACCTTGAAGGCTCATAAAACAAATTAGCCCCTTGCTTGCTTGCTAAGGAACTCATAGGGGACTAACAGTAGTCACGAAAAGAAGAACTTGACAACTACGAAATTGATCAATTCATGCTTAAATAAGGTTATAGAGATAAGCTCCCACTAAACAATATTTTAACTGATGAAGGAGGAAGGAAAAAACTTTATTGGAACCTCGAAGCAAATAAGAAAAGAAGAACTTGACAACTACGAAATTGATCAATTTCAAATTATCTCATCAAGTGGAAGAACTTACCAACTAAATATTCCTTATGGGAGGATGAGAATTTTTATACATAAGTATCCAGAACTACTCAAGCGTTGAGGGCAACACTTCTTTAAAGGAAAGGGGCATGTTAGGTCCCTATAATACTAGTGTATCCCCTTATTGTTATTATTTTAGCCCCATTATTGTTATTTTTGTGCCCATATAGTTCCCATATTTTTATTATTGTGCCCCATAGGTGTAGCCCCATTATTGTTATTATTGTGCCCATGTGGTCCCCATATTATTATATTGTGACCCCTTAGACTCTTATATATAGAAGGTAGGTTTTTTCATTTGTATCATCCAAGAATTGTTCATTTATATAATGTAAAGGAGGTTTCCCTCTCGAAGAGGCTGATTTCTAAGTTGTTGATCCATCTTTTCTTCTATTTTGTGAGTTGGTTTCATAACACTCTTTCTATGCCGAACATTGTTGCTCAAAGGATGATGGCCATGTTGAGCTTGTTTGTAAATTTCAAGCTTGGCAGGATTTTTAGGTTGAAGAACCCTCTCTTTGCTTCTCTTTCTTGATCAAATATATTGGTAGGTTTTCATCTTCTCCTCATATTATTGATGCCATCAACTTTCAACCTATTATTAGCATTATTCATCATGAACCTACCTAATATAGTTCTCGATATTTCCTATTACTATTATGATTTTTTGGGTTTGTTGGAATGAAGGATCCATGGTGATATTAGGTATATTTCAGACATTATCTTTCCAAATTATTTTTTTATTGTAAGCACAAAATATCCATTTAAAATAAGGGAAACCATAACTAGGAATTAATCAAGTATCAATTCCTAACTACCAATTTGGATCTTTAATATTTGGCCAAAATTTTTGAAGTACATGTAATGGATTATTTAGATATTGCAACTATTTTTCTAAGATGATTTTGATACTAGCAAGAAATCTAGTGGTTCTTCTTCTTCTTCTTCTTCTTCTTCTATCTAGAGGAATCGACAACTAGGATGGTCTCGTATTTGTGTGACATGTAGTTGATACCAACCACTACCACTATAACCTCTAAGTGCCTATGTATGCCCCTTCCACATGAACTTGTGAATCAGGGGGATTTTATCCTCAAGCCGCCTCGCACATAAGACTTCATTTTTACAACCATCACCAATTGAGCTACCCCTAAGGACTGGTTCTTCTTCTTCTTTAATTCAAGGGCATCTTTTGATTTTCAATATTATTATTTTTCTTTCATTTTACATATATCCCCTTCTTTAAGTTATAAAAATTCATTGATGGGGACTTGTGTGGTTAAAACCCACACAACATTACCTAGTCCTTGTTATCTCGAGTTAGAAATCGTGTTACCAAAAAAAAAAAGGAAATAAAATGAGAAACACAAACAAAATGAGAAATGGAATCTATTCCAAATAAAATCATGCTTGCGAGTATAGTATTAATATAATGACCCATGTCATTTTATTTGCACATTGGTTAGAAAATATTATATGTATAACTGATATGGAAATAGGTGACGTGTGATTGTTGTAAATTAAGTAACTAACTCATATAAAAAAAGGTGTCATGTGATCATTGTAAATTAAGGAACTGTTGTTCTCTCCTAGAAAACATTTAGGTGGGTAGCTTGCAAACTATAATTAAGATTTTACCTCAAAAAGCTCGATAAAATTTTCTCAACTTTATAATTATTTTGGAAATAAATGTAGTTGGTTATGTTATTGGAGAGAATATTTTTTTTTACCTCATAGACTACATAGTGCAGGATTCACACGATGAGGAAATGACACATTTATTTTCTTGATCTTTTGGAGCTAAATGTGGTCAATTATCTTATTGGGGACAACATATTGTTGCTTTCAATACATTGTCTGGTGTAGGAGTTGAGTGAGGAAGAAATGGTGCAACACCCTCCACTATCAATAAAGTCTCATGGTTATGATGTCAATTGACGTAAAGTCTATGAACTACTGGAGTTAAATAGACAATGGCCACTAACATTATTTCAAGCTGCAATAGAACATCTTGTGCATAGATTAGGGGTAACTATCTAATGTGATTTCAATTGGTCTTGCATATATTCATGTGATTTCATCTAATCTTACATATATTTAGGGAAAGTGCTTTCATTAAGTGTTTGGGCATGAAGTTGTGGTTATACTCATAATAGTGGAAACAATACTACTTAAAGTGTTTGGGAAGGATGTTGTGGATATGCTCATAGTAGCAAAAACAAAAAGTGAAATCCCAATGGTAAGTTAAATTTAAATTTTCCATGCATAAGAATTCATTTTTCTAATATAGAGTAAAGAGAGACAAATGTTTTTCGATGAATTTTATTTGTCATGCAGAGTAAGAGAGACAATGATTTGTTTGAATGACTTATAGTTAGTTACACAACACTAATATGGCTCCCTCTGCAACAAGTGTGTTTTCATTTGCTCCAAAATGGGATTGCTCCTCTAGTTAAGTAATCTTAATCTAGTAATCTATTTTAGTTACATAGCACCAATATGGTTCCTTAACAAAAGGTGTGTCACCAATTTCTCTTCTATGGCTTTACTACTTCATCTAAATAATCTAAAATTTGATTATGACAGCAAGGTCTCACTACATATATGTTTGGTTGTTTGGTGGTTTCTTAGGAGGTGGTTTTTGCCTCGTTTGAGGTTGAATTAAGTGTTTCAATGACATTTCCTCCTTGGTATGGTCATTCCTCAAGTATTGAGTGTATTCCTTTCTTGAGTGTGTGCTAAGGTTGCCCTTGGTACATTCCTTCTTCAAATAGTGAGTGTGTGATTTGGCCCTTTTGTGAAGGTTGTGTTGTAAGTGTTATGAAGGATATGGAAATGGTGGTTGGCTATGAATTCGGTGGAAATGGTGGCCACACAATTAACAAGACAAGGTAATGGAGGCACAAATGTGAAGTTGGTGATGTGAAAGCACTAGAGATAGTAACAACAAATTCAAAACTTTGGCTAACTTCAAATATATTTTTTTATAATTTGGATACATCCAAATATTTAGATTAATCTAAAAAATTTCATTCACAACTTGTTTTAGAAAGCAAAGTCCAAAAAACTTCTCAATTATGCTTTTTAAGCAAAATCTACAATAAAACTTAAATTATCTTCCAATAATATTTGAAAAAAATATTATTTTTGATTTTATATATATATATATATATATATTTTGGAAATAACCCAAAAATAATAATATTAATAATAAAAACAAAACTATCATGACCAATCAATCGCTATATAATATTGACATTATTAATTATTACAGTCTTGACATTATTAGTGATAACATAATAATCACTCGCAATATCTAGTCAATTTTTTCCCTCTATAAATCTAAGACAACATAGCCTATATGAGGCTTTAGGCCTTTTCTTCTGCCAAAAACTTATGTCTTTTGGTCTACTCGATATTTTGGTTATTTGATTTTTGAAGGGTTGATTTCGCATTGCAGGGGAGTTTTTGCTTTTTGATATTTCAGTCTTTGTGGACGCAGAAGCTTCCAACACCACATTCTTCTTACATACGTCTCTGAACCTAGTTTTCAACATTTTGATATTAACGCAGGAAACGTTAAGTCTTACGTGTTGACTCCGACTTTTTAAGTTCTGCTTATTTCTATGCTCCCATTAGCAAGTTGTCTACTAATATTTATATTAGTATCGATACTAAGTGGAAGAAAAATGATTGCAATATACGATATTGACGTTGATAAAATTTTTTTGGTTTGTCAAAGGGAAATTAAGACCAATATTTACAAAAATAATCCTAGCCTGATATAATAACATTGTTGAATTCATGGGAGCAGCTTAATTAGATCTCATGTCAAATACAAATTTCAATATTCAAATATATGATTCAAGCTAACCAAAAAGACATTAGTATCAAACAAAAAAAAATTATTTGATATAATAATTTTCAAATCGTATGAAATAAAATTAACTAAAATTTACCAACCACTAAAACTTCCCTATTAAACATGTTAAATAATATTATCTTAAGTCAAATTGACTTTTAGTTAAGCAAACCATTAGAACTTCCCATAAAACAACGTCGAATATCACCGTAAGTCAAATTCACTTTATATAAGCTAAATTAAGTCTATGTTCTTTAATATACCTTTTGAAATAAAGAGTAGTTATTTATCTCTAAAAAATTAAGTAAAAATATTTTTAATTTAGATATTTATTTGTGATCGAGTATAGTCATTATTTAAAGAAATATGTATTAACGGATTAAGATTATTTAATGAAAATTATCAAATAAAATAATTAATTAGAAATTTTATTAATTTTAAGATTGGTTATTGATTTTAAAGATGTAGATGAAAAAATATTTAAATTTAATTATTATTTTATATTGAATATAATTATTATTTGAGTTGTTTTGTTTTTGTATTTTTGTATTTTTTTTTTTAAGTTAGATAGTTAAATGAGGATTATATAAATGAAAATCAAATTAGTGATATTAGTTCAAATTGTTGAGGTTGCTAAAATCTTGTTTAATTGGAGAATTTTGTATATAGAAACTTTTAAGAGTAGGTCCAAAAAGACTACTAGTGCTCCAAACAAAAAATTGATAGTCAGTCATAACAATTATTAGGCAAAATCTCCAAGCTGGTCACTACCCTCATGTTAGGAGAAGGAGAAGATCACTACCCTCATGTTAGGAGAAGGAGATGATAGCTGATTTTTTTTTGCTAGAATGGTCCATGTGCAATCTATACTATCAATTTTTTCCTCCAATTTTACCAATCTTGTACCTCCCTATACAACTTGCAATATTCAAATGATGATTAACATTGTACTTGCTTCTTCATGACAAAGTGACTAAAGCACATATCACATATAATGTGAAAGTATAGAAGGAACCATAGCCCTCTTTGATGTAAATTGACATCATATGAAGACTAGAGAAATACTCCTTAACTTATTAGAATTGTTTAAGAAAAATTATCAAAAATTGATAATAATTATTGAAGACTAATTATCGGATAAAATGAATTATTAACAATAAGCAAGAAAAAAACATATACTTTTGAAGCTTATATTATTAACCCTTTTTAAACTCAAAAACTCAGCTATAATCTTAAGTTTCAAGAAAAGCTACCGATCTTAATTACCGAAAAAAAATGATCGATAACCAAGGTGTTAAGAATCTCCACATCTGTAACGTCGAAACATCTATTATAATAGAAAATACTAACACTGATTTTCACGGTTTCTTCTACTGATTTTTAGTTTCAAACTTAACCGTTGACATAATTAATTTGCGGACTTTAATTTGTGGACTACTGACAACCCGACGAATTCATTCATTTGGGATTGCTCTGACCGGAAAGCAAAGCGCTGAAAGAAAGTTAAATCTGACGTTTATCGTAACCATTCAGTTAATTTCGTATATTTATATAGAAAATATTGAATTATTTAACTGGACCTATGATTCATTGTTCGGAACATGTTGTTGTGGGTGAATCATTATTGTTTTCCCAACGCCGATTCTATGCTTATCATCTCATCTTCCCCCATGGAATTATATGTTGCTCGCTTTCTTCCTTGCCTGCCTCCACACCTCTTCTTCCTTATCCTTACTGCCTTCTGTGCCTCTCTATTCCCCTGCTCCTTATGTTTGGACGCGCAATATGAGATCTGCCAAAATACTAGTAAATGCGGGAGTATGGATATAGAGTATCCCTTCGGTGTAGGAAACCGTGGCTGTGGTCACCCTAAGTTTCAGATCAACTGTGTGCAAAATTCAAGTCCAGTTATCGAGATTCATGGCCGGAGTTACACAATATTAAGGATTTATAACCATATTAACAGTTTCGTTATTGCCAGGGGCCAGAATTGCAAATTTTTTTATCATCGCAATAATTATCTTCAGATACCGCTCTCAGAATATGGAGACGACCTCTTCAACATTTCGGGTAAAGAGAACAGGACTCTGGACGTGTACCGCTGTCATATATCATTTCAGGATGCATTCGACTCCACTGGAGGGCAGCTCTGGAAATGTAATGCTACTGTCTATTACAATTTCTACAGCTTAGGCCATTCGTCCATCCCGGGATGTACTATGGAACAAGTTAATGTTGAGGTTGGAAAAACGCGTTGTGTTTCCAATGATACAAATAGAGATAAAACCTGCATTTCATGTCAAGGGAGTGGAGGGATATGTGGTTACAAAATTTCGGACTCAAATTGGCCGTTCCTCTGCTACTGCAAGGACGGACCCCGTACTGACAGATGCTCCGGCCATGGTATGTTCTATTTTAACCTTTTGCAAAACTACTTAGAACTATAAGTTCAGTTAAGGTGATGGAATAAATTTACTCTGTGAGCCCAAGTAATCAGGCTATTATAGGCAACAGTATGTCGCCGATCTTTATCTCTCTCATTTGAAGCTTCCAATATTCATATCAGTGGGTGTACTGAACTCCAATTATCTAAAACAAGATCATATTATGTGAATCATTCTCGTACTTTTCATAACTTTGTGTTGCGGCCGCGTTACAGGTCGTAGAAATTTCAACTTGGCCACTGTAATAGGTAAATTTATGATTTCTTCCCAATCTGTTTCTCCGCTTTAACCCTACGGTAAATTGATTTTCTTTATTCTATTCGGGATCCAGGATCACATTGATATCGATCCCTAAATGCCACCGCAGGTTGTTTCTTTGGGGGAGTTGCGCTGATAGCGCTACTGTCCTCAGCATATTATTGGAAAAACAGAAAGCCTCCTCTCAGCAGTGTTGTTCCTAGACATTTACCTGGGCGTGAGATGGACAATTTGCCAATATTCTCTTACGAAGCACTTCGTGAGTCTACAAATTGCTTTCACGAGGAGAACGAACTTGGCGTCGGAGGGTTCGGGTCGGTATATCTGGGTAAACTTTGGGACGGGCGAACTGTGGCCGTGAAGAGACTTTTTCAGCATAACTCGCGGAGACTGGAGCAGTTCATCAACGAGGTGAAGATATTTTCAACCTTGAATCATCCACACATTGTTCGTCTTTATGGCTGCACCTCTGCAGATAGCCCAGAGTTGCTGCTGGTATATGAATTTGTCCCAAATGGTACCCTAGACGACCATCTTCATGGCGACCGCAAAAACCCCAAGGGATTACCATGGAATACTCGATTGAACATTGCTATTCAAACGGCCCAGGCCTTGGCTTTCCTTCACGGCCTTGCTCCGCCTATATTCCACAGAGATGTGAAATCCTCTAATATTCTCTTGGACGAGAATTTGGATACCAAATTGGCTGATTTTGGACTTTGCAGGCTTGTGCCTGTAGATGCCTCTCATGTGACTACTATCCCACAAGGCACACCAGGGTATGTTGACCCAGAGTACTATCAGTGCTATCACCTGACTGAGAAATCCGATGTGTACAGCTTCGGGGTCGTTTTGGTGGAGATAATCTCTGCCAAAATAGCGATGGACATAAATCGGAACAGAAGGGAAATCAACCTTGCTAACTTAGCCATAACGAAGATTCAAGAAGGGGCTTTGGATGAACTCGTGGATCCGCAGCTGGAGGTTGAAGTGAATCATGAAGTAAAGGTCATGGTGAGTGCAGTTGCAGGATTGGCCGTCAGATGCCTGGCATCAGAGAGGGATGACAGACCGCAAATGGGGGAAATTGTTGTTCAGCTTGAGAATATCAAAGATTCGTGTGGTGCCTCCACTGGTCCAGGTGAACAACGGGAGCTGGGATCTTCTTCTAACATCATCAACCAGTCAAATACAGTGCCTTTCTCTCCCATCTCCGTGCAAGACAGGTGGCCGAGTATAAGTTCCACTCCCGAGTACCCACCACATAAGTGCATAAATTTCTCTTCCTAATCGTATAATTGCAACTTGCAGCATTTAAAACTGGTTAAACAATTTGATTTAATTACTGTAATTAAACGTCCTATTGAAGTTTTTTGATATTGTTAAACGTACATTGAAGTTTTCTGATATTGTTACTGGATGTTGTTAATCATGATTCGAATTTCTTCAGGGCGAGGCTCTATAATCAGAGTCAACAATATACCTAATTTATTATCAGTCATCAAAATAATTGAGTCATGTGGTTGTGGGAGAAACTACTCTCAATTGCTAAGATATTAAAATTGTTGAGGGAAAAGGATTTGTAAATATATCTTCAACCTATTCATTAGTGACCACATATTCATGTTGAACAACACTACTCATTAGTGATCACATATTCAAGTCGATTGATCATCTTGATTGATCACATATTCAAGATGCGAAATTTTTTTTATATGAAAAAAATTAAAACAAAATTTTCATGGTGAAAATATAAATATAAATCAAATTTGTGTAAATTTTGAAGAAAAAAAAAGAGATAATTCTGATTACATGAAATTGATTTCCAACTAGGATCCAACGCTGTGAAAGAGTGGAGAAACTATATCATTTTTATCCACTATTTTTAACTTATTATTATTTTTTTATTATTTTTTTATAAGTTTGGTAAGACTACATTTTTATCAACATATCCAAATACATTATTCTGATCCAGAAAAGAAATTGAACCTATAATAAGTGGTGAATATCTTAACAGACCACTTTATCCCACCTCATCACAATTTAACCAAAACCCCACCGACATTATTTATTTATTATTATTTATTTATTTTATATATAATTTCAAATTAAAAACCAAAAATAACAAAAACAACTTCAATAAATTATATATAATAAATGATATATAATGTAATAAAAATAATATATAATGTAAAAAAAAAAAATAGATTATATATAATATTGTGAAATTTTAAAAAATCATATTTACAATCTTGACTAAAACAAAATAGTTTAATCGCTGCAATCCCAACACACAACCTGTTGACATTGCCCACAATAACATGCCTATCTCTAAATTCGTATTCGTGTGACATCGCCAACAATAACATGCCTATATCTAAATTCATGTGGTGGCATAATAATACCCATGGCTAGTTAAAGTCTATAACAACAAGGATACAGGAATAAATTGCAAATGACATATTGGATACTACATTATGTAAGCGAATTTTATTTCACAAAAGGTATTTACTTGTATTTTGATGGGTATTTATTTAATATTTTTTTGTTTATTTGATTGTTATTTTTTATATTTAATTGTTAGATATGGAATATTGTAAATTTTGTACATTATTATTTTATTTTATGTTTATTTATTTTTTAAATTGTTAGCCTATAATGATAAGTAAAATGGGTTAGAAAAATATGGGTTTCATATAGATTTATATTATATTGGATATTTAAGTCCAAATCATTCAAATCTAAAATTTCATATTTACTATTCATATCAATATTCACGAGTCATTAGTATAGTATATAAAACATTAATTTATCACGATAAATTAATCAAATTGGTGGAATCTCTAATGATTTTTAGAGTTCCCTAAGGTGTGAGCCGCCAACAACCAGCAACACCTTTTTCTTCATATTTTGATGATAATGTTCATAGGTATTCAAATGAGACTAGTTTGCTCACCCTTTCCATATGTTTCAACCTTGTGTTAACTTACAGGAATCCACCAGGTTGTGGTTATTCAACTTCTACAACTCTAAATTTTGTTTCAAGTAATAACCTCCTACTTTATATATCTCATTCTTGTTGGTGAATTATATTCATAAGTTATAACATCTCCTTCTTTCTGGCACTACTCAAGGAGATGGCTGACTGTTTCTGAACCAGGTATGAGTAACATGGCAATTTGATTTGGGTTGGTAGTTTAGTGTTTAAGGTGGAATGAAGCTGAATGGTCCGATGGTGTTGGAATTTCTGAGTATTCCAAAACACACCGAGGAATAAAAATAATTCCTCCTCTCAATACAGAGATTAAAAAAAACTTGTTGGACAAAGATGGCACACAAGAAACTATTTCATTAAACTTCCAACTACTGCTCACACAGTGTTTTTCTTCACAAATCTATTTTTAAACACACATCCTCACTGTGTTTTTTACACTCTAGCTTTTTCTGCCTTCAGCAAAAAATTACAATTTTTCTGCTCTTTGTTTTTCCTGCAGAGTCTCTTACAAAAAAAAAACACAGCAGCGCACTTTGTTTTGGCCTTCGGGTCTTTTTAAACATTACATAATAAAAGTATTTAAAAAAAATAAAACAAACTAACATATATATATATATATATATATATATATATATATATATATATATATATATATATATATATATATATATATATATATATATATATATATATATATATATAAGTTCAAACTGACTTCCAACTTGAAAGATACGTTGCAGCATTTTTAAATAAAACATTATATAAGCTTTTAAACCTTAATCTGACTGCCACATGAAAAATAGATTTTAAACCAAAGTATTAAGCCTTTGTTGTGAACTTGAGGCTAGAGATTAAACTCCAATATAATGAATTATTGGGTACCAATTCCTCCTGCTGACGTCAGGACCCAAACCCGCGCGATCGTGATTTGATTGGTCGACAGTGGGACCCCCGGACTTCAAAACAAAAGATGAGCTCAATTTCATAAAATTATCGCGTAACAAATGGGCTCCGTGACGTAAGCCTAAAATATGCACGATAAGCTCTGATTGGTTGCTGCTATTGACTTGGCCCGTTAAAAAAAAAATCAAAGTTGGCGCGAATGAGTTATGGTGGTTGGTGTAGGTATTAAGAGGCGGCATGGAGCAGGTTTAAAATTTGCAGGCTTTCGTGGTCAATCCACGGCTTCACCATACTATACAAGCTACGGCCATTTAAAACATAAATCTAATTTTCAGAGTTTAGTAAAACCAGAATGTAAATTCCAGGGTTGTGTGCACGTTAAACAAAATTTATGAGCTGATGTCCTTCGGCATTCCTGTCTGTTATTGGATTTAATACTTCAACAATCCCCCTTAAATTCAACTGTTGGGTTTTCTTCCATACCCAAACACTTTCTCAAATAATTAATACTTTTATGTCCCAATGGTTTCGTCAAAATGTCAGCAAACTGCTCCTCTGTTCTGCAATGCTTAAGAACAATTTCACCATTATTCACTAGCTCCCTGATGTAGTGATACTTAGCATCAATATGTTTCGTTCTCTTATGAAACAATGAACCTTTGACAATGATATAGTTGAGCTATTGTCACAATAAATTGTTGTGCCTTTTACCTGTTCATTACACAAACTCCTCAACATTCTTCTCATCCAAACTGCTTGACATGCTACTGTTGTAGCTGCCACATACTCTGCCTCTGTTGTTGATAAAGCCACAATTGGTTGTTTCGTAGAAGCCCATGAAATGGCTCCTAAACCCATATGAAAAACATAACCAGAGGTGCTTTTCCGGTCATCTATACTTCGAGCCCAATCACTGTCAGTATATCTAATCAATTCAGAATTTTTTGAAGTGATGTATAAAATTCCATACCTCTTTGTTCCTTTCACATACCTCAAAATTCTTTTTGCCGCTTGCAAATGTGCCTCCTTTGGCCTTTCCATAAATCTAGAAATTAAACTCACAGCATGCATAATATCTGACCTAGTTGCAGTCAAATACATGAAGCTGCCAACTATGCTCTTATACAAACTTGGATCAAAATCCTTGCTGCTATCCTCTTTGCTGAGTTTCAATCCCATCACTGTAGGAGTAATTGATTCCTTGCAATCCTGCATGTTAAATCTTTCCAAAACTTCATTTACATATTTAGCTTGAGAGATAAAAAAATTATTTTCGTTTTTCTCTACTTCTATTCCTAAGAAGTATTTCAGCAATCCCATATCAGTCATCTCAAACTCATCCTTCATGACTGATTTAAAATTATCAATGAGGTAAGCATCATTACCTGTAAAGATCACATCATCAACATATAAAACAACAATGAGCATCTTACCATCTTTCTCTTTGATGTATAATGTGGGTTCTCCTTCACATTTTTCAAACCCATTCTCTAGTAGATAGGCATCTATCATATTGTACCATGCTCTTGGTGCTTGTTTCAACCCATAAAGAGCTTTCTTCAATCTGCATACTTTATGCTTTTGGCCTTCTTTCTCATAGCTCAGAGGTTGTTCAACATAAACCTCTTCCATCAATACTCCATTTAGGAATGTTGATTTCACATCCATTTGGTAAACCTTCCACTTGTGTTGTGCTTCTATGGACAACACTTCTCTTACTGTTTCCATTCTTGCAACTGGTGCAAAATTTTCCTCATAATCTCTTCCTTGTTGTTGCTTGTAGCCTTTGACAACAAGTCTAGCCTTGTGCCTTTCAATATTCCCTTCAGCATGCTTTTGTTCTTGTAGACCCATTTCACTCCAATAACTTCTTTTCCTTTTGGGAGATCAACCAATTCCCATGTTTTATTTTTCTCTATTTCATTCATTTCTTCATCCATAGCATCTATCAATTTCTTATCTTTTACAGCTTATTCAAAATGAATAGGATCATCTACATGACAATATAAATCAAATAAAGAGTTCATACCTTCATTTGCTGCCTCTTGCTCATAAATGTCATTCAAATTTTTGAATCTAGTTCCTCTTTCACTTGGTGTACTTGTGCTTGTAGAAGCACTCAAATCTGCTCCTTATGGTGTGCTTGGAGAAGCACTGTTATCACTTCTCAAAGGTGTTCTCATACCTACTTATGGTGTCCCTTGCTATCCTTGTGTTGGTGGAGGTGGTGATACTAATGATGGATGTATCTCAGCCATCTCATCCTCATTATCATCATGAGACAAACAGCTTTTAACATTCACTATTTTCTCAATGCTTCCATCCCATGCTTCTTCTTCAATGAACTGCACATCTCTGCTTATAACAAACTTCTTGGTGGATGGGTTATACAACCTTTATACCTTGGATTCTTCACTATATCCAATAAATATGCACTTCTCCCCCTTACTATCCAACTTCTTCCTTAGTTGATATGGAATGTGTGCATAAGTCACACAACCAAAAACTCTTATGTGGGTGACACCTTGTTTTATGCCACTCCATGCTTCTTCTGGAACTCTGTTCATTACAACTTTGGTTGGGCATCTATTCAAGATGTATGCTACACAATGTACAGCTTCAGCCCAATATTCATTTGGCAAATGTTTTTCCTTCAGCATACTTCTTACCATGTCCATGATGGTTCTATTTTTCCTTTAAGCAACTCCATTTTGCTGCGGTGTGTACCTTGCTGTAAATTTCTTGTGTATGCCATTTTATCTGCAAAAATACAGAAATTATTTTGAGATATACTCACCTCCTCTATCAGTTCTTAATGCCTTAATATTTTTCCCACTTTGGTTCTCAACAAGAGCCTTAAAGTGGAAAAATTTCTCAAACACTTCACTTTTATATTTCAAGAAATACACCCAAGTTTTTCTTGTGTAATCATCAATAAAAGTCAGCATATAGTGACTGCTTGCTAATGATGGTGTTTGCATTGGTCCACACAAATCTGAATGGAAAATTTCTAAGGGTGCCTTTTCCCTTATGCTCTTTTCTGATGGAAAGCTTTCTCTGTGTTGTTTTCCCAAGATGCATCCTTCACATAGGCTGTCTAGTTTTTCAATCAATGGTAATCCCTTTACCATTCCTTTCCTATACAACAAATTCAGACCTCCAAATTTGAGATGTCCAAATCTCAAATTCCATAACCAATTTTCATCTTTTTCTTCTCTTTGGAATGTCTCTTGTGTCACTGATGTCATTTCAACTCCTTTTTTCAAATCTGCTCTCATCCTGAGATGGAACATTATGTTCCTTGTAATCTTCACTTGTGCAATGCATTACTTGCTTGGTGGTTTGTCCATAATGGTGCATACATCATCTTCAAATAAAACATTGTAGCCCTTTTGAATGAGCTGTCCAATGCTCAAGAGGTTACACTTCATACCATGCACATAATAAACATCTGATATGGATCTTCCTTCTCCTTTCTTTGTCAAAACACTTACTCTGCCTTTTCCCATGACAGAGACCTTATTGTCTGTCCCCAATGTTACTTGAGACTTTACATTTTCATCTAACATGGAAAACATAGAAATGTTTCTAGTCATATGGTTGCTATATCCTGAATCTAGAAACCATATATCTTCATTCTTTTCCTCAGCCATATTACATGCTAAAAACAACTTCTCTTGATTGATATTTTCCTTAGTAAAATTAGCACTGGGTCTATTACCCATGTCACTCTGTTTCTTCCTACATTCGTTGGCATAATGGCCATACTTCTTACAGTAATGACATTGGACTTGGGATTTTTCATACCTTTGTCCATGTGCTTGATTTTTTCCACCTTGATGGTTGTTGCCTTGGCCTTGATTATGATTTTGGTTGTTGCCCCTTCCATGATTATTTCTAGGGCTGCTTCTTCCTCCTAGGCTTCTTCCTCTTCCTTTTCCTCTGTAGTTTCCTCTGCCTTGACCTCTTCCTCTTCCAAAGGACATTTGGGTCTTGAAGGCATGCTCCAAAGATGATTTTGTTGTTCTTCCTAATCTTTGTTCATGAGTCATCAATGATGCATGAAGCTCATCAACAGTAAACTTTGAGAGATCCTTTGTCTCTTCAATGGTTGTGACTATCACATCAAACCTTGAGGGTAAAATCCTTAATACTTTCTCCACTATCATTCTTTCTTCAAGTGTCTCTCCATGAGACCATATCTGGGTGAAGAACCCAATCACATGTGCGAAGAATGAGTCTATATTATTAGACTTTTTGATACAGAGAGTTTCAAAGTCTCACCTCAAAAATTGTAGCTTTGATGTCTTCACATTCTCCATACCTTGATAGGAAATCTAGAGTGTATCCCATGCATCCTTGGACCTCTTAGCTACTGCTATCCTTGGAAACATACTTTCATGCACTGCTTGATAGAGATATAAGAGGGATTTTGAGTCATTCTTTCTGTTTCTCTTCAATAAATCCTTCTCTTCCTGTGTTAAGGCATTAAAATCATTTTCATCCGTTGGTTCTTCAAAACCATCTTCAACAAGCTCCCTTAAGTCTTGAGAGGCTCTCATGGTGAGTTCCCAATAGTCATAGTTCTTCCCATTAAACCGTGGGAGCTAAGTATTTCCAATACTCATGCTTGTGCTAGCTTTGAGAGGCAAACAGGGCTCTCATGGTGAGTTCCCAATAGTCATAGTTCTTCCCATTAAACTGTGGGAGCTAAGTATTTCCAATACTCATGCTTGTGCTAGCTCCTGCCATAGCTAGCACACTAAACTATGCTTTAAACTTGACTGTGTTTTTAAACAAATTGTCTCTCTGCTTAAGAGACAAACTTTGTCTTTAAAAAGACTTCTCTGGATTGCACTTTTTAATCACAAAACAAAAACTCTGTTTTTGTAAAATACCTGGACTTTTGTTGAGCCTTCACACTACTGGAGAACTGCTTCAACAACTCCTTCCTTCTTCCTTCAGTTTCTTTGACAAACTTCAAAGAGCCTGGACTAGCTCTGATACCATGTTGGAATTTCTAAGTATTCCAAAACACATAGAGGAATAAAAATAATTCCTCCTCCCAACACAGAGATTAAAAAAAACTTGCTGGACAAAGATGGCACACAAGAAACTATTTCATTAAACTTAAAAATATATTACAGAGGATGCCACAGAACTGTTGTTCTGGAATTTGCAAAAAAAAATTCCAACTGCTGCTCACACAGTGTTTTTCTTCACAAGTTTGTTTTTAAATACACAGCCTCTTATACTCTAGCTTTTTCTTCCTTCAACAAAAAATTACAATTTTTCTGCTCTCTGTTTTTCATATAGAGTCTCTTACAAAAAAAACACAGCAGTGCACTTTGTTTTGGCCTTTGGGCCTTTTTAAACATTACATAATAAAAGTATTTTAAAAAAAATAAAACAAAGTAACATATTATATGTATATTATAAACTTAAAAATTTTATCATATATGTATATATATATATATATATATATATATATATCTAAAAATTCAAACTGACTTCCAACTTAAAAGATACGTTGCGGCATTTTTAAATAAAACATTACATAAGGTTTTAAACCTTAATCCGACTGTTGCATGAAAAATAGATTTTAAACCAAAGTATTAAGCCTTTGTCGCGGACTTGAGGCTGGAGATTAAACTCCAATGTAATGAATTATCGCGTACCAATTCATCCTGCTGACGTCAGGGCCCAAACCCGCGTAATCATTATTTGACTGGTCGGCGGTGGGACCCCCGGACTTCAAAACAAAAGCTGAACTCAATTTCATAAAATTATCGTGTAACAAATGGGCTCTATGACGTAAGCCTAAAATCTGCATGATAAGCTCTGATTGGTTTCTATCATTGACTTGGCCCGTTCAAAAAAAAATTCAAAGCTGGCGCGAAAGAGTTATGGTGGTTGGTGTAGGTATTAAGAGGCGGCATGGAGCAGGTTTAAAAGTTGCAGGCTTTCGTGGTCAATCCACGGCTTCACCATACCATACAGGCTACGACCATTTTAACCATAAATCTAATTTGCCGATAAGGAATTTATGAGGATTTTCTTTCTGCTGCTACTCAAGGAGATGGCCGACTGCTTCTGAACCAGGTATGAGTAACATGGAAATCTAATTCTAGGTCAAACTTTCTAGTTATGATGGGTTGGTAGTTTAGTGTTTAAGGTGGAATGAAGCTGAATGGTCTGAGGGTAGTCTCGAACTGCAAACTAGTTCACCTAGTTTTGAACTTTTGAAAGTGGTGGAATGGTGTCTGAAGTGCTATATGGGGAATAGCAGAATATATTTTTATGATGCTATATGAATGGGTACAAGTGAAGTTTGAGAGACTGATGAGAAGAAATATCTCTGGGGGTTATAATTTTATAACAGTTTGTTTATAACATTTATCAGTGTGGAAAGGAATATACATTTTTTATTAGGGTTATGTTTCTCTACAGTGCATTATAAATACTAAAGGGTGATTTTCAATTCCATCATTGCCATTACTCACTAGAGGATGCCCTCTGAGCTTAGGGAGGTGTTTATGATCATATGTTTAATGTTTGTCACCATCGTCATATTATTGGCCATGTATAATACAAGCTATAAGGAAATGTTAAACCGAGGAGGTAGAATCCCATCACAAGAATCATCCTCTGATTTAGACTCTCAACCATCACAACAACAATAAAAATGATATTATCTCTAGCGTAAGTGGGTGGAATCTTTCATTATATCCATACCTTGCAAGGATTTTGGAATACAAATTTGTTCCAGATGGTGGAGATGCCCGGGTTGTTGTTGTTGTTGTTGCTATCATGTGTGATAGCTTCACAGTGAGGAACTGACTTGTTTTTCCGGCGAAATTTTTGTTCACCACCTTTTTTCCGACCCTTCAATGGCTGACTGGAAATTGATTTCATCCACTCACTCTGTTCACCGGATTCTATAATTAATTTTTGCACTAACGAATCTTGTCTAGGGTAGGAATTTCAAAGTTTTTTAGTGTGGAGATCGGTTTACATCTAGTATTACTGACACACTGAGTACATCAAGGTTCCATTTGGTCTCGATTGAGAATATCTAGGTTATAGTTTATGTGGGTGGTGACTTCTATTTAAAGGATCTAGAAGGATGCTGACATTTCCTAACTAAATACTTCCTTTTCACATTATCCAATATCCATTGGTTTAATGGACTGACATCCTACATCTTGCTTGTTAGGTGTGGTTGGGATCTCCAACACAAGATACGAACATTCTTAATGCTTGTCATTTTTGCCCATTTATAAATGACAACTCTCTGTCTCAGCATGCCAACATCTGGGTGAGATTAGACACAAACCTAACCTAGCCACATCACAACCTCACTTCGTTTTATGTCAGCATTAAAAAAAAAAAAAAACAACATGGCTGAAATTAATGATATTCTATATTTTGACACGTCTACACATGAAGCTCTGATAGCTGCCACGATTGACGCAAAACAAAGACGTCAGAGAGAATTGGAGGTGGATGCTCGCTTGATCGCTCAGTCCATTGTTAAGCCCCTCAGTTTCATTGATGGTCCAAAACATGGTTGTGATGAGGGTTATCTGAATGCTAGTAACAAGGGTGCCTTTCGATGAAGGGGTCTTGGATAGAAGTTGAATACCTATTACAAACTAGCCATGGATGTGAAGGAAGTTGTGCTGGAATATGATGACTTGTGGGGGAGGGTGGCTAGCCTCAGAAGCGAGCGCTAATTGGCTGCTGGATGTTTATGGATGAGAGTGAAGTAGATATGATGGACTGGGCGAAGAAGTATTGGAGACCCATTGTTGGATATACCCAAAAGGTAATTTTACTGCTAAACAGTTGGTTTAGCATCCATTTCATGCATGAGATTGATGTCAGAAAGATCCTGCGGCAGACATCGGTGCGGGGGGGAATTTTCATGCAAATTTTACCCTCGTATCTTGGATTCAACCCGATAATCGAGGCACCTAAAAGAAAATTTGTGTGGGTAAAGCTACCGGGACTCTTGCTTGAATTCTAGACATTAAATGCTTTAAGAGCCATTGGAAAATCCATTAGCAGTACTACAAAGTATATTGACCCCCGCATTCTTGCATCCAGTGATAAAAGGATTGCTTGGTTATTGGCGGAGGTGTGTTTGTCTGGTGGTATACCTAGGGATGTTGATTTGGTCTAGGGACAAAGAAGACATAGACAAAGAGTGTATTATTGGGCATATCGTTCAGATGTCTAATTTGTCATCGCATTGGGCACTTAAAAGGAAGTTGCCCTATGAGGCTCAGAAATCCTCTTCGCAGGAAGCTGAGTATTGATGGCTCATGGAAGTACAAGGCTACAACTAGAACGCAAGAATATCTCCCATCAGGTAAGTCTCTTCTGTCGTCTTCTCATGATGAGATATATGCCTTGGCTAGTGCTCTTAGTGATAAATCCCCTCCTCCTATAAACGATGCCGCCCCTTCCAATGAAATGGTGGTTAAAAACTGCTCTATTCATGAGGCTGGAAGGACTAACCAGAAAATCTCTCTTGTATCTGAATCATCTAATGAACCACCACAATCTACCACCTCGGACGTGCCTCTGCATATTTCTCCCTCCATGCCACCCCTTGAATGGGCCTCTCCACAATCCTCGCGGCATAACGAAACCTTAGACATCTCAGATTTTCCCAGGAATACTGTTGGTAGTGACATAGATTCCCTATTAGGAAAGCCGAACCTCGACCTCATAGCTTTGACTGTTTTTGATAAGGTTCCACAGGAATCTGACATTGTCATTTCTCCTGTCTCTAGTAACAACATCACTGTGCGTAAAAAATAAAAATCGGGGACAAGACGCTTCAGGGGTAGATTAAAAACCAAATCCCTTTTCCAGGATGATTTTCAAGACCTAATGGATGTTCCCATCTCTGCCTTTGATGACCTTAGGGTGCTTAAAGCAAGCAACCCTTCTGGGGTTACCAAATTACTTCCATATTATCTCTTAATTTGAGGGGTATGGGAGACTCCTTCAAACACTCTTGCCTAAGAGATATGCTTTGTGAATTGAAACCTTTTATTGCTCTCTTTTAGGAGACTCTGTGTAATAGGTCGAAAGTTATTAGCACTTTATTAGCTATTAGACCGTGATGGCATGTGGCTGCCATTGATGCGATTGGCCATGCAGGAGGTCTACTTGCTATATGGGATCCATTGTATGCCAAATTTTAGGCATACAATTTTTTTGTAGGTATTATACTGTCTGGGAGAATAAGGAGATTTCATGGCATTTTCAATATTTTAAATTTATATTCACCATGTCAAAATATAACTGCTTTCTGGTCTCGACTATATCAGCCTATCATCCTTAAAATTGATAACTTGATTGTCATCAAAGACTACAACTCTACTCTCCACCTTGACGAATCATGGGGAATCAAAGCCAAACTTTATCCGATGGCGGATCACATTGGACTGCTTTTTGAAAAATCTCAACTTAAATACATAAAACCTTTTTGTTGTGTAACCAGCTCCAAAAAGAGAAGAAAAGAGATATCAACGCCTTAGAAATGAGCCACTTCGAGGGGGAAACCTCCAATACATTACATAAATGAACAATTCTTGGATGATACGATTTACAAAACCTCCTTTCTATATATACGAGTCCATGGGGCCATAATGTAATCCTAGTGGGCCACAATGTAATCCTAGCCGACCTAACCATAATAATTTAAGGGCACAATAATAACAAAATGGGGGTTACAAGGGTAAAATAATAACAATAAGGGGGTTACACTAACAATAATAAGGGACTATACTAGTAATATAGGAACCTAACATGCCCCTCTCCTTCAAAAAAAGTGTTGTCCTCAATGCTTGAGTAGCTCTAGGTGCTTTTGTATAAAATTCTCATCCTCCCATGTAGAATCTTCAGTGGGTAAGTTCTTCCACTTGATGAGATATTCTGAAATTGATCGATTCCGTAGTTGTCGAGTTCTTGTTTCCGTGACCGCTTCTGGTTCCAATATGATTTTTCCTTCCTCATCAAGTTCTGGCAATATTGTTTGAACTGGAAGATTTTCACTTATAACCTTCTTTAAGCACGAAACATGGAAAACTGGATGTACTCGCGAAGAAGCAGGAAGCTCCAATTTGTATGCCATAGTACCAATCTTTTGCAACACTTTGTAAGGACCATAGTACTTTGGCGATAATTTATTATCCTTCTTAGCTTGCTTGAGGGACATTTGTTTATATGGTTGTAGCCGTAAAAATACCCAATCTCCTACATCAAAACTTCTCTCGCTGCGATGTTGATATGCCTGTTGTTTCATTCGATTTTGTGCCAAATTCAGGTTATCCTTTAAGAGTTGGAGAACTTCTTGCTGATGCTCGATGTGATCTTCCACTGCTTGAACCTTCGAATTTTTCCTTAAAGATGATGTGATCGATGGTGGATGATATCCATAAAGTGCCATAAATGGGGTCATTTTTGCTGCAGTATGGAAGGAAGTGTTATACCACCATTCACGAGAGGTAACCACTTGACCCATTGTGTTTGTTTATCAGATACAAAACAACGAAGATATCCTTCCAAACATTTATTTACTATCTATGTTTGACCATCAGATTGAGGATGATAAGATGAGCTATGAGCTAATTGAGTACCCAAACAAGAAAATAACTTCGTCCAAAAATTTCCCGTAAAAATGGGATCTCTGTCGCTCACAATAACCCTTGGGCTTCCATGTAGCTTTTGAATTCTATCCACAAATGTAGTAGCAACTATACTTGCTTTAAATGGATGAGATAATGCACAAAAGTGTGCATACTTGGTAAGTCTATCAACTACCACCATGATGACATTCTTACCTTCGGACTTCGGTAAACCTGTGATAAAATCCATTGAAATCTCCTCCCAACGTTGACTTGGAATGGATAAAGGTTGTAGAAGTCCCGGGGTCTTAATTGTCTCCACTTTATTCTGCTGGCAAACCAAACATTCCGCCACAAACTTTTGAATATCAGATTTAAGGCCATCCCAAAAAAAATCTTTCTTCACCCCGTGGTAAGTTTTTAAAAATCCTGAGTGTCCTCCTAAAGGAGAAGTGTGCAATTCCAGAAGAATCTTTTGTTTTAGTTGGGAATTCTTACAAAGATATAAGCGATCTTTGTAACATAAGGAATCATTTTTCCAACTAAATGTATCAGATGTACTAGGATCTTGCTGCAACTTTTGAATGAGTGTCCATACATCTTTCTCCTTCTTCCATTCATCTCTTGCTTCGGTTATCCAATCTGGTTGGATAATAGAAATGGCACAAAGCAATGCTTCCACCTCTTCATTCTTTCTTGAGAGTGCATCCGCAACAACATTAAGCTTTCTTTTTTTGTAGATTATTTCAAAGTCATAACCCAACATCTTTGTGACCCATTTTTGCTGCTCTTCTGACGATAGTCTTTGTTCCAAAAGTGTTTAAGACTATCATGATCAGTTTTTACCTTGAAGTGTCTTCCCATTAGGTAAGTTCGCCATTTCTTTAGTGCATGCAGTATTGCTAACATTTCCTTCTCATAAATAGGTTTCGGTAAATACTTTCCTTTGATTGGACGACTTTCAAAAGCAATGGGTCTTCCTTCCTGCATTAAAACTGCACCAATTCCATTTCCTGAGGCATCACATTCCACAATAAAGGTTTTTGTGAAGTCCGGTGTAGCTAAGACCGGTGCTAGGCACATTGCCTCTTTAAGACGTTCAAAGGCCTTAGTTGCTTCAGGATTCCATGAAAATGCATCTTTCTTCAATAATGTTGTTAGAGGTGCTGCTATTATCCCATAATTCTTAACAAACTTGCGATAATAACCTGTTAACCCGAGAAATCCTCGCAACTGATTTATTATCTTGGGGACTTTCCATTCCTTAATAGCTTTAATTTTGTTAGGGTCTACTTTCACACCCTCGTGAGATATAATATGACCTAGATATTCCACCTCTTGTACCCCAAAGAAACATTTGGATGTTTTTGCATATAATTGTTTCTCCTTTTTCTTCTTGATTTTTCCTTTTATCTTGAGAGTTTGAGGAGTGGTAGTTCCTGCCAGTGCATTACATGATATGGTCGGATTCATTTCTTCCTCTTCTGGGGCTGGTTCCTGGTGTATATCCTCTTATTGTTCATTTTCTTCTTCCTCTTCACAATCTATGTAAAATAATTTCTTCTCAGCACACTTATGACCTTTAGTGTATTTGCTATCACAACTGTAGCAAAGCCCTTTTTCTCTTTTTTCTTCCAATTGTTGTGGTGTCAACCTTGTAGGTTGTGGAAATCTAGGCGTAGCAACACTTCCTTCTTTATAGAATTGAGTGGTAGGCTTCCTTGTCGCTATAATTTTACATTCAACTTTTCTTGCCAACCTGAATGCCTTCTCCAATGAATCAGGTTCCAAAACACGAACTTCATGTTGGATGTTATCCTTTAGAGTACCTATGAAGAGATCAATCCCGTGTTCCTCTGGAATATCAGTTACCCTTATATTCAATTTTTGGAAGTCCTCAATGTGCTGTCCCACTAAACCCTTTTGTTTGAGATTTATCAATTGGCTAAAGAAGGTGTTGCTCTTTGTATCCTCATAATGTGCTATCATTTCCTCCGTAAAAAATTGACCAAGTGACAATTTTTTTACGGGAGCAAAGCCATCGATACCATACAAATGTATTTTGTTCTAAATGTAAAGTTGCAATGCGTACCTTTTGTGTGTTTTGCACATTATGGAAATCAAAATATTGCTCCATCTGTAGTATCCATGTTACAGGATCCTTCCCATCAAACTTCCTCATATCCATTTTTGGAATATGGTGGTTCTTCCCGCCAACATTAGAGTTTATGAAATCACGATTAACATTTATTTTGTTCTCATCATGAGTTTCCTCTACTATCTTTTCACCATTAGGAAACATTTCTTGTATCAATTTTTTCAAACCTTCCATGTCTGCTTTTAGATCATCCATCTTAGTCTCCATGTTAGCTTCCATTCCATCCATCTTAGCTTCCACGCCATCCATCTTAGCTTCCACGCCTTTCTTCAAACCGTCCATCTTCACTTCCACGCCATCCATCTTAGCTTCCATGCCTTTCTTCAAACCATCCATCTTCACTTCCACGCCTTTCTTCAAAACTTCCATTTCATTTTTTGTTTCTCTTTGCGAGAGTGAAATTTGTTGCACCTGCTCTTGTAATTTTTATAGATCATGTTGCAATTCTTCATCTTCATGAGTCATGGTAGAGCCTTTTGAAGGCTTTTACTTGCTTTGAGGAGCTCGATATTGAAATTGAATTATCTATGTAATTGAAAATCTTCAATATCTGAAATTTAGCCTTGTAGTAGCCCTCTGAAGCTTCTTTCAAATGCCATAGGTCTGATATAATTTGGATTCCCCAAGACAAAGTTGTGTCCAATCTCCCACAATGACCTAATTTTGAACTGGTTCAGTAGAGCAAACTTGTAGGACTTGCCACATGTCACTGTTTCATCCTTTGTCTCTGAAATTGATAGCCAAGAAACTGCAGTCCGTGAACTTGCGACCACTTTTTACGGCACTCAAATCCACTGCCCAGCGAGAGAGTTATTGAACTTTTCCCACGATCACCTCTTTGAGATGAAATTCAGGAACCTGAAAAAGCACTACCTTCCACAGATCATATCTCCAAAAATATTGCGAACCAAGCTCTGAAATTTTTTTAAAAATTTCCTTAGGATTTCGTCTTCGCACCATACGAATTTCAGATTTTGAACCTTCGTAGAACAAAATTTATAGCGCAAATTCCACGATGACCTGTTTAGGAGCTTGAAAAAAGACCTAACTTCCCCAGATGATATCTCCGAAAATATTACGAACCAAGCTCTGAAATGTTTAGACAATCTTCCTCAGGATTTCAGCTTCGTACCCTAAAAATTTCAGCTTCTAAAACTTCGTAGAAAGAAAGTTATAGAGAAAATTCCACGATGACCTGTTTGGAGCAGCGAAACCCTAGAATCCAAACCTCTGATACCAAACGTTGTGTAACCAGCTCGAAAAAGAGAAGAAAAGAGATATCAACGCCTTAGAAATGAGCCACTTCGAGGGGGAAACCTCCAATACATTACATAAATGAACAATTCTTGGATGATACAATTTACAAAACCTCCTTTCTATATATACGAGTCCATGGGGCCATAATGTAATCCTAGTGGGCCACAATGTAATCCTAGCTGACCTAACCATAATAATTTAAGGGCACAATAATAAAAAAATGGGGGTTACAAGGGTACAATAATAACAATAAGGGGGTTACACTAACAATAATAAGGGACTATACTATTAATATAGGGACCTAACACTTTTCCTGTTATCCCAACATGGACAAATCAAAGAGCAGATGGGGACTACATTGGAAAAATATTAGACAGAGCAATGGTGAGTGAAACTCTATTTTGTTAGTTGGGACATCTAAGGTCCGGGGTGTTGGTGTTGGACCTCTCGGATCATATGGCCATTTTTCTCTCATGGTGCGCTGGGAGTAAGTGAAGTGGCATGCCATTCAAATTCAACCGTGCATGGCTAGATGACCCTAAATATAACCAGCTGGTAAGAGAATTTTGGAACAACAATAATCCATATGTGGGTATTTTTGGATGGGAAAGATTTCATGCAAAACTCCAAAGGATTAAAAGCATAACAAAAGATTGGGAAATTAAAAAGGACTTGCTCAAGGCAAAAATAAAGGAAATATTGAGCAAATTTAGTAGTCTTCATGTTTCTTTTGTAAATAAGGCCCCTGATCAAGAGACATACAAATTTATAGATCAACTACAGAAAAGGAAGATGGAGATCCTGAAGATTGAAGAAATTACTTGGAAGCTAAAAAGCAAGATAAATTGGCTCAAAGAAGGAGACCTAAATACAATTTTTTTCATAAAAGTGCCAATGAAAGGAAGAATAAAAATACCATATGGTACATACAAAGAGTTGATGGGAGTTGTGCCTCCTCCACGATTGAGATTCAGGAGGAGGCCTACAAGCACTTCTCAACCTTCTACCAAGCGGACCAGAGCATTGAAACAGCCTGCGAGCGATGGGTTCTTCAACATATTCCAAAAAATTTTGATACTGAGGCCATTAGAGTATTAAATTCATAAATTTATAAGGTGGAAGTGGAGGCAACGCTGAAATATTTTTCCCATGACAAGTGCTCGGGACCGGATGGTTGGTCGACAGAATTTTACTCACATTTTTTTGAGATTATGGCTGAGGAGATCACTGCAGTAGTGGAACAAGGCCGAATTATGGGGCATATCCCTGCAAACATGAATTCCACTTTCTTGGCACTCATACCCAAATCTTCAAAACCCAAGGCTTTCTCGGAATTCAGGCCAATAGCCTTATGCAATTTAGTGTACAAAATATCTTTAAAAATTATTGCTAACAGGATCGGGGAGACTTTATCTAAGACCATCTCTCTTGATAAATATAGGTTCCTAAGGGGTCGTTCTATACATGATGCCATAACCATTACACAGGAGGCAATGCACTCCATGCATGTTGGGAAACAGGAAGCTCTCATTATGAATATTGATCTCCTCAAAACTTATGACAGAGTTGATTGGTCATTTATCCACCTTGTTTTAATGAAGATCAGGCTTCCCTTGGGATCCATTTGATGGATTATGGCTTGCATTACTTCTGTCAGATATGCAGTGATCATTAACGATATGCCAACTAAATTCCTTGGAGCTGATTAAGGGTTAAGATAGGGATGCACATTGTCCCCCCTCATATTCATATTAATAATGTATGGATTTAGCAACCTTATGAACATGGCGTTGCAGGCGGGCTTTATTACTGGTCATTCCTTCTCTAATTTTGTAAGTATTTCCCACTTCCTTTTTTTTTATGATCTTCTCATTTTTGGCTGGCTCATTTGAAATCACTGGTTCTACATACATTATTTTCTTGCCCGATTTGGTGCTGCCTATGGACTATGCATCAACAAGGAAAAATATTTCCTTCTAAGTGAATATGAAGATGCAAATGAGATAAATTTTATTGCTGGCTTTCTTGGTGTACAAAACAAGAAGGCAAAGGAAGGTTTTTTAAATCTGGGATATATGATTTAGCCATGTGGATATAAGGTGAGGGATTGGATGTGGTTTGTGGAGAAGTTCATATTTAAAATTACCAAATGGACTCACAAATGGTTGATGATGGGAGGTAGATTCATAATGATACAAGCGATCCTATCCAAAATTATAGCATACTGGGGTCATCTCTTTTTTATTCCAAAGCAAACTATATCTCAGATCAATGCAATTTTATCATGGTTCTTATGGGGAGGGGCCTCCATGGAAAAGAGGCATCATCTATGCAAATTAGATATATTATTTTGTCCAAAACAATAGGGGGGATGGGGCATTTTAAATACAAGAGAATTCAATTATGCCCTCCTCATTAAATCCCTGTGGAGACCCATAAATTGAAATGGAATTTGGTCTGAAATCATCAAGTGCAAGTATTTAACAGGAGACTCACTCCACAAAATATACTGTGACCAATTCACTTTCCCACGGGTCATATCTGCAATATAGCAGGGCTTCAGGAATGTAATGCAACCATTTGCTAGAAGGTTGTCATGGCGGTTTGGAAATGGGAAACGGATTCATTGAGTGGTGACAAAATTTATGGATTGACAGATGACTCTCTTTTGGAACAACTATTGGTACATCGGCTGGCACATAGAGGCATCATATATTTTTTTCAGGTAATCCATTATTGGGCTCATGGAGCACCTATTTTGAAAATGACTGCACAACTTGGACTTCTTGGCTCGGATGTTGCAGACTGGAAGAGGTTTGTGGAGAAGATCCAAGCGGCCAGTTTGTGCTACATGGTTGGCGATGACCGAATCGTATGGGAAGGGAAAATGAAGGGGGACTCATTGGTCGTACATGACATATATTACAACATCAATATGCTTTCCTTTCATGGCAACACGTCTCTAGACTTTGCGAATTTTTGGCATAGGAAAATTCCAACTAAAATTATCCTTTTTGGTTGGCTTGTATGGAGGAAGAAAAACCTCACATTAGATTCTCTCATCAAACAGGGCCTCTCTGGTTCGGGAAGATGTGTCTTTTTCCTTCAAAATGAGGAAACAGTGGAGCATATTTTCTTCTCCTGTCCTATTGTGATTTATATTTGGAAAATTTTCAGTGACTACCATATAGATCTTGGACTCTGGTGGATTTCATAGAAACTGCACATAGAGGGGACAAGGTCACGGGACAATTTCAATCCTTACCATTATTCCTCATCTGGGAAGTATGGCTCGCCATAAACATGTTTATTTTTTATGGTAAGTCGATTTGCATTCCCCATATACATGCTGCAATCATGAAGTGGATCAATGACAGGGAACCTGCTAAGGAAAAAATATGTGATGGCTCACAAAGGATTAGGCCTCACCCCATCTCCCTTCCTGCGATTTTTTTTTGATGGGGCGTGTCAGGATGGTATGATGGGATGTGGAGCATGGATCAAAATATCACAGACTAAAAGGATTCATATATGTTGGAATGGCGGAAAGGGTACAAATAACATGGCGGAGCTGATGGCACTGTGGAGTGGGTTATTGGTAGACCACAACCTGGGTTTGAGTGAGGTTTATAATTATGGAGACTCCAGAATCATCATTGATGCCATATCTAGAAAATCTGCTCTTTCCTCTCCGGGATCTCAGGGATGGCTCATGAGAACCAAGCAACTATGGGCCAAGATGCACAAGCCTCCCTTGTACCACAAATTTTTCAAAGAGAATAATACTAGAGCAGATGGACTATCGAAAAAGGGTATCAGTATTGATTTTGGTTTTTTGCAGGTTTCCCAATACAGAGACAGACAACTAATCTATGCTTCACAGATCCCCATCCCATGAGAAATCATTTTGAAGAGTGCTACTGATTACTGGATCAAGCGAGCCTGTTCTTCCATGTTTTTATGAATACGGTTACTATCTGGATGTTGAGACTGCTGCAAGCGAGACAGAGTGCAATTAAATTGGAGCATTATGTGTGCAGGGTGTTTTCATACTCAGCATTATAGTGGATGAATAGACATGTTATGTCTGTTTGAAATTTTGTTTACTTAAATGTATTTCTTTATGTTATGATGCATGTTCTGTGAATCTCTGACATGATGAATTATGGAGTATCTGAAGGCTGTAAGCTTATGTTTCTCTTTAAATATGTCTGTGGATGGATGCTTACAATGCTGATCTATATCAGGACTGTGCTTTTAGCCAGCATTTCAGAATGATGCTTGAGAATGTACTGTTTATATTTTTCAATAGACAACGTTTTTTTCTTTCTGGAAAAAAAGAAGAAAAAGAAATAGTTATTCTCTATTTGATTTTAAGAGTTTTAATGCAATTTATTTAATGTTGTTATATTCGTTGTAGATTTCATAAAATGAGTTTGTTTATCAATTTGACTAGAAAAATTATCTATATTATGGATGGAAATTGAAATCTCAAATGAGTGGTTAGTAATTATTTTTGGGTCTTTTAGATGTTGGGTCACTATAACACATTTCAATTAGCAATTCTCTTTGGATCTTTTAGATGTTGGGTCACTATAAGACATTTCAATACCTTTATTTGTTAAATGATTATTAATTTCTTCAATATTCCTATCCATTAATTTAAATATTAAAATCCTCCCAAATTCCTATTTAAAATTGAGTTAAAACTTGTCTTTGTTATCTATAAAATCTTCCTTCAATTTGAGATCAATTATGCTTCTTTGTAATTTTTTGAAACTGGTTCACCATGTAAAATCTTATTTGAGATTAAATTTAACATCTAGAAATAATAAAATAATACTTACCGTAAAAAATTAAAATACTAAAACAAAAAAAATAATGTGAGCAATAAATAAAATACTTCAATTTCATCTTAATTTTACATCAACTTTAGATACATAGATAAAGTAATTGAAAACAAAATAATAATAATAATTTACTTGTTACTACCAAGAATATATGTACTTTCTTCATTACTCAATATGAAGTTGACAAGAAACAATATTATTGATATTATAGGTTGTATTTCATTTTATCTTCAATTTACATGTAATACTTGCATAATTTTGGTTGGTAATAACCACTAGTAAATCTACTCATTTACAGTTTTACTCCTACATAAGTGACGAGAAAAACATAAATAATGTTAGAAAGTGAGTAACTCTTCGTAGGTATATTTATTAATATGTTATTCCTATCCATGTTTTATTTAAAGACTTGTTTAAATTTCGGTGGGAAGTAAATAATGATAATTATGTTATTATGAGTTGTTTTCAAGTATTTTATTTTTTGATGGTTCCCCCAAAGCTTAATAATAAAAAATCACTATACAAATATGAAGGAGCATGTATTAATGTTTAATATAGAGAATATGAATCATAAATAAAATATTTCAATGTCAATTAGGGATATATTATATAAAACAAGTGATAAAAAAAAAAAACTTATACTTAAAATATTTTATTGATCAAAACCAATATAGCATATTTCCAACTCCATATATTGACACAGTTAAGATAAATCAAATCTTAGAAATGTAAAACTTTCATCCAATTTTGCACTCAAAAAAATATTTGTATCTTGAGAGACTAATTGGTAAATCTAGTTAGATAGATCTAAGAATGTTTTATATTAATGAAATTCTTTTATAATAATAAAATACATTTGTAATATATGCCACCACATTTCAAAAAAAAAAAATATCTTTAGTCTCACGGATATTTATAATCTAATATAACTATTCAAAACATTTCTATACCCATTAAGTATAATATTAGAGTATTTATAATTTGTATTAAATTTATATACAAATTATATTTAATATTTTTATTTTTTAATTAAAAAAAAACAAGAAAGTCATTCATATGATCATTTCCATGAGAGATAACCATAAGTGAGAAATAGTCATCATAATAATTTAATTTGTATTAATAATTTTTTTAAACTAACAATTGCACCATATGTTGCAAAAGAAACGCCATAAGGCAATAGCATAGGAAAGAGTAGCCTAGAATAAATAAGAAGGCAATAGCATAGGAAAGAGTGGCCTAGAAAAAATAAGACATCGTGAAGGAATGAAAGGAAATTTTTTCTCCCATGGAAGCTGTCACTTACATCACAACTTTAATTACCATCATACAAAAAAAAAAAAATTTACGTACACTATGCTAACTTTACAACACCATTTCAACGCTACAAATCCCCAACCAAGCAATTACCTCATCATTTGGACAGAATCATAAGCAATAATTTAATGGGCAATCTATACATTGGACAATACATATGAATAATCTTGTATAAGCCTATGGCTAGGTGTTGGTATAAGCAATAATATTTGGGCTCATATATTACACCAATATATAAAGTTGAAATTCCTACGTATGAGTCTGTACATTCATAGATGCACTATCTGTCACATTTATGGTGTTACTTCACATTAGTGAATCTTGGTTTAAGAGTTGCTCCACTTGGCATCGGTTCTTCTCCTCCGTAGACAGTCTGTCAACACAATTTACTCCCGGCAGTACTAGCTACTCTGCCCCGAGTACATGTGTCACGATTTGCCTCGGATTCTACATTTCCCTCCAAAGGAGAATGCTCAGGCGTTTACTACCAGTTAGACTGTGTGCTCGAAGGGTTTGTTCGGCGACCTCTGCCTGTTAGACTACGAGCTCGAAGGGTTTTTTCAGCGTCCACTGCCAGTTATACGGTGAGCTCAACGAATTTTTCGTTTTCCTTGGGATTCCTTGGCGTTCTCTCGAACTCGGCTTCATCGTGTTGCAGACTCCACCAGGGTCCTTTATATCAGGTTTGGCTCCTCGACAGAATCATTCGCAGCTCTAAAATAGATTTCTTAGCTAATCGTTCCAATTTTTCTTTGCAAGAAGACGGATTGACTCCTCTAAATGCTTATACAGGGTTTCGACAGTGCGATAGATCCTTTAGCGCTATGGAGTCAACTCCAGAGCATGTCATCCATAGGGAGCAGGTGGCTCTTAACGCAACACAGAGGGTAAGTTTTCGCTTTCGGGCTACCCATATTTTTTTTAGATTACTACATAGTTTAAACCCTTAATTTCAAGTAAGAAATTAATCCCTTGGCTTGTGGCTTTCAGAGAATGGCCATGAATGTTATTTCTTGACCAGGTACTTATCTCTTGCCGTATGTAATAAGAGTTTTAAATTGTTATGCTTTGCTTCACTGCAAATCCTACAATTTGTTAACTCGATGGCTGGACGCTTCTCCACTTGCAGGTACGAGGAGTTTATCACTTAATATCGCATCCTTTGGCTGGCTAGCTCCGCAACTGCCTCGGCTAACAAATTTCGTTCCCATCTCGACAGCTACTTAAGTTCTCTAAAGGGGCTATGCCCTCTCCAAGTTTCTCCATCGAGGCTTTGGCTTTTGACTTCTGGTTACACAATAATGTTAAGGGTTCACTCACCAGTGCTAGGGTTTACAGTTCTTAAGAAACTCTCCCATTTTTTAAGAGATTGATGCATTTGTAATGATATTATTTAAAAGGGGTTACCCAAGGATGGTTTTGTAATCCAAAGAATTATCCCTACCCCATTGCATGTTGTTCATAAGGGTTTCGATGTTATGCTCGGCCAGTAGTTTACAGTTTTGAGAACAAAAAGATATTGTTTATGTATTATTGTTAATGTGATACTCGCTCGGCTGTTTGATTATTGCAACGAAAACCAATACATTTACTTCGACGCTATAGCTCCGAACCCTTAAATTTTCTTATCTGTGAACCTAGTCAGGGTTCTTGTTGCGAGTAGTTTTTTTTTTTTTTGATAATGCAATGCACAGGAATTGTTTTCTACAGAATTTCAGCTATTTCCTGTTCTTTTGTTTATTTCTTTTAAAGGAAGAAAAGAAAATGTATAACCAACATTTCCCTTCGACAGTTCTCTGTCTTTAAGGGTTTTGATGACACCCGTATGAATTGTTTATCTACGAACCTACAGATGATATTGTAGCACTTATGTTTATAAAAGGCTGCTCTCTACTTTATTTTACTACTCTGCTATCCGACTGTTTTTGTATACTGTACTTGCTATATTGTTTTACTGCCTGTCGCATGCTACAATTAAACACTGTAGATAGAAAAATAAAAGAATAGTTTTACTATCAGATTTCTCTGTTCCATTAAAATACAGAAGGAAATAACTCCATAGTTCAGAATCTGCCTTCTGTTTATGCAATACATATCTTATATTTTCGTTGGTAAATTAATAAGAAGTGTATCCCACAACTTCTAAACTATAGACATCCATTCGAAGTTCAGTAATAGAAATATACTCAAATGCACAGTAATACTTATCGGAATTAACAGAATTCAAGTTGTTGTCCTCCCAACCATCAAGGGAGGCTATTATGTCATCCACTTGCCCCCTAGCCCCAGAATCTGGACGGTGCCACGGGTAACAGTGGAAATTATTATGTTGTGACCTCTGGATGGCCAATACAGTCACAATCAGATAATCTAGTTCACAAGGGTTGCAGAAGCTATTTTCAACTGGTCCTCTACCAGCTCTAGAAAATACTTCACCCTCCTTACCAAAATTCACAGAACCCCCTCTCCTCTCCTGAGATTCAACTTTATCCTCAGAGGAGTGGGTAACTGTTTTTCCAACTGTTCCCAACCACCTCCTATTCTTGGAAACTTTTACCAACAGCTTAAAAGATTTCCTTTTCATTAACTAGTCCTCCTACTTTAATGATTTTTAGTAAAATAATTTGTTTTTATCTACAATAAAGTTTCAAGTCTTTTATTTATTTTTTTGCCAGAAATTTAAAATAATAAAAGTCTTTAACTAGTTAAACTAGTTAACTCTAATGAGGCTGTCACAAAAGCAGATCATGGAGGTTTCAAAGATATTGATAATAAGAGTTATCAACCGGAAAATTTTGTTATAGATTTTGAAATAGGCAATTGGGGGTGAAAACATATATGTAAACCAACATAATCTACTCACATATATAAAAATTTTGTTATAAATATTGAAATAGGAAATTGGGAGTGAAAATGCTTTAGTGATTAATAAGCCTCTGAAACAAGCATGAAATGAGCATGTAACTCAAATAAGATATTTTAAATACATTCAAGTACAATCTATCTAGCTTAGATGTAAATAAAGAGAATTTTTATTAATAAAAATAGAGTTTACTCCAAGTTCATCTACATATCCGAGTGCCAGTTGCATGCAATTTTGTTATAGATATTGAAATAGGAAATTGGGAGTGAAAATCCTTTGGTGATTAATAATCCTCTGAAACAAGCATGTAACTCAAATAAGATATTTTAAATACATTCAACTACAATATATCTAGCATAGATGTAAATAAAGAGAATTTTTATTAACAAAAATAGAGTTTACTCCAAGTTCATCTACATATCCGAGCACCAATTGCATGCTTATTAGAAATTGTATATGAAGAACAATAGTCTTGGTATACAAGAAAGTGAATGTCATTTTAATATGGAGACATTTTTGGAAGGAGATATTGTTCTTTATGTTATGGTTTATTTTTTTAACTCCAAACTTGGTTTAGTCTTTCTCTATATACATAAGAAAAAAATACAAAGTAAATTCACAAATTTAAGTTATATTTTTATATTTTATAATTACAAATCCACTTTCTTATTAAAATATTTTACACATATTAGGTTATTCTAAGTTGAACAAGAGTATAGAATTTTTAGGGTGGTGTTCTATTTCCACTGGAATTCCCATGAGGTCCATCACTATGTATGGGCTTGATTACAATCTTGGATATATTCTGTGAGCTGTTGTGATTTTTTGCTTGTGGCTACAACTTTGTTTTCGTTTTCACCTAGTTATCATGATTCAAAACTTTGTTATCATCTTAGATCCTCATAGCATTAGATATATTTTGTGAGCTAATGTGATGTTTTGTTTGCCACAATGACTCAAAAATCAGTTATTAGACCATAATATTGAATTTCTGGTTGTCTATTTTGTTTATGAACCCTTTAAAAAAACTAGAGGAACATTTGATTTTACAGTGTAATCTCCCCAGCATGGGTGGGGGTTTCAAAAATTGGAGAGTATATTGAGTGGTTATTGTTAGAAATTGTTGTATAATATGGGAAATTTGGATGCTTTGTAGACAATATGGATGTCATAACATATATATTTTTTGAATTTTTTAGTGTCTCTGGCCACCATGCATCTAATAGGATCCATTTAAATTGAGAACGTCAATACATCACTATGCCAATGATAACTTCTGACATCCCTAGAAATTTTCTTTGACTGTGTGGATCAAGTTATAAACTAATAACTATAATAACTTGTGAAATTCCTAGCCATTTTCTTTGATTGTGGATCAATTTATAAACTAGAATATACTCTCTCTTCAGAAGACTCTACATTATATATTGGATGGAGGGAAAGGTTATGATAAAACTTGTACAAAAAACCCCTTAGGGTTGTCTCAACTTACTCTATTGTTAATCACAGAGTCAATTTTGTAAAACTATAATCTACACTAAGGACTGAGTGGGTTTTTCTTTTGTAAGTTTTGTTTGGAATTGAAAAATAAAAAAATTATAAAAGCTAAAATTATGTAGTGAAAAACTTTGTTTAAAATTTCAAAATAAAAATTTGAGTAAGTTTGACATCATATAATATGAAAATTGTTTATGATTATAAAGTAAAAAACATGTAAGATGAAATTTGATATTCATTAACAAACAAAAAATCCGAAAGAGTATGTATGTAGTTACTGCTCAAGATAAATCATGTCGTGTGAAATAATTTGGAAATTTAAAAGAAATCACATATTAAAAAAAAAAATGTTATTAATTTAATTTTTTATATATTAAGACTCCCGGATGCGGGTGAAGATGTTAGCGTTTAAAGTGATGGGATGGGGGTGTGGCATAAGGGGAAGCCACTTGCCCACCTGCAAGAAAGCTGTCATTCAGCTCTTAAATTCAATTGCTCAGTGTTTAATGCCATTTACTCTAGGTGCTCGTAACAACCATTATCCCACTCCTCCATACACCTTCGCGTGCTGCGATATGGCTCAGCCTTCAGTTCATACTTATGGTGGTTTATTGTAGTCGATTCACAGTTGCATGGTCGATTAGGTTGTTATAATGGAGCGTCCCTCTGGTCTGAACAGAATTCCCCCGCCAGTGAATCTTTGGTGCGCTCCAGGGGCAAGGCTTTCAAATGTTCGCACTGTAACTGGTAAGAGGAGCTGTCTCAATTGTTGTTTGGATTTTGGAGAAAATCTCCACTTCTCCCACGCTGGTTCTTGCAAGCTTGCTTCTTTTGCTTTGTTTCCCCTCTCGCCTCAGTCTTTTGTCCATCTTTGGCCTCCCTGCCCTACTGTCTTGATTGCGAATATGCCACGCCTTAGGCAGAGAATGTGTTGCAGAAGAGGCTCCACGAGGCGCCAAATTAGGCGCTCTCCCTCCACCTCCGGCACCTCCTCTGTGTCTACCTCCCATTCAGACAGCCTTCATAGAGGGCGCCTTCTCCGCTTGGGTCGTCGCCTTGCTTCCCCCACTCCTTCAGCTCTTCCTGTTCAAACCCACACTGTACACTTTTCTTTTAACAGTTCTCTCAATCGAACCTGGGTGACTGCCTCAATTACGGTCATCTTTCATGAAGAGCCTCAGGCAATTGCTTCCAGTTCACGTCCGGCGGAATGCAGGCTCTCGGTGGCTCAGGATTCAGAGCAAATTGTTGGGTCGAAGCATCCTGATTGTGCGGACTTGCAGGGTCAGATGGGAAAGGCCACGCAGAACCAGATGATCAAGGACATGGTGGGTCAACCTTCTGTGAGGTAGGACGCAGTGCAAGCGAGCGAGGCGCAGGTTACTCCTCCACCTCCTGGGAAGGTGATCCATTCTATTGCCGACTTGTACAATGCTGACAAGGAACCAGATGAACTCTGGTGCATAGTCTTCTACGAATCTCCTGATGAGTAGTTCCTCCTCTCCACTCTAGTTTTTTGCTCCGTTTCTGCCCATTCTCACGGGCATGTTTATGTGTTTCCTGTTGTCACCGATCATGCATCTATTTTTTTGCCACGATATGGTCTCAAGTACTCCAAATCTCTGGCTCCCCTGCGCGAGATTTTTCTTATGAACTGTTTCAGACTGGTTTCCCTCCTACAGGGCAGTCTTCAAACTAAGGTTTTTTGTTTAAAATGCCACAATGCTAGGCAATGATCCGGCCTCGGCCCACTGTACTCTACTCTTTTTGTTAATAGATCACTTTTACATAGAAAAAAAAAAAATTATATATTAAGAAATACTACTCATGAATAATAAAACAGTTGTAACATAAATAATATATAACTAAATACCATGTATTTTTGGAATAATAAAATAGGTATAACAAAAATAATATAGAACAAGAAAAAATATGTATATTTGGATGTATGAAAATTTATATAACAAAGAAAAACCATGTATTTTTGGAATAATAAAATAGTTGTAACAAAAATAATATAGAAGAAGAAAAAATATGTATGTTTGGATGTATGAAAATTTAGATACATTTTATTAAGTAAAATTTTAAAAGAATAATGGTTATAAACATTTAAAAATAATTTTATTAAATAATTAGTTTAAATCTATATTATTGATTAGATGGATCAATGAGGTTTGCATATCAAGACATTTGATCCTTGCATATCAAGACATTTGATCCTTCTTGGCTCTTGGTAGATACAGAGTTAGACCATCTTAATTTCCCCCTTTAGAAAACTACATTCCACATGAATACCATGGGTCAATACCATGGGCTATTTTTATAGCTTAGTATTATTTTATTTTATTATTGTATAATGAGCTAGTTAAAATGTTCATTACATTATGTCAATATTTTTATTTAATTTACTTTTTTTCTTATGTAATTTGACAAAGTCACCAAAACCTAAATTCAATCTAACTTATTAAAAAGAAAAAAAAAACTAACATTATAAAAAACATATATATAAATGTTTTTTATAATGTTATTTTTTTTTTTAATGCACTGCGGAAACCCCTCTTACTTAAAATACAAAGTGTAAAGGGAGCTCTACTTGAATGGTTCATGAGGCACAATAGTTGCTAAGGTTTTGCAAATGGGGTAGCAAGCTAAGTGGGCTTGATTGTGGGGAAAACTCCACAGTTAAGCGCGCTTGAGCCAGAGGAGTTCTGGGATGGGTGACCTCCCGGGAAGCCCTGGTTACCAAGTGCAAGCCCCGGAAGTGATGATTGACGCTATGTGATTCATTTCACTAGTTTCAATCCCACTTCTTCACCCCTCTAAGCATCACCTGATGCAATGAGTGCTAAGTGGACTATTCAAAAATCATGAGAAATTAGTCAGTTACGACTATCTCTCATGGAAATGGTCATAGATGAATGACTATATTAAAGCAGTTGAATCCCAAAAATGATATCTAATATATAAAAATATTTACAAATCATGAGAAATTAGTCAGTTACGACTATCTCTCATGGAAATGGTCATAGATGAATGACTATATTAAAGCAGTTGAATCCCAAAAATGATAGCTAATATATAAAAATATTTACTTGTGTATTTAATGGCCTCAAACATTTCAATCGTCTAACATTTAATTCAATGGCTTAGAGATGGAATAATGGCCTCAAACATTTCAATCGTCTAACATTTGATCTAATAGCTTAGACATGGACACGATCACAGCTAGGGAAGTTGTTTTCAAATAATTAATAAATTATTTTTATCCATTCCCAATATATACTTTTTATATCATGATTGAAAATAAATAAATAAATAAATATAATGGTCATAGATGAATGACTATATTAAAGCAGTCGAATCCCAAAAATGATATCTAATATATAAAAATATTTACTTGTGTATTTAATGGCCTCAAACATTTCAATCGTCTAACATTTAATTCAATGGCTTAGACATGGACTAATAGCCTCAAACATTTCAATCGTCTAACATTTGATCTAATAGTTTAGACATAGACACGATCACAGCTAGGAAAGTTGTTTTCAAATAATTAATAAATTAATTTTTATCCATTCCCAATATATACTTTTTATATCATGATTGAAAATAAATAAATAAATATAATTTTATGTGATATAAATATAATTTTATGTGATTCCAGATTTGTAGACACTAACTGTATAGAGTGAAATTATACCTTCAATAATTTGCTCTTTCTGAATCTATGAGCCTGTCTAACTTTAAAACTATCCAAATCTAATTAAAATTTTAGATCAAAATCCTTGATATGTGTGTGCAATTCCAATCATTTATTTGATTCCAAAATTATACGTCTCCTCAGAATTACACGTCTCCTGCACCAAATCGGATTCGATTACGGACATTAAAACTTGGTACTAGTTTGCTTGGACTTTTGAATTAATGTCATTCACTAAATTGAGTTGAAATTTTGGAGTTTGGTTGTGGGCGGTTGAGCGGGACTTCACAAGCGCACTCCACATTTGACGTTTCTAGACACACCCCAATATTCTGTTCACATTGCCCCTCACCACCTTTACCTTTTCTAGGCTTGTATGTAGCTGGGTTCTTTTCACATCTGTAATCATATAAATGCCTTGTTGACTCGTTGACTGGCCTAAATGACAATAAATGACAACAACTACGCTTTTGAAATATGCACATATAATTGGCACGTGGGTTTTCAAATGAAATAAATACAAACTTATGAATTCAATATAATTTAAAAAATTGTTTTAAAATATATCCTAATCTTAATTTTTATAGGTTTATGTTTAAGTGAAAGTGCGATTATAATGAACAAGTGAGGAAAAGGGGAAATAAGATGAATTAAAGTGGATATTTATAGTAGGGTGATTTTTTTGAGTTGTTTTTAGTGTGAATTTTTGGAGTTTTTGGTGTAGGAATCTAGTTAAAATATTTAAAGTTGAATCTTGATTTTTGTTATTTAAATTGTTTTTTTAACTGTATATATGGATTCAACCCCCTAAAAAATCCTAGAACACTTTGATTGTGCAAGATTATCCAACGAAAATATTTGAAGTTGAATCTTGGTTTCTGTTATTTAAACGGTTTTTTTATTATATATATGTATTCTAACACCCTAAAAAATCGTAGGGCACTTCGATTGTGCAAGGTTACCCATCAAACTTCTGTTTTCAATGAATTCCTCCAGGATTTTAGAGAAATTAGACCAAAAAAATCCACTGAAAAAAACTTCAAAAAATCACACTAAAGACAACTCTATTTTTTTTAGGTAAAATATTTATTTTAGTTTTATTTTATCAAGTATTTTTGAGTAATTATATTTTTGGATGTGTATGTTTTTAAAATATTTTAAAAAAATTGGGATTTAAAGGGATTTTATAGATTTGAGATTTATACAAAATAATATTCGGAAAAATCACAGAACAAGTTTAATTGCCATATTGTTTCTCATTAAGTGGTTTGAAACGTGTCATCATTAGTATAGACGCTAGTGGAGAAAAAGTTGATTCTCTATGAATTTTCTTTTATTTGGAAATGGATAAGATTAATTGCTACTGGTGTTCCTATGTTTGTGTTCAAAGATGCCTTAGTATAGAAGCTAGTGGAGAAAAAGTTGATTCTATATGAATTTTCCTTCATTTGGAAATGGATAAGATTAATTGATATTGGTGTTCCCATGTTTATGTTCAAAGAGGCCTTGCTACTTTAGAAAGAGATGGTGGAAAGACATTTAAATGGAGAATGGTTTGGACATTTTTGCATATGCATTTTAATTTCTCTATTTTCTTTCTTATAGTATTTGGTTTCCAAGGTGGAGTTATCTTCTCTAGTGTTGCTATAGAATTAGGAAAATTGGGTTGTTTGAACATGTAAGGAGAAGATTCAGTAGTTTCAAGTGGACCTAAGTCATTTTAATTGTATTTTAATATATTAGAACATATTTAATCAAATTTAGGAAAATCTAATGGAGAGTTATGACCTGCACAAATTCTTTGGAGAAAAATTAAGCACAACAAGTTTATAAAGTTGTATAAGGTATCTGATTATACTTAAATTCCTTAATGGAAAGTGGGTATTATTATGGGTAAATGGATATAACTCTTTAGGATTGATCCATAATGTATCTTTATATAATTTTTCATATATATTGTTACTTTATAGGCGGAAAAAAGAAATGGAAGAGATGACCAACAAGACCCATTTTAGTGGCACTTCCAGTTTGGAAATCTAGGGTCTGAAACCTTCCAGAGTCATTTTGAGGCATGAAATGACACTTTTTGGGTGTGATTATCCCTTTAATACTATTCTACATATTGGTACCTTTCCGACGATGTGAAAATCACCTCAATTGAAATTCATATGCATAGTTTGTACCTCAAAGTTATCTTACCTTGTTGACCACCATGGTACCGACTAGATGCCACATCAACTTCCATTACTCATTAATGGGAGATGGTGTTGGGCAGGGCCCAACTTGGTCTAGTTTTGATTTAAAGACTCCACATTTTGAGGAAGTGGAGTGCGTGATCCAATGGAAATAATTCAATTGCACAGAGTTTAAAAGCTTTACGCGAAGTTTAGGATTTTTAGGGGCCTTGGGGAGGGTCAAAGCCCCTCTTTTTGTAAAGGGATCGAGTTGTTTTTGAATATTTTGAGCTCCGCCCATGGTTTGTGGACCATGGTATTGTAATATCTAAAGGTTATGTAAAGCGAAGTCATGTTAAGTCGTGATAGGAAGGGAATGATGATTGTATGAGTGCAAGTTGAGCATTATATGTGTTTTAGTCTATTTTGGGTCTTCGAAGAAGACTCTGTAGTTGTGTGTGCGGAGGCCTTGGTCTGAAGCTGTGTGCGCAGGCCACCCGTAGCTGTGTGTGCGGGTCAAAGAAGGATTGTACTGAAGGGACCCATTATCAATAAAGAGAAGGAAGATTCTGAATTATTTCTGTGTATTTGCGCAATTTTCCTATGATTTATCTCTAATGTTGTTTTATGTATTGTGAAGTTGTTTATGATTGTTTATGCATAGAATAGTATTTTATGATGTTTATGGTTGATTAATGCATAAAAGTAATAAAGGCACAGTGCGCGATAGTAGTAATTGATGAATAGGCATAAACTATAAGAGTAGATAATTGCATCTGCATAGTTTAAGAAAGCATAAAGAAGAAACATAGCAGTAAATCCATGTCCTAATATCCCTATGGATGTAGAAACCTAGTTCTAGCATCCCCCAATATTGCCTCAAGTAATACTATAGCCTGTGCAGCAAATCATTGTCGAAAGGGCCATTAATAGATGGTTTTCTTGGTAGTGCAGCTACTTCGAACTTGGGTTTAGGCTCAGTCAAGCCAAAATATGGTTTTATTGTTGGGACTGGGATATGATTGAGGGATATGTGGATGTGGCATCTGACAAGAAAATAGATCCAAGATTGGGTAAATCTGAAATAACGAGAGTTCGCACCTCAAGAAAATAGAAATTTGCGACTATCAACTGAAGCTTGGTTGTAGAGATATCTTTTTACAAAGAAACACGAGATATTATTCTCAACGTTTTCAAACGAGATGCACAAATGGTTGTCAAGGTTGGATGATAATAAGCCATGTTTTAAGAATGATGAGCCTACTGCGTGGAGCCCCAAATTGCTGCAGCGACTCAAGGAAATTCATAACAAGATCTCCAAAGCTATTGATTTTTGGATCGATAGTATTTTGGGAGGATTTATAACTGAGTTCTCCATAGACACATGTATCCTATAGTGAAGCTGAGCGAAGATTTTTCAAAGTTATGCTAGGTAAGTACTTGAATTCTTTAAAGCTGTTGATTAAGATTCTTTTATGTGAAAAGTGTGTATTGCGCATGTAATCATATTGATGTTTGGAAGAAGTAATTTTGGGTCTATGCAAAGTGGTAAAATATTTAGGGTATATCGCGAAAACTTCATTAAGACTAATTACAGTCCGTTGTTGAGTGGATTTGAAAGCGAAGAAGGAGAAAGTAACCCCACAACCCCTAGAGGTGTGTCGTAGTTAGAATTTGGAGTTCATTGGGGCACCTCTGGGATTCTCCATCCCACTACTCCCCTTACTCCACATCCCCATCCCCATACTATTCCTCCACCTCCACCTCCACCTCCCCCAAGAGACATGGCTAATGAGGTTAGAATGCCTATTTCCAGAGGTCAAGGATCAAAGGATCTTGAACAATTTTGGTTTATCATTGAAGAAGTATGGAAAGCGCGACAGGTCACATATGATGACATAAAGAAGGCATAACTTGTCACAACACTGTAGGAAAAGGCGTTGGTATGGTATATGAAGTACTCCACGAAGCATCTGGTCACCACGTTGAATGAGACAAAGAAAGCGCTGAATGTTGAACTTAAGAAGGAAAAATCGTAATCACGGTGTGTTACGGAGATAAAATAGATCAAACAAGTGGTAGTTGAATCTATTTGGGAATTAGATCAAAGGTTCAAGATGTTACTAGGACCAGTGAACTTCCAAATTCCTGGCGAACAACATAAGGAGTGGTTTATAGCTGCGTTATTTCCACATATTAGGCTACCTTTGACATAGTAGAAGGTAGCAACACAAGTCGAAGCTTTGGAAATTTCTATGAAGTTGGAAGTTTCGCTAGTTGCAGATACCCAAGTAGGGGTACAACATATTCAAAGCTAATTAGCATCAATGCATTTGGATTTGCAAGATCTTAAGAAGGGTAAGGAAATCCGATCAGAGGTATGGTGCATCAAATGTAAGGAAAAAGGTCATTATAAAGATTAGTTCCCTGTGTTTAGAGGTTACATCAACGATGGTGCGCCTAATCTGTTGCACCCAAGATCAAGTGTATGGTGCGAAATGTGTAAAACTTCAGGTAGACATTGCATGAAGTAATGTTATTTGTTGCAGAAGTATGTGCAGACAGACCCCGAAGCAGTTGTTTTGTAACTTATGTAGCTCCATAGGACCTGATGAAAATAATTTTTGTAGTTATGAGTTTATGATAGAGCAGACTATGGGTGCATACAAAATGCAGGTTGAAGGGAAAGAACATGAAGATCATGGTCCACTAGCAGGGCATGGCGGCTTCCAAGGCTGAGGATGAGGATGAGGAGGAGGAGTTGGTCGAGGATGTGGTCAAATATTATGTTACAACTGTGGCGAAGTAGGACGTTTTGCGAGGGACTATTAGATTTCCACAACCCCCTCTTGTAGGTATTGTAGATCTTTTGATCAAGTAACAAAAGATTTTCTTGTTTTAATAGCAAAGATGCAGGAGAAAATAAATCAACAGCCTACACAGAACTTTCAGATGATGACTGTAGAGCCATGCAAAGAAGAGCCTAGTGTTAACATAATAGGACGAAGTGGTGCAACTACGTGGGAAGATAGCATAGTAGGATAAAAGCCTATGGAGGACGCGTGGGTCAAAAGCGCTGGAAATAAGAATATTGGGTTCAATATGCAAAGAGAAAAGGAGACATTTTTGGAGGCAAATAATAGTTTCATGGACCCCGATGCTTCGACATCTAGCACAAAACCATAGACTCAATAGAAGATGATGCTTCAGAAGAACAACACCCAGGTGATTACTGCGACAAAGGAATTTGATCCAACTATAATGAAATCATTTTTGCAAACATGCATGAAGTTATTGAGAGACTAGAAGGTTGTCAAAAGTCTAAAGCCACTAATAGACTCCTACGTAGGAAGGGAAGAGTCATGCATCTCGAAGTAAATAAATTTCGTAGGCATAAGAAGAGGACAGACAGAGAAATGACATCAACTGTGGAAATAGGGGATTATTGCATGGATCAGGTAATCCTGGATTTGGGATCTGATGCCAATATATTTCCTAAGGAGACGTGGGAGTGCATGGGAAAACCAAAGCTTCACTGATCCATTTAAGAATGGCTAATCAACAAAATATTATTCCTATTAGAGGATTGCCTAGTATAGTAGTAGACATTGAAGGAGTATGCATTATGGCATATTTTGAATTAATTGATATTGTAAATGAAAATAATCCATATCCAACACTACTTGGATTGGATTTGGATTTTGATATTGATGCAATAATCAATATGAAGAATAGAACGATGGTGTCTGAATAAGGCGATCTGAGGGTCATTGTTCCCCTAGACCCACAGAAGGAGAACGATATACAGAGCCTATTTGCGATGAACATTGTGATGAGGATACTGATAATATCTACAAGCTCACGGCTAAAGAGGAAGATTGAATCAATCCCACTACAGATGGAAGGATAAGCTAGGAAAGAGACAACTCATGTATTTCATATTTTGATGAAGAACTGGAGAACTGACAAAATAGGTTGCATGAAGTTTCTACTAAGTGATGTAATAGAATTACAATATCACTTCATTGCATCACTACAGAGGTATGTAATTTTCCTTACTATGATGGGATAGGGGACTTTAATTTGTTTCTTGATGAACTTTAATGAGAAGTACTCAAAGAAAAAAGGTTTCAAGATTTGGACGTAGCGCTAAGATCTACACCTGCTAGGTGGTGGGGTATTCATAAGGGAAATATTGGAAATTATAGAGAATATCACAGATTGATGACGATCATATTTGGTCAAGTAAATAATAGATTTGAAGTAAAATATGCTGGCAAGGATTACCCTCAAGGGTGTATTTTTCGCTGGACTACGACGTGGGGTGAGCACCAGAATGGGTACATACATTCTTTCACACTTTAGATGTGGTACCTATGAATTGGTATCTTGAAACCGAATTGTGACTTGGAATAAAAAATTAGGAAGATGTGGTTGAAGTATTTTTAATGAATTTTAGTTTTGACGATTACTGTCAGTAATAGACAATACCTTCAAATAGTGAGAGCAAGTATTTTCAAGACTTCAAGTATGATAACTTGGACACGGCCTAATTGGGCCGCAAAGTTGGAACATGCAGTAGAATGATATAATGTGACAACGAAAGAGGATAAGGAGTGTCCTCTTAATATTAATATCCCAGAGTTAGAAGGATAACGTGAGGTTTCTCGACCAAAACCTGAGGTCCTTGACATAACGCAACCGGTTTTTGTGAAGGAAATCCCCTGTGTAGATAGAGGCGATCTCTCTAGCCCTAGAGTGGGTCTAGCAACACACAAGACCAACTAATGAACCCTTTCCTAGTTTGTATTCAAAATGGAAGAAGAATAAGAAGAATAACCTACCTCTTCATGATGTTATCATCCAGTCCTTTGATGAATATCTTGATTCCAAGATCCTTCAGGCTTGCTCCTCATTGTTTTTGGCATTCAATTTCCTATAACAAATCAAGATAAAACAATAAGAAACGTGACAAGATACATAACATACATCAAATACAAAATATCTAACAGATCAAGGAGTATTAGGCTACTTGCATAAATATCTAGACAAATAGGGAAAGTGAAACATCATATTTATTATCAATTATATAAAAAAGGAAGAATTTGACTGTGGCCTTGATGTTGGAGACCTCCCTTTGGTGATGTCCAAGTCCAAACCGAGGCTCTTCCAACAATCCTTCTCCCAAGTGGCAATTCGGGCATAATCACAGTATAAGGATCCAAAGTATCAATGATCAGGCACGACCCACCAGTAGTGGAAGGATGGGATTCAATTTATAGGTAGGGAGAGGGAGTTAGGGATCCATAAAATAAGGAGGAAGGCCCACTTCAAAAGGGAAAATCCCCTAATGATAAGATCAAGAGATCTAAAAGAGAGAGCTCAAGCATATCTACATCGAACCATATCCAACTCGTCGTTCTGGAAGCTTCTAGTACACGAAGCTTATCCTCCATTTGATCAGGAAACACTTCCAGAAGAGGTTCGGTGTGCTTTTTCCTATCAAAAAGTGCGTTGGAAGTGCTAATTCAAAGTGTTGTAACATTCCATCAACACAGGCATGCAACTAGTAAAGAGCGATGACCCATAAATTTAGCTTTTAAGCTAAGCTTCTTCAGAAAATTTTCAAGGCAACTTTCTGTTGGTCTTCAAGGGATATCTCGATCTATTCTCCATGGTGGATATACTGGATAGTTTTCATCTTAGGGCACTTCAATATCAGGGACAGGAAGTGAACGAGGTGACAAATTACTGTGTAACGCCAGTGAAGACGCACAAGGTGAATATAGGGTCAGAAGAGGAGCCAAAATTCACGTTGATTGGGGATTATTTGGATACAGATACACTCAACAAGGTTACAGTGTTATTGCATGAATATTAAGAGCTCTTTCCCATGGGTTTTTATGAATTGAAGGGAATAATCGGGGACCTAGAATTTATGAGGATTAATTTGAAACCACATGTGAAGCCTGTAAAACAGCGACGATTTAACCCAAAGTACAAGGAAAAGGTAAAGGAGGAATTGGAAATTATGATTAAAGCTGGCATAATTGCACCTATGGAGGAATCTGAATGGGTAAGTCCTATGGTTGTTCAGGAGAAGAAGAAAAAGGCTGAAATCAGAATTTGTGTTGATTTGAGGAAGGTGAATGATGCAAGTGTGAATGACCCAGTCCCTACACCTTTTACAGATGAAGTATTGGATAATTTTGGAGGGGAGGAGGCCTAATATTTTACATATGGGTTTTCAGGTTACCATCAGATTAGAATTGCACCAGAAGATAGGAGTAAGACAACTTTTGCCACTGAATGGGGATCTTTTTAGTATATAGTCATTCCTTTTGGATTGAAGAATGCTCCTGCAATATTCTCTAGAGTAGTGGTCACAACTTTTGAGTCAATAGACAAATTTTTGGAATTTTATTTTGATGAGTGGACAGTCTTTGGACTACTGAAGAACCATGTTGTGAACTTAAGATTAATGTTGGATACCTGCAGATAGTAACAAATATCATTGAACTTGAATAAATGCATCTTCTATGTACCTTTTGGTATACTGTTGGGGCATGTTGTTTGCATACAAGGATTGATGGTAGAACTTACAAAGATTGTTGTTATTGTGAACCTAGAACCACCTAACACAATGAAGCAACTACACACAACACTGAGACATATTGGCTACCACAGGAAGTTTATCAAGGAAAATAAGCAGATAACTACGCTGATGGAAAAGCTATTGAAGAAGGATGTTACATATTGTTGGTATGAATAATTCGAAAGAAGCCTGGACATACTAAAGGAGAATATGGTAATTGCGTCGATTATAGTTTTCCCAAACTAGAATGAGGAGTTTCACATCCATGTTGATTATTCTTTCATAGCGTTGGGTTCAATATTGGAACAACTAGGTGATGGATATATTGATCACCCCATAGCTTTTGCAAGTAGCAAATTGTCCAAGGCAGAGAAGAATTATTCTACAACAAAACGCAAAGGATTGCCCATGGTATATGCGCTGCAAAAATTTAGGCATTAATTATTAGGAGTGCATTTCAAGATATTCATAGATCACTCTGCACTGAAGTATTTGGTGAACAAGCCTGCCCCGGGAGGGAGGATTTGTAGGTGTTTTTTTTTTTTAGGAGTATGATTTTGAAGTTATAGTTAAACCAGGAAGATTGAATGCGGGACTTGATCATCTGTCAAGGATAGAGACTGGCGAAGAACCCACAAACATTGAGGAGAACCTACCAGATGCATAGTTATTTTAAAGAAGGGTTGTAGATGATCACTTTTCATATATTATTTATTTTTTGGCTATAGGGATGGCACTTGCGAAGTATACCTCGCAACAAAAAAAGGAGTTGGTAGTCAAGGAAAATGATTTTTCTTTAATTGCAGGACATTTGTATAAAATGGGGCCAGATGAAATACAACAAAGATATGTCTCTTAGCATGAAAGACTAAGAATTTTAGAGGAAGCCCATGGCGGAGTTGCAGGAGGAAATTATGCAAGAAAATCCACTACGCAGAATATTTTGAGACTTGGAATGTGGTGGCCTACATTGCACAAGGATGCCAAATAATATTGTAGGTCTTGCGATGCTTTTCAAAGAATAGGAAGACCATCTAGGAGAGATGAAATTTCCTTGAACCCATAGGTGACCTTGCAGGCATTTGATAAGTGGGAAATTGACTTTTTTGGACCTATTAATCCACCAGGGAAGAAGACTGACACGAGATATATCATCATTTCCATAGATTATTTGACCATATGGGCCGAAGCTAAGCCACTGAAGGATTGCAGAGTAGATACTGCTGCGAAGTTCATATTTGAATACATTATGTCCATATTTGGGTGGCCAAATATTTGGTGAGTGATAGAGGGTCACATTTCTTTCATAGAAATACTGAGGCATTGACTGAAGAATTCCAAGTGCATCATCAAAAGAGCACACCTTATCACCCTCAAGCAAATGGAATAGTTGAAGCTTTTAACAAGATTTTGGAAAATGATCTAACCAAAGTATGCAATATCAAGAGGAATGATTTGGATTTGAGAATTCCAAAAAAATTATGGGCATATAGAACAACATGCAAAAATATGACAGGACAAACCCCTTTTAGGCTGGTTTATGGACATGAAGTAGTTATTCCTATGGAATATATTGTGACTAGTCTAAGAATTGTAATGCTAACAGACATGTAAGTCAATGATATCATGGAAGAAAGGTTGGAACATTTGATTTCTCTTGAGGAAGTTAGATTCATTGCAGGATATCATCAACAAGTACAAAAAACAAGGGGAAAAACCTGGCATGGCAGGCATATCAAGCATAAAATATTTAAGGAAGGAGACCTGGTGTTGATGTATGATAACAAGTTCGTGAAGTTCCCAGGAAAGTTCCAAACACATTGGTTGGGACCATAATTATCAAACACGTCTCAGAGGGAGGCACAGTTTCGCTTGCAAAGTTGGATGGTCAGATGATTCCAGGATGAGTGAATGTAAGTAGATTAAATCTATAGAGGGAGGAATTTGTCCCTGAAACTTCACATTGAATATATGAACAAGAAACATTCTTAGTGCCACACGCAGTCGAAAGGGGGCGCGAGACTATAAACTACTATGTCGGAGAAGGACTTCGCCGAAGATGGATTACTGTGTGAAACATAGGAAGATATAGCAGTTGGAGGGAGCTGCGACAAGGGAGGAATAACTACACATAAAGGAGGGTCCGTCGAATTTCACTAGAAATATGATCATTGGAAGTGAAACACATAGAAATTATACAAAATAGATGTATATCTTGGATTCTCCTGATCTAACAATGTGCTACTATTAAATACAGAATCGCTTCTACAAATCTTTGCATAATTAAAAACACAATCACCAATTACAATATTATGAAGATAGATCAATCACACACAACATAGATAATTTCATGAGGAAAGCTTACAACTAAAACCCCACTATACTATATTTTATATTATATCATGGATAATGAAAAAATTACATACAAAGATCCAATCCAAGAGCCCTCAGTACACGAGCTAATTGTCTCACACTGTCATACAAAAATTGGCAAGTTTCTTAGCCAATTTACTGTCTCTAGATAACCTGCCTCCACTGCGCAATCCCTGAATGAATGAAATATTTCCGGCCTTGACTATTCAATCCTCATTGGCACATCCAATGTACGTGTGGTTGCATGTGTGCAACCGGATAATGTCACAATTGATAGTTTACTTCCCTTTCACCTAGAACTCAACCGGGTCTCCACTGGATCTGACATGCATGTAGTTAATAATAGTGAATCTTCAATTGCATGTGATACCACTGATTGTGAATTAATTAATAATTAATTCACTTGATCTCTCACTAGTGTATTTTCAATTACAACTACCACAACTGGGTTTAACTCACTTAACTAAGTCAAAATACTTTACAACTTGCACAACTTCACTTCCAACTCTGTTACAACTTCGAATCACTCAGTTACAACTAATTCAACCTGCATGCCCCACAAACCAACCACTTAACTCAAAATTCCTTTAGCTAAATGATTTGTTACTTCAGGTAACTATTTCCAAGTGCTCATTGAGAATAGATTATAATTTATTGTCCAACTAATATTAAGGGATAATAATAGTAGACACGCACCTATAAATATACATACATTCTATAAATAGATTATGCACATACATCTATAAATAGACATACACCTAAAAATAGCCTGAGGATCCATCCTAGTGTAGGTTCTTAATTTTCACTAGGATATTCTTGTTGAATCTCAACCCTCCCTCTCAATAATAAAGGGATTATCCTTCACCCTGATCTTGTCTCTATGGTATTTGAATTTTCTCTTGGTGAGCGCCTTCGTTAGAATATCTACATCTTATTCTTCTGTGGGAATGTACTGAAGCAACATGATTCTCCTCTGCACACAATATCTGAGATGATGGTACTGGATGTCTATATGCTTAGATCTATCATGAAAAACACGATTAATCAAGATTTTAATGCAACTCTTATTATCACAATGAATCACTGTCGGATCCATATGAGAACCAAACAAACCAACGAAGATCTTTCTCATCCAGATAGCCTCACATGCGGCTTGACTCACTGCCATGTATTCTGCTTCCACTAAACTGAGTGCCATGGATCTCTGCTTCCTACTGTACCAAGAAATAGTTGTAGACCCGATACTAAAGATCCCCCCTGATGTGCTCTTTTTATCCCATGGACTGCCTGCCTAATCTGCATCCGTGAAGCCATGCAACTTCACTCCATTTGTCTATCTTTACCATAAACCATACTGTCATGTGCCCCTCAGGTATCTCAGGACGTGCTTCCTTGCCTTCCAAAAGATCTTGGTAGGCTTAACCATAGCTTGAATTAGTTGGTTAACGGCATAGAAAATTTCCGGTCTCGTATTCACTAAATACATTAGCGAACCCACTAACTGTTGATAGACAATAGCGTCCACTACCTCTCCAGAAGTAGCATCCTCTTTCATCCAGTTTCCTGGAAGAGGAGTATCCATGGGTTTGTAGCCCTCCATGTGAAACTTACCCATTATCTCCCTTGCATACTTTCCTTGAGACTCAAAAATTTCACCATCTCGCTGCCATATTTCCAATCCAAGGAAATAATGAAGGAGGCCCATATCCTTCATTTTGAACTACCTTGCAAGATCCTCCTTGCATGAGTGTATCAACTACTCATCACTAGTCAATATTAAATCATCAACATAAAGAACAATGATTAAAAGGCTACCCTCCACCACAATTTGGTATAGGTTTGCATCTGTTTCACTTTTAGTGAAGCCCAATCCGGTGAAATAGTTGTATATTCGAGTATACCAAGCACATAGTGCTTTCTTCAGCCCATACAATGCTCTTTTGAGTTGGCACACATGTGACTCGCTATTGAAGATCTAGAAACCTTCAGGCTGCTCTATGTACACCTCTTCCTCAATGATCCCATTAAGAAACATAGTTTTCACATCCATCCGATCAATGCGCCAACCCATCTATGCTAAGAGAGAAAGGATGGATCTTATGGAAGAATACCTTGTGACAGGTGCAAAGGTCTCTTCATAATCTATCCCCTCGATCTGTGAGAGGCCCGGGGCCACAAATTTGGCCTTGTATTTCTCCACATTCCCATCAGCAGCTTGCTTTACCTTGTAGATCCATCTCGAACCTACCATTGATTTATCAACCGCCCTTGGAACAATTTCCCAAGCACTGTTTTTGAAAATGGAGTCATACTCCTCCACCATTGTATCTACCCATGTGGGCTCCTGCACTACTTCCTAAAAGGATGATGGTTCAGTCACGATAATTTTTCTCATGAGAGCCATGTATCAAGTAAATTGATCAGGATATTTTCTTTGTCTGCACTGTGAAGTAGGGGCTCCTACATTCTGTGCAGCATCAAGTCTCAGCCTATCAGCTTCCGTGGTACACCTTCTGCCATTTCTGATGAATGGCTCTACGTGAGTGGCTTCCTCCACTCCATGAACCTCCTCCTATGACTGATCCACATCTAGAGACTCATCATTGGGAACCAGTAGTTCCTCCTCCTCATGCAAGTCTAGCTCCCTCTCAAGCGACAACTGCATGGCTTTCCCCTCATCAAATTTTATATCCCGTCGCACAACAATCATTCTATTGTTTGGAAAATACACACAATAATTATGGAGTGTTTCTGTGTACCCAAAAAAAATTTCAACTTCAGCAGTCGGCTCCAGCTTCTTCCTGGCTTCCTTGGTCACATGCACATAAGCAGATGAGCCAAAAATCTTGAAGTGTTAAACATCTGGTTTCTTACCTGTGAAAGCTTCTTCAGGCGTACTCATGCCAAGTACTCTATGAGGACAATGGTTTGGCACATAAACCGCAGTGTTGCATGCTTCTGCCCACAAATGCATTGGTAGGCCCTGATCATGCAACATCGTTCGTGTTGCACCCACGATCATTCTATTCTTCCTCTCCATGACCCCATTTTTCTGTGGGTTATGAGGCGCTATGAGTTCTCTTCGAATTCCTTCTTTGTTGCAGAAGTTCTTGAATTCCTTAGAGATGTATTCTCCACCATCATCGCTCCTAAGAGCCTTCACTTGTTTTCTCGACTCTTTCTCCACCAATGCCTTAAAATCTCAGAACTTTGAGAATATTTTATCCTTATTCTGCATGAAGAAGATCCAGCATTTACGAGAAAATTCATGAACAAAGATTACATAGTACTTAGTTTTTTGTTTTTTAAGCAACCGAGACCGATCCAAACACGTCTATGTGAACTCTCTCAAGGATCCCTAGAGCATGGTTCTCCTTATCATGAAAGGTGGACATTACATACTTCCCCATGGTGCAACCCTTGCACTGATCTAAATGAGAAAGTGTTCCCATTGGAAGTCCAGTAGATACTTGATGCATGACTTTCAAGGCTCCATGATGAAGATGGCCCAATTGCTTATGCCATAATTTGCCCTCATCCTAACTCACCACTTTTTTTTCCTTTCCCATCATGGTAGCGCAGCCATCTACCTCCATATTGTAGAGATTATTAACTCGAATCCCTATCCTCTTGGCTTGACCTGTTGTTTTATTTCACAAGAATGCTTTTCCATCACTAAATACAACGTCATAGCCTCTTTCCTCCAACATTGCAACTGAGACCAAATTTTTCTTTAGACCTGGAACATGCATAACATATTTTAATCGAAATGGTTTACCTGACTGCCTCTGAAAGGTAATGGTACCAGTCCTGGTAGCATTGTACCATCCATCGTTTCCCATCTCTATATGCATCTGGAGATCTTTCTCCTCCAAGTCACTGAAAAGTTACTTATATCCCATCAAGTGAAAAGAAGTGCCACTATCCAAATACCGCACCAATCCAAATGAAATTTACACCATGCATGCAATCAAGGAGAATTCAAGCTAAAATTGTGAGGCAAGGGCCTCACCAACTGCAACTCTGACAACATTATTGTTCTTCTTCTTTTGTGGAAAATTAATAGCAAGACGCACATGTTCGTGACAGTGAAAACACTTCACCTTTGACATATCCAGCTTCTTTCCTTTAGACTCAGATTTTGAATGGAATATATTCCCCTTCCCCTTCTTCACCTTAGTAGCCAAAGAAAAATCCTCTTCATCATCATGCTTTGATGAAGAGCCATCTCTGGTGTTCCACCTGAACTCCTCCTGCACCAGATCCGACCATAGGCGCTCCCAATCCGGAAAATTTTCCCATCCATTGATAGAGTCCTCATTACTATGCCAACTCTTAGGAAGTCCCAAGAAAGCCAATCTCACGAAAGCATCATCAACAATAGTTATTCACACACTCCCCAGTTCATCCCGACATTGGAAAAACTTCGTGAGATACTTTGGAATGGTGTCGCCCTTTTCCATCTTGATATTTCTAAGTTTATCTTTGAGTGCCAATTTCCTATGGTCGATGCTGCTTTGGAATAGATTCGTAAAAGCCTTCCACATAGCATATGGTGTGGCTTTCCCATGGAGTCTTGAGAAAATGTGGTCTCTTACTCCCTCCAACAGGATCCTCCTCGCCTTTGCCACTTTCTTTTGCCATGCATCAATATTGGAAGCATCTGATGAAGCAGGCTTAGGACCATCATTGTCAATGAATTCCTTCAAACCATTGTCTTCGAGTACCGCCTCCATCCTGTCCTTCCAATAAATGTAGTTCAAGCTGCCCTCGAGTGCATACTCTAACCTCAAGCCATTGAAATCCATTTCGACCTTGAATCAGTTGTAGCACCAAGAAAGTATTTCTGAAAATGCGAATTCTTTCCACCAAAAACCTCAGCTCCTGCTTCACTTCTGCAATTTCCCATGCTCTGATAACATGTATAAATTATACAAAATAGATGTATATCTTGGATTCTCATGATCTAACAATGTGTTATTTTTAAATACATAATCGCTTCTACAAATATTTGCGGAATTAAAAACACAATCGCCAATTACAATATCATGAAGAAAGATCAATCACACACAACGCAGATAATTTCCCAAGGAAATATTATAGCTAAAAACCCCACTATCTTCTATTTTATATTATATCATGGATCATAAAACAATTACATACAAAGCTCCAATCGAAGAGCCCTCAGTACATGAGCTAATTGTCTCACACTGTCATACAAAAATTGACAAGTTCCTTAGCTAATTCACTGTCTCCAGATAGCCTACCTCCACTACGCAATCCCTGCTGATAATAATCCCTCAATGAATGAAATCTTTCTTGCCTTGACTGTGCAATCCACATGGGCACATCCAATGTGTGTGTGGTTGCGTGTGTGCAGCCGGATAATGTCACAACTGATAGTTTACTTCCCTTTCACCTAGAACTCAACTGGGTATCCACTGGATCTGACATGCATGTAATTAATAATAGTAAATCTTGAGTTTCATGAGATACCACCGATTTTGAATTAATTAATAACTAATTCACTTGATCTCTCACTAGTGTATCTTCAATTACAACTAGCACAACTGAGTTTAACTCAGTTAACTGAGTTAAACTACTTTACAACTTGCACAACTACACTTCCAACTCTGTTACAACTTCAAATCACTCAGTTACAAATAAGTCAACCTGCATGTCCTACCAACCAACCAATTAACTCAAAATTCCTTTAGCTAACTGATTTTCCACTTCAATTAACTATTTCCAAGTGCTCATTGAGAATAGATTATAGTTTATTCTCCAACTAATATTAAGGGATAATAATAGTAGAAATGCATCTATAAATGGACATGCATTCTATAAATAGATTATGCACATACATCTATAAATATACATACACATAAAAATAGCCTGAGGCTCCATCCTAGTGTAGGTGCTTGATTTTCACTAGGATCTTCTTGTTGAATCTCAACAAATCAATTGATTTGACAGGAAAATTTATGTTAAAAGGAGTGGTGAAACTGCATTTAATGAGCACAACTCGGAAAATTTATCACCAAATCCACATTTATGAAGTAAATCTGAAGATAGTCATGGGTTTTGAAGTTCAAATTTGTTATAAATATGGCATCTCGCTCCACATTTGGACACTTTGCTCACTGATATTTAGAATTTTGGTTGTGTGCCTAAGTGTGAGTTGTGTTCAACTGCATGTCCAAGAATATTTCAAAGAGATTTCAAGGGAATTTATCAGGAGAGGGCTAGGTAGAATCATGACTGCTACAACGTCTGTTAGGGTGAATTCTAATCGCAAGTGTACGAAAAAATCTCACTTTAGCTGTGCATAACAAACAACCCTGACATCAAAGATGGTTGTCAATTTCCTTAGATCTTTAGTTAGTGATCAAAATAAATGCTACAGAAATCCATATCTATGTAGTTAAAGACATTAAACAACAAATAAAAGCAAGAGTTGCTCCATGCATCCAACGAACAAGACAAGAATGTTTTTAATTAATTATTTTATTTATGACACCTGAGAAGGGAACATCGAAAGATGTTACCAGTCCCCTCAATGGGATGGGTTATTGTATGTCCTCAGTGCTTCAAATCTAAGATCTCTCTCTCTCTTGATGGTCTAGAAAACCCAGACAAAATGGAGCTCACAAGCAAAAAGGTAGAAAAATATGATAATGATGGAGGATCAAAGTCAGACCAAAAGTATAGATCTAGAGTGATCTTTAGGCAACAAAAGGTAGTGAAAGAAAGGAAAAACCCTTCTATTTATAACAAGATATTGAGATAGTCTAGATATTGGTGCATAATTAAAATATTATTAACCAAATCTAGATCCAACTTTTATGGAATATTTTATTATTTTTGTTGGGAGGGAAAAGAATTTGAATTTGGTGAAATCCCTTTATTTGTAAATAATAAATAAATAAATGATTTATTTATTATTTTAATAATGTGGTTGAGTAATAATTAAATAAATACTGATTTATTCAATTATTTATAAATGATTTAGTCAAATTTAACAAGGAATATTATTTAAATAATTATTCCTAGAAAATAATAAGATAAATAATGATTTATCTAATTAATTTTCCTGTTTTGGGTTAAATATGACTAGGAATATAAATTAAATTGTGGTTTAATTAATTATCCCTTGAGGAAAATCAAACAAATAGGGATTTATTCAATTATTCCTCATGAGGTTTCTTGTTTATACCATAAACAAATTAATAAATTATGGATTATTAAGTTATTTTTCATAGTAAAAGCAATTTTACTAGGGAAAAATTGGTCCTACATGGTGTACTTTGGTCCTATTAGGGTCCTATAATAATAGGATTCATAATTTTGAATTGACTATGATTAGGCTTGTAATATGTACATACTTTTCTTTCTGCAAATTGTTTTCCCATATTAAAAATAAAAAATGTAAAGAGTATAAAAGTCCTAAAAGAAAAAACAAATGACTGAAAGAAAAAAGATAAAAAAGAATATAAAAAATGAACCTCAACAAAAAAGAGATAAAAATAGATCATGAAAGTGATGCAAATTCAAATGCCACTACTTTTTACTTTTTATTACAAAATAAGATTGTGTGCAGCTTGTCAAAAATGCCACAATCAATGAAGGTCAAACTGCTTGATCTTGACCTTTCATGCTGACAGATTGAGAATAAGGATCTAGCCAAGCACTTTAATCCTGGCAGATCATGAAATGAAGAAAAAATGCTCAAATGATCAAGCTCAAACACACCCAAAGAAATGAAGAAAAAATGTTACGGTAGATGATGGGTAGGCAGAAGCAGTTTTCACAAGGCGTGGATAGCAGAAATTGGTCATTTCATATTTACTAATTTCCCTTCAAAATCATTTCCCTTGTAAAAATACCCCTTCCCCTTCATTTTTATTCTTTCCCCTTACTTCACTCTTTTTCCCCTGCAAAAAATCCCTTTTCCTAAGTTAAAATGCATATTTTCCTTTCGAAAAGTAAAATTCCTTTATTTATTTCCATTTCATTGATAAATACCCCCTAAAATATACTTATCCTAAGTTTTCAAGTTTAAAATATTAATATTGGGCCCCACTATAAAAATTCCACCCCGATATTAAGTTTTAACATGATCCTTAGTGTATTTTATAAAAATCCTGCACTTATTAACATTTTAGTTTATATTATTAATATTTAACTTTATTTATTAACTCCTGCATTAAACCTTTATCCCGTATTATATTAATTTCTTATTATAAAGTCCCAACCCTTGTGTTAATTAATATATAATGTTATTATATAATCCCCACCTATACACAGGTCCCATTTTCTCGAACCCCATTGGCTATGTATTAAACCCCGACCATGTATATTAAATCATAACTTTTATACATAAACCCGCATTGACTTTAAACCCGGCCCCGTGCCTATTAATTCCCTGACAATTCCCTGCTATTTGCTAACCGTTGGATCTTAATTGACCAGATCTAATGGATAGTAATCCTTTTTTGCATCCCCAAAAGCCTGACTGTTAACTACCCCAAGACCTTGTGAAATGCGTGGTTTTCGAAGCCCCACTCCTAGCTACGTGGAAAATTTCTATTGCATCGCATCCCTCCAAATTATACCGCCTACCACCTTTCACCCATGCGAAAACCACTAGGTTGTATTCTTTCCCGTTACGAAAACCATCCTGCTCATTTGAATTAACCCCACGCATTCAATGTTAAAACACTGTTGATTAAAAACCCATATAACCGCCCTTTACAACCTTTTCACCATTTATTTTAAAAAATCGCGCAAAAAGAGCCATTTCCGACCTAAAGAATAGCTTTCGACCCTATTTTAAGCCAGTTTTCAACCGAATTCAATCTTGCTATTGCTACAGCCAGTGCAGAATCTTATTTGAAGCTCTATAAATACCAGCGAAAGCTTCAGAGAACCTCTGCTACCTCAAAACCCTCTGCAAACAAAATCTTCATTTTATCGTGGTATTCCTCAGTGCTTAGGCCAATACTTATAGCAAAAATAAGTAACACGTAATTAAACCTGTTAGAATCCTTTATAGACCAAAAGAAATCCCTGTAGCTTCCCAAATCCTTTTTCCTTTAGACCCTAAGCATCTGTTTACATAATTTTGAGGTCCTAAGGCTATTTTTTGCCATAGAGAATACAATTTGATGAATTGAAGTACTATAGACCAGAGGATAAGCCCTTGTTTCATCTTAAATCCTTCTACAAACCGTATTAATTTTTCAGGGTGCTCCTAAAGGCCTAAATCTATTTTCCCAAATCAAAAGAATAATCAATTGATACAAATTAATAAACAATGGCTTCCAAAGGTATTGTAACTGTAAATCCCTACAACCTCCAGTTGTAGATGTAGAACACACTCCTTTAGAAGATAGAGACTTTAAAATTAGTGACCTTGTCACTGAATTCAACCTTCTTGAGCTCCACTGCTGGAGCCTTGACAAATCTATTGACCAAGTTGATGAAGTTTTTATCTGGGAGTCCAATTTGCCTAATATGTTGTCCCACAGACTTTCCAGTGCCCAGAAGTCATCAGAATTTATCGATCTTGCTATTTCCCTGATCAAAGAGTGATTATAACCCCTGGTAAATAGATCCAAACTAGACCAAATGAAACCCCTTTGACTATTGAGGCTCTTACATAGTTATACCTAAATCTGGACTTCCCCAAGAGGTTCCAGATTTTTCAGACATTCATTCCTTCATCTGTAGAGACTCCCAAGAAAAATCCTCCTTACCCATCTACAATATTTTCGGAGAGAACTAGACATGTCATTAGCATGCTATCTTTTATTCTAGGTTAGTTCACAGATGAGCATGTAGATGCTTTAGTACTAGGTTTCTTGTCTACTTTCACACTTGGTCAGCCTCCTGCTACCATTTTCAATTTTTCCCAGTACCTTGCCAACACAATGCATGAAAAAATTGTCAAAATGCCTGAAGAAGGTGTCTTCAAGCATTCCTCAGTTTTATTCCACTCTGAGAAATTTTCCCTCAACCTTCAAAAACTTGATGTTGAAGGTAACCTACAATCAGTTATATTTTGGACTCCGTTAATCAAAAAAGACTCCACATAGTCCACTTATACATAATTTATTGATTCTTTCATTCATCCTATGGTCAACATGCTGAACAACAGTAGTCAACCAAGAATCTGTGAGGAAATTAAGAAGGTCCTACAATTATCAGAGCACAGTAGGACTAGATATTGGTACCTATATCAAAACCATACAGAGATTAGGGTATATGGATCTAATATTCTTCTATATAAGCTTCCCAAATACCTCCCAATGAGGTTATTTTCCGTTGAATATATCAGAAAAATCCTTAATTCTTATGCAATAAATTTATTGGCAGCCAAAAAGAAGACAAAGTTTAAAATTAAGAATCAAGTTGGCCCTTTGATTTGTAACAGTAGAAATGCAAGTCCTTAGGTAGAAAAAAAATTGCAGGAGTTTAATATCAGTCAGGATTTTCAGTGGTATTATTATCCTCTAGGAGTAATAAGAAAATTGAGATTTAAATGTAAATTAAATCCTTATGTGCATGAGTCCAAGCCAGATATTGAAAAATACTCCAATTATTCTGAATGGTTGGATAACACTTTGAAAGAGGCATATAATCAAGGTGATACTAGTCAAATCTTGCAAACTCTAGCCCAAGAAGATAGGAACTCAAAAATAATTAGAGCAGAATGATCATACATTACAAAGACTACCACAGAAACCAAATTTAAATTGACATACAGGAAGAAACCAAAACTAAATCCTGTAAATGAGGAAGTGGAAACAATTGAGGTAATTGTCACAGATTCCGTGGTGAAACAAAATGCTCCTCCTGCAGTTTCTGAAGAAACACACTAGCCTTTAGTATCAAAAACTCAGATGATTCAGAAGCAACACAATATTGAAGTCTCCTCATCCAACATACCATCATACAAAGAGATGGATATTATGCATAAATACAAAGAAATAAAGATCAGAAATGAAGCCTTGAAGGCTGATACATACACACAGTACTAGAATCAGTCACCAAGTGATCAGAGTAGGTTACTTTCTGCATTTGACTACAAAACTAGGAAAATGCAGATGACCTTCCTACAACCAAAATTCAATCATCCCAAATCATCAGCTGATTATATAAAGTCATCATATGCAGTTCAAGAAAAATATCTTCATCCAATTGAGAAGATAGAATTTCACAAACAAGCTGGTGAGATGCTTTATTCTACAATGAAAAATAAATCCATGAGTGTACAGAAGCTGCAAAACACTCTTAGGAACATTAGAGATCAGCTCAAATTAGAAAAGGCATCCTCACAGGCTAAGGATAAAAAAATCAAGTCACTAGAATATTTGGTTATTGAGGTGGGATATGATCCTAATAATGTAAAAGTTGCAGATGAAATGATAAAAAAGAAGAATGTAGATATTGCTGCATTAAAGAAGTAGCTAAAACTGCCTCATACTGAACATCCTCGGGCAAAGGAAGTATTATAGTATGCAAACCAGAAAGATGAGATGATGAATCTCATTCTTCAGTTGATTGCCCAAATAAAATAAATGGAGAATGAAATGGACAAGTTGGTCCAGGAGAAAAGGGCTAGATCAGAAGAAGTTCATGTCACTGTTATTCCTGTAGTCACAATCGATGTGCCTTCTACAGTAGTAGAATCATTAGCCCCTACAGTCCCAATGGATACAACACTTCCTGTCACCTCAACAACTACTTCAGCAACAGAGTCATCTACATCAACAACACAACCAACTGATGAAGCAAGTAAGTTAGTTAAAGCAATGCAAGAAATGTCTATTCAGACAAATGAAATCAACAAACTTAAAGAATAACTGAAAATTCTGGAGGATGAAAAGAAAATTTCTCAGATTATGCACAAGAATGAAGAATAGAAATCAAACAGATTAACAGAAAAATTGAAGAAATTAGAGAAAGTTCTAACACTGAAAGAACCAATGGAACAAGCCAAACAACAGTTATGGGCCAATATCATTGAATCTGTTAATGATATTTGGCCATCAATCTAGTTTATTTATTACCAAAAAGATCTCATGAAAGAAACAGGTGAAGATATCCAAAAAATCAAAGAATAACTTGGCAAAAAGCCTGAAGAGGCAAATGAAATCATCAAATTCCTTAATTCCAAGAATAAGCAGGAACTATAAGAGATTGGAATTAGTGACAAGACATATATCATTCTTGAAGTCAGAAAGGTATTTTCAAAAAGGAATTTAATGATTCAACCCGAAGAAAAAATCCAAAACATGGAGCTTGGCATAACTAGATTTATGATGAAGTTTGACATTCTCAGATAGAAAGGCCCGCCAAATCCTTTGGTTATTCATGACAAATTGATGAAACAAGAGGATTATGATAAGAAAATGAGAGAAGTGGCCAATGATCAAGCTAACCTTCCTTCTTCATAAGGAATTCCAATGGGGAAGGTACTTTACAAAATTTTTGAGAATTTATTTTACCTACAGCATGAGGTAAAACACTTATTCATCAACAAGCCTACTTTTTAAAAATATACAGAGGTAGATGAGATATTCAAAAGGATAGTGAAAATAAAATTACCAGAAGCAGAAGCTTGGGAGAAATTGACTGATTTACTATGAAATTAAAATAGTAAACAGGTAGTCAAATGAAAAATATAGCAGGCAGTCAAAGATAAAACAGAACATCCATGATAAAGTAAAAAACAACAGTAGCAGTGAGAACAAAATAATCAAAGAGTATCACGGGAAAGTTACAGTTAAAGTCAAATCAAAGATGATAAATCAAAGTGAAATATTGCTAGCGTAAAGGACACTCCATTTCCTAACAAACAACCTTCGTTGAGCAAACAACAAAGAGACAAATCAGCAACAAATCAAATACAACAAACAAAAAATTCAATAAAAGCAGGGACATCTTGCATTAGTTAGATAATTGACTCTATCTTCTTGCATGAAGATATTTATTTTTCCATGAATAATTCCTAAGCTTGTTTTAGGATATTTTGTAAGATTTTTTGTATAAGTACTTCCCATTTCGAAGTATTGAGTGTGAATGAATTGCTAAACATTTCTATAGTTGTACTGAGCTGAAACCTAAGGGTTCTTTGTACCATTTTCAAGTCAGCAGACTGGATTGAGAAATAAAGAGATCATATTACAGGATTCATGTGTTAGGCCACTTTAGTGAAGTACTCTCAATTTTTCTTTGTTTTTATCTGAAGTTTTCACATATACTTGAATGTTTTTCTAAATCTAAATGTATAACAAGAATTTTATTTCAGAATATGTTTAAAAGCAGTCTGTTTTGAACTTTTATATCATTTACATGTTTTCTATTGATATCCAGATTAGGGAATTCTTAATTGATCCCTAGTTTCAATTGATCTATGCCTTTTCACTCATTATCTGGATCTGAGAAACCTTAATTTCTCTCTCATCCCGATTGAAACCATTTTCACCATAAACCTAAGGATCTGAAGTAACTCAGCTAACTTGACTTGTGAACACTTCCCTTTAGAACCTTGATTCTGATATGACTACTTGATACATTTACTCCATTAGCCCAATGGAATTCATACCTAGATCTATCCATATGCATTAGTGGTTCCACCACTGTTAACACTGGAAAATCGTACAACAAAAGATGACATTAATTACTGTTAGGCCAAAGGATTTACAGGGCTCGAAGACATTACAAAATTTGGAAAGTATTTAAAAATATCTAAGGTCTTAGGAAAATCAAATTTGAACTAGTCCTAAATGCTATTTGTGCGCATAATCCTTCGTTAAGAGTTCCTTTTGCACACCTTTTTTCTCGATATGTGCGCATTCTTGAGAGTGGCGAAATGTCACTATCCGGAACCACACAAAGCAAAGGACAAGTGATGCCTTAGTTATAGCCGCCTAAGGACAGCCACCAATGCCTCCTTAGACACTATGTGAGTACACAATGGAATATTTGGAGCACACAAAGGAATCATACCCCTCTCTTGAGTCACCATCCTCCATGTACCGAGAGAGGGAAGGGAGAATTTGAAATCTCCAATATAAGACCACCATGAGATGAAGAATTGGTGATCACATTCTTATGCTGGCTAGAATTGCCCAAGAAATACCAGCAGTCTGTGACTCGAATCTGAAGATAGAGGGGACTCAATTGTTGGTCATCCAACAAGTTTAGTCCAACATAGTGGAGAGAGAGGGAGACTACACCGAGGCAAGCTTGGGATAAAAACATCCTTTCATCGGGACCTAGAACCATTGTCTAGGGGGCCTTTGGCAAGAGGGTAAAGTTTCACTCTTCTTACTACCAGCGCTCAATAAGAGGGGCCTATAGCCACTGTTTGCATTATTGTTGTCATTTGACTCTTTTCAGAGCCTTTGTTTATTTGCGTTTAGTTTTAGTTTAATTTTAGTTTACATTTGCATGATTTTTCCTCTATAGAGTATGCTTATTGATTCTAGCTTGTTATACTAACTTGCTTGACTCCACTTATTTCTGCTTATTACTGATAGCTTAACAGGGTAAAACACACCCCTTAAGTTGGTGTGATTTCTTACATACGTACACCAAACACACTACAATAGGATTGGTGACTCCACTAACGTTTTATTACCAAGTTTATGTGGTTGTGCTTTCTTTTTGCAGGAGACCTCTGTCTATGTTGTGGAGTGGAGCTGAATTTCCCCTGATTTCTCTTGCAGTTCCTAGTTCATCCTAAGTGACAGACTGAAGAAGAGAAACTCCTAAATTTTTTACTTGCAGGAATTTGCGAGCGTTTTTTATTCACAGACACGCAGGGCATGCGTTCAGAGTTGACCCGCGTGGAGAAAGTGCACCTGTTTCAGCATTTTGCGTACAAATTACATAATGAGAAATTTCTCCCTAATTTTTGTGTTTTCCTGCTTGTAAGGTGCTTGGCAGCCCCTAATACACCTGCCAGCACTAGTTGTGGTACCCCGTAGCTTGTTAAAACTCACTTTTAGCTTCTTTTTGTAGGCTTAGTGTTAGTTTTACTTCAAGTTGAGTTTTGCAAAGTTCACATAGTTTAATTGGGGGGGGGGGGAATCACTTGCATTCAGAAAAAAATGTATGTTTTGAAAATTTTGGTACTTACACATCTAGATAACTAGCCCAAGTAAGTGGCCCAAGACCATGCATGCATAGCTAGTTTTCCTTTTTATAGTGTAGAAGTTTTAAGTTTAGTTCAATTTTTGCACTAGGAATTTCGGGACTAGGATTGAATTTTTTATAGAAGAGCAAGTAATCTCTTCTACCTTTGCACCCTCCAGTGATCCTAGGTAAGCATATGAATGCTCCCTATTGAAAATTCACCATCTCCCTATAGTTAGTCACATAGATTAACTAGGAAACATTGAAAGCAACCCATTATCTGCACATGTTTTGCATTTGAGCCAGGAACAATACAACATAGTTTAAATAGGGGATTTTGTAAAGGAACATCAATATCCACATGCTCAAACTATGTGCTTGTCCACTTTGTGCTCACACACACTCACCCACTAAGTGAAGCAAAAACACCTAAAATTAAATTAATCAAACTCACTAAATTCTCCCCACAGGGGCCACAAAAGAGTTGCTAGCTTAAGTTAGGATCAACGGGGTAGGCATCCAATAAGCCACCTTGATCATAATTCATATTGAAACATAGAAGTTGTGTATTTTGGGAGCTTCAAATCCACCTATCAGCCAATGGTAAAGAAAACCCAAGCACGACAGAGACCCGTTTGAGAGGGGGTTAGGCTTAGGCGTAGTGCGTACAGTATTAGTTGGGGCTACTTGATCCGACTGATACTCGATACTGTTATCTGACTACCAAGAAGCCTAAGACTTGAACACTCCCATGGGATGGTGGTTCTTAGTGGCCAAAAAATAGGGCAACCTTTACCCTATTGGTGACAGTGCAGGCAAGTGCCAGACCCTCTACCCTTACCTTGGTGGATTCTTGTCGGCTCACTGGGGGCATCACCAGCTCTTACGGGATGTTGTCCCAGCACTCGCAATAAATATACTCAAGGCCTAGTTACTTTTGAGTGTGTGAGGATGCATAGGTATTATAAGATTTTGAGTTTCATACGCAAACAAACAAAAACCACTTTTTTTATTGCTTGATCACATAGATTAATTTAAAGGGAAATTTATTTTATTTTTCGCTTTGTTTTATGTATGTGAACAGAAAATTTGCTTTGATCATAGACTCTATCCTTTTAAATTTTTCCAAAACCAAACCTGGGCGACACCTGAAAGGTCCCAACAAAACCTCGTCGATCCAGACGTCTTTTGGACCTCCCCCCATTACCGAGAGGGGTTCTAGGTCTTTCAACATTCAGGTTCGTCCTTTATCGGGGCAACCATAGTTGGGAACCCTAGTCGGTCTCCAGCCACCACACCACATACCACTCTTCCCATGACCCCTAGAGGGTAGAGGAGTGCGTCCCATTAAGGAAGCCAGTCGAATACATAGCAGGGTACGTCGCAGAGTAACCCTCGTTCTAACCAGAACTTTATGTTTTCACACATTGTAATGGCAGAAACCTCTCAGTCGCCTTTCTTAGCATTGTTGAATCTTCCTAATTTAACCAAGCTAATGAATTACCCCATCGCACATGATATTACATGGCCTCTCATGCCCTCGAAGCTCCCTTCGGATATACCAAATTTCGAAGGCAAGGAAGCGGAAAACCCAGGTAATCATGTCATGACCTTTCACCAATGGTGCTCATCGAATAGTATCATTAACGACACTATTCGATTGAGATTATTTCAAGACACTCTTACAAGAGTAGCCGCAAAGTGGTACGTGGAGCAACCCTCAGCTTCACATGGAACCTTTAGTGCCCTCTCTACTACATTCCTAACATATTTTTAGTTACACATTCACCATGATTCCGGAATGGAATTACTGACTTGTTTTAGAAAAACCCCCTCCATCCATATCTCAGACGATCTCCATGAATGTAGGCGACATCGTATTTCATGTAAATCTAAACTCGATGACCAGGTTCTCTTAGATTTGTTCTTGAAAACCCTTATGATAGAGATTTCAAAGGATGTGGTGCAGCGAAATCCCACATCCAAAGAGGACGCAATTAGCAAAGCCCAAAAGCTTGAGCTGATCTATACGCAGTTAGGATACATTTACAACATCCTGCCTAACACCCCGCACCTGCAAACTTATCAAGAATTTCTAGGCATGCCGAACTCTACAAATGAGCTAATTGGGTCAATGACCCTAGGTTACCTAAGCAACAACTGTCAAAACCCCAGTTACAAATACAGTTTTACCCAGAACGTGCCTCAACCTAGTTTTCAAAGTCATCATATGCCTTATCAAAATTTGACCAATAGGGTGCCAGCGTATCACCAAGGAGGACCTTATCCTCCAACTCATGAGAACCAGTACACAGAAAGAAACACTGACTGAAGAAATCCCCTCCAACAATCAGGTGAAAACTAGGGACCGCATTACGCTTAGTCCCCGACACACAACCAACCTATGAAAAAAAATGCACTGGTGAACTTTATGCAGCCATCTCAAAACCAACCACGCCAATATAATTAGGAGAAATACCCTCCTAATGTGGTGAATAAAAATCCAAAAGAAAGCCAAAAGGGAACCCTGGACAAGGGGGCAACAACCAACAGCACCCACCACGATCCCAGGCTGGAGGCAACTCCAACCAGAATCAGAACCAAGAGCCGAGAAATGCCCAACAGCAGAGCAAATGGCCACCTCTTCGAACAAACAATTCCTATTTGATATGTGGTGAGTACAGTCACTATACTCACCATTATCTCGATCTCCTTGAGTTGAAGAAGCTACAGAGTAACCGAGGGCAAGGAGGATCTTCCCAGCAACCAACCATCATGCAAGAACATTTTCCCAATAAAGGGATGGCAAGCATGCACCAGCAAAATATAGACGATCCCGGGAAAAGCAGCCATGAAATATACATGACGGGAGAAGAGATGTTTTTCGAAACACGAAATCGCAACTACGACACCCCACTAGACACCAGTATGTCAAGGGAAAGTACCAGTGCATCGACTACACCTTTGACCATTTCAAAGATGCCTATAGAAACATTTCCGAAAATGGAAAACGGATCTAATAGGTGAGCAGGAAACTACTCCAAAGTGGCCCATAATTATAGCATCATGGAAGATTTAGCACAATCTCCCACTACTATGTCAGCTTTGGAAGTACTACAATCATGCCCAAAACAACAGAAACCCCTACTTTCCGCGTTAGGTGCTATCAAACCTATCGATACGCGCCTAATGGCTTTTGACTTAGACAAAGCCACCCTTCAGCTTCCTTCCACGGTTTCCTTCTAGATACTAGTGTTGGTGCAGAATATCACTATCCACTAATGTGTCATAGATGAGGGTGGGTCCATATGCATCATGTCCAAAAATGTTTGGCAGAAGTTAGGTTCTCCCAAACTAAAACCATCAATCATCATGCTTCAAGCATACGACAATCATCCTTTGACCCTCGTTATCCTCTACCAAAACATCCCAGTCTGCTTAGACGGAAAGATAGCCCACATAGACATTGAAGTCTTGGGCGCTCACTTGGATTACAATATACTCCTCGGGTGGAGTTATATGTACGCCATGTCTGCCATAGCCTCCTATGTCTCCTGCATCATGATGTTCCCCCACAAGGACTGCATCATTACTATAGACCATCTGACACACAGCGAGAAGCGATACGTAACAAACACTGATGTAATTCTACCCTATGTATATAGAGTCTCAAATGCTCTCTCATGGTACCAGGAATATGGCCCTGGCCAATTCAAACCATTGTTCGTTCTAGGGTCATTCCTAGGAGATCCTCTCATTATCCCTGAGTCATCGCTTGATGTCACAGGGGCTCTGGTGTGCATGATCTCCACATCAAGCATCGAAGCTAGTCAGGACATGAACACTAGCAGTAAGGACATCGAGGCATCAACCATGATAGCCTCTCTAGCCTACGCCACCTCCCAAACCCCTTTCCTCTACCCCCTAGCTCGCTTCATCTCCCAGCAAGTTTTGGAAACACTGGTGTTACCCAACATTTCATTGGCAATCCTTGTTTGGTACCTTGTTCCCCCTGTAGTAACAGGTTCCACCCATTTTACTGTCACTAGATTGAAGCTCCTCAGTTTCGAGGAGCCCCCACCCATCCAAGAAACAATCGAGGCCGCACCTGCAAAGGGAGTTCCCATTGCAGAACCGGTGATCATGGCTAAGAAATCCGAGAAGAGAGGAAAAAATATGGTGACCCCCGCCATTCAATGGGAATCACTAGTCTGCACCATATGCGACATAATTGGTCACCCTACCCATATCTGTCCGGAGCTGGATGAATTAAAACCACTCCTTGGATCTGAGATAGAAATCACGACATCTCATTCCCGTAAAAAGGAACCTACCACCAAAGGTAAAGGCAAAGTGCTACTTACCAATCACACATGCGCTCTCTGCATCAACGATGGGCATTATACCAACCATTGCCCTGATATGCCACAATATAGGGATGCCTTACACGCCATCGAGAAATCCTATCAAGAGGATCCCTCCATCTAGTCTGTCGGAGATGAACCTGATATCATCCTATACTTGCAGGAAGAACGAAGGGCTCTAGAAATACCCCCAGTCATGCCCATTATACATTGCACGCTATGCGATGAAAGTGGTCACTTCCTTGAAGAATGCGCAGCCCTTGAACTCATCCATAGATTGTATCCAATAGAAAAGGTTTACTACATTGGATTGTGCACAACACAATTCACATGTCCATTATGCACCGACAATCACCTTATGGAGAAATGTCACTATATCCCTCGATTCTGACTAGCTCTCGCTAGTCTACGCTTCGCCATAGACCACCTCTCCCAAGAAGACGACATTGATGTGGATTCCATGGACAACTCCACAACCCAAGAAATGTGAGGAGCAGATCCATCATGTTCATGACAACCAAAAAGCAGCCAATCAGCGAGCCCCTAGTTACCCCTAACTGGTCTCTACAAAATAGACCAGCATGCACATTATGTAAAGCGCCAAATCATGCAGTCATCCATTGTCCTAATTCAGCTACATTACAACATTGGTTCCCTGTTAGACCTCAAATTGAGCTCGATGGAACCTTCATATAGAGGAAAATTTTCCTTATATGTCAGGGAAATCATTATGAGCGGCACTATACTTATGCCTCGCAACTTCTTCCCACCATTGACATGATTAATACCATAGAGAAGAGATAGGAGGACCTCCGAGAATGGCATAAAAAATACATCGTTGGATCAACATCCCCGCCCCCACAATGGTGCGACAAACAATTTCAGACCACACAACAATGAAGCATGACCCAGACTAAGCCTAGGATAACATGCAGACTATGTAATCCGAATGACCACCGATTAAACCAATGCAGAGAACTAAATCCCCTTGCAAACATTCTTTGCAAAGTCTCTTCTCTCCCTCTAAAACTTCTCTCAAACCAAGAGAAGATCACACACACTTATTTCCGGATTTGTTCACACTTTCACCATACGATTAAATGTGTGCACCTTCCCAAGCTGAGAGTGGCAAGAGCTACGTTGACTCTACACCCCACCAAAGAGGTAGACACACCCAAGCCAACAATACGGAAATGGAAGCAGAAGACAACCTCTTCTACACCAGGCCCTTTCCAAGAATCTACATCGAGAATAATGAGTACTGTAGATTCTGACACTATATACTTTGGTGGGTCAATGATACTGTGCACCATCTGCACTGGCCAAAATCACACAACAGAGGTATGCCCGCTAATGGAAAATTTAGGCGCTTCTGTGGCAGGCACAATTTCGACCTACTAGAAATCAACCATCCTAGTGGGGAACCCAACCTTGCACTCATACAGAATCCCATTACAGAGATTCTTCCACTTCCAAACGCCAATGACACAATGCACCATATACAATTTGTATCAGCACATACTGGTGATAGGATGGTTGCTGTCCCCTCATCCCTGGATTTCCACCTCATTCCTGTCACAAAAGACCAAGGTCCTTGCACTTTTGCATTGATTTCCGCAAGATCCCCAATTTTCATGCCGCCATCAAACTCCTCGATGACACCCAACCTCTAGAACAGTGCCTAGTACAATTATAGATTGTTGATGAAAGTCGAAGACAATTGCTGCAACACAAAGAGGCCCACAAGAAAGGGGTAAAAGAATCATTCGACCGCCACATCACCCCTAGCTCATTCACTAAGGGAGAATTAGTCCTCCACTACAATGTCACAAAAGAAGCCTTAGGGCTAGGAAAGTTCGAAACCTTGTGGAAAGGACCCTACATCATCAAACATTTCCTTCGACAGGGGGCATACATATTGATGGAACCTGATGGGACATGCCTCAGCAACCTCGTCAATGGCCTTTACCTCAAGAAGTTTCACCCATAAGGTCCAAACGACCCTTCCCCTAGAGTGAAAATACACAAAAACCTAACCATTGAAATTTTTTGGCTAAAGACTTATTAAACATGCTCAAATTGCCACCATGGATCACCAACCTAAACCCTATTTTGGATTTGTTGATGGAGCATCATGGTGGTCTCAAAGTTTAGCTGCAGCTGCCTGGGTCATCTACCACCCTGATCGATCACCACTCTGTTAAATGGTGCGTGGATCAGTTCAACAACAAACATTTAGGAAAAATATGACGCCACCATCAGACTTATGTATGATGCCCTTGATTAGGGAATACGCCATATGCATGTCTACCTTGATTCCTAGTTAGTAGTGTCGCAGTTAAACCAAACATTTGAGACAAGAGATACACATTTGTTTAGAAAATATTTGCGTGAAAAGAGATTAAGCAGAAAATTTGACTTTATCACATTTACACATGTACCAAGGAGTCAAATAATTATAAAACATACCTATCATATTGATCAAGGAATCTATGAAATAAACAATCAAATGACAGCTTATTGAAGTAAACAATCGAATGACAATTTATTGAGAAAAACAAACTTGATTGTATTAACTTTAAAATAATAGAAGAACCTTACAACCTTAACCTTGATGTTGAACAGGCCTTCCCGGGGTCCGAAGCAGGAGTTTCCTCTACTTTGATAAGCCTTGCAGTCTTCCTCCAGAAGCACATAGAGGTATGTGATCTTTCCTCACAAAAGCTTAGCAGAAAGGAGTCTAAATTTCAACAACACTTCACCTCAATCACACACTAAAGCTTGAACTCCCTTTGAGGCTACCCAATGCCTCTTTTTATAGTGCAGATGAGGAGGTTATGGTTCCACCTATGAAGGGATAGAATCCTCCTTCAAAGGGATAGACTCCTCACATCAAGGGGTTAGCTCCTTAAGGTGTGGGATGCATGAACCTTACAAGAGCGTACTCACCCCCAAAAAATCTCATCCATAAGCTTCTAGAATTGACCAAAAATCAGCTTTTTCACTTTACTTTCTTGCCCTTTTGACTTTGACAGGGGTATGCAGGCATTACACAAATAAAATGCATTCTGGAATGCAGGTAAACTTCACATTACCTGCGTACCCTAGCCAGGAACGCAGGTAAGCTTCCCATTACCTGTGTACCAAGGGTTTTGGAGTTTTTTAGGGTTTTTCTCCTATTTTTAGGGCTTGATATGAGGAGTAGAGGTTGTAAGACTTGCAGAAGAGGTAATAATAAGTGAAAATGAGCTCATAAAGTCAGAAAAATGTCAAGGTGATAGTTTTTAGTGCAACACATTTGTTTAGAAAATATTTGCATGCAAATAGATTAAGAAGACCATTTGACTTTATCACATTTACACATGTACCAAGGAGTCAAAACCAAACAGTTGATCGCATAGCTAACAATATCCTAAACTGGAATGCATCTCGAATAAACCATCATACATAAAACCAAAAATATAGATTTCCAAATAGCATAACATCATACATAAACTGAAGTAAGTGAGACACCATGTAGAGCCGCAAAAAATATCTCTCTCTCGTATATATATATATATATATATATATATATATATATATATATATATATATATATATATATATATATATATATATATATATATATATATATATATATATATATATATATATATATATATATATATATATATATATATATATATATATATATATATATATATATATATATATATCTATATATACCTATATATATATATCACAATGTGTATGAATACAAAAAATAGTGTCGCTAGCCCAAGGGCGAGCCCAAAGATACAGAAGTCGTAAAAAATAAGGGAAGCATCCTCATAATGGGTGCTTTCCCTATGTACAAAAATACTCTACGGGGGTGCCCCCTCAGGAGGGGTACCTGGACCCACCACTGCTCCTGGTGCCACCACTGGAGCCGCCTTCGCAACTGCGATTGCCACCCAACGAAGAGCAGGCCGATAGTCCCTCTCATGGGCCATCATAATCTCCAACCAAACCTCCTCGAAGTCATCCATAAAACCCCGAGCAGGCATACCCTGGGTCAAGTGGTCCACTCGACCCCGAAAATCCTCAAAGACTGACATGTGAGCTGTCAGTTCTGCAATACAAGCCTCTGTTTTATCTGCGTGAGCCACTACCGCATCGGTACGAGCTCGCTCGGCCACAACCTCTCCAGTAGCCAAGCTGCTACCCTCCCCTAAAGGGCTAACACCACCACCGGGTCTATTGATCATGTTAGTCCCCTATTAATTTTTTGACAAGAAAACAGGGGGTAAAACTGTCTTTGAGCTTTCAAGGAATGCATTCCCTCTGAAAACACATCATCCTTGAAGCCTCCTTGTGCTTTTGTCCTTTGGGGAATCCTCACTGCTGTTCCCAGTTTTGAAGCCTCTCTGTTTGTGAAGAAGAGTGCCCAAAAAGACCCCTTTTCCCTCTTATTTCATTCCATCTAAGCCTCTGCTTTCATCATTCTTCTTTCCCTTCTAAATTCCCCACTTATCCTTAAATCATCCCAAATCCCCTTTTAAGCCTTTTAAATTACCTTTGATCGGCTTAAAACCCCTTATTCCCTTTACCAAATGCCTCCTATGGCCTTAAAATGCGTTTAAAATAGGCCAAAAACCCACTTTCCTTCATATATGAGGCTTAGCCCCTTTTCGGCCAGCCCCCTTAACCACTTCCCCACATGACCCGCACCGAGAATCGAGCGCTTAAGGCTTGGGTGCTAATCGCAATCGGAAGGTTGGAGTGGGGCGCGTTTTCTTTGCAAAGTCAAAAGCTCCGACGTGATGGTGTTATGGTTTGTGGAGCGTGGGTGCAATACCCGCCGTTGATCTATATGGATTCGATGGTTCGTGCAAGCCCTGTCGTGCCCATCACCCCAAATCTTTCACCCCTCCGATGCTCATCTCCACCATTGATTCGATGTCGGATCGGATGGCCATCGCGCCACCGCAACAATCGCAATCGCAAATTTTTAAATGTGTCACCCACTGCCCTCCCCGATTGCGATCCTACGATTGTAATCTCCACCGTCGATTTCCCTTTGATCCGACGGCCCTTATTTCTCCCACTCCACTCCTTTACCCCCCTTCCTCCTCCCCACCGATTGAGTCTTCACCGTCGATCTTGTCCCAGATTGGACGACTGGCGCTCAATCGCGCATCACCAATCGCAAAGTTTAAATGGTGCCACCCTCCGTCCCTTCCGATTGCGATCCGCCGATCCAATCGTGACCGCCCATTTGACCCAAGATTGACGACCCACTTTTTATCACCTCCCCATCTAATTTCATTCATCAGACCTTTCCCATGATTTCATCTTTTAATCCCCGCCCACAGTCAATCGCCCTCCACTCGCTGGGTCCCACCATCCAAGGTCCCCATTTTCATTTCATCTCGCCCCTCTTCTTTGTATTTCGGAAAAAGGCTAAACCTTAGTGTTTAACACTAAAGATCATTCTATTAGTAATCTGTAATCAGCAAGATTGGAAAAGTCCGATCACAGAAACAACATCGTTTCAACCACTTTGGGATTCCAGGATCTAGCCCTCCTGAATCCGGAGAGGGATCTCTCCAATAAGTGCAAAGATGGATTTGTCTTTGAATTTTTGGGTAACGATATTAGGCTAGTTATGAAGGCCAAGGGTTTTGTTTGTTTTTGGATGGTTGAGCATGATTACTGTTTGAGGTGGAAATTTCTAAATGCAAAGAGTTTCAAAGGTGAGAAGTTGCAAGCAATAAGAACAAGCTTTGGCCAGAAAGATAGATAATTGCAGGTTTTAGTCCATTGGGCTATGGAGTCATAATAGGGTTTAATTGAAACAGCAAGAGGCAAGAGTGGTCCATGGGGCAAGTCATCTATGTCTAAGAATCCCTTTAAAGTTTTATTTATGGAATGAAATGATACAACAAGAAGGGGAATTAAACAGATGAAGAACAAAGAGTAGCCTAAGATCTGGTAAGTACTTTTAAACTAGCCAGCTTTTGACATACGCTTAAGAAAGACATGAAAATAAACTAGGATCTGGTAAGTACTTTTAAACTAGCCAGCCTTTGATACACTTTCAATAGAAAACATACAAAAGAGAGGGAAACACTAATGATAAAAAAGGATGGTCTAAGATCTGGTAAGTACTTCTAAACTAGCCAGCTTTCAACACATTCCAAGGGAAACATTCAGACAGTCTTTGGGGATAAAAATTGGACCAGGGCACACCATATCTTCCTTATTTCATCTCTACTTAACTAATACTGAACATAACATTTAAGAATAATATTCATCTAAGACAATAAGACGAGGGAACGCCAACATTCCTATGCTTAAACTGAATTGAATCATTCCCAAATAACACAGATTGGAAGAAAACATTCAGATAAAGATTCTCAATCAAAGAAGGGTACTGGTATACAGTAGGTCCTAACTCCATGCATGTTGTTCTTTATAAGAGAAGATGAACACAATGAAAACAGAAATAAAATAACAAGTTACAATGAAAAAAACATCACCGTCAACATAGACCAGGATCCCATAAATCAGCTTGTATTGATGCTCCAAACCAGTTACAGCTTTAAGTCCAATGCTTTAGTTTAGCAATCATCTACACCTCCCAGACTAACTTATCTATTACAAGCAGAGCTCCAAAAGCCAATGAACACTATTTACAAGTAGAAGTCTCAAGCTCAATTACATTTCAATGTTCAGTAGCCAAATCAACCAACAATATCTCATCTTCTACAGAGGTATTTATAGAAGATTGAGGAGGTGAGACCTGATAAAAGATCTCCAAAGATAATTAATACAGACTTGATGGTTCCTCAGCCTTTTGGGGGCTCGATGAAGAAGCTTACATAGGTGTCCTCTGTATTAAATAATTTATATTAAGATTTGAGCTCTGTGGGAGCTCTTTTTGAATTTTGAGGCTCTATGTTGTGTAATAGTCACTCTGTTGATATTTTTTACATTAATTTCCTTGGAAGAAATAACTATTTGGCTGCGCTTGAGGAAAATATCTGATCTTGATCAATAACTTCGGCCTCTGTTTGAATGCTTTGAGGCACAGGTGGCACTGTGGTAGCTGGGAGGAATCAATTTGCCACAGATGTGGCGGTGGAGGCCTTCTTTCTGGTAAAACACGTATGATTTTCTTTGCACTATATCTTAGTTGGGAGGATTAGGCTTTTGATAATAATTCTTAGTCGTAATCCCCCACAGATATGTCTTTAATCTCCTGTTCTGGTATACTTTTGTCTTCGACACTGATACTCTTTGATTTGTGCTTAATTCACTGTGTCTGTTGGTGTGCAGGGATGCGCAGGGGTCATATGGCATCAATGCCTCATGAAAAAATGATGAAACATGGAGATTAAACCCTGCGAACAATTTTCCTTCACGAATCAAAGGCGCAGGAATCATCATTCCCAGCCTTTGAAATTTTCTTCAGTATAGCGGAAAAACCATTTAAACCTTGCAAAAATACGAACTACATTATGAAATCCTGCATATATAGGTTTGCTGCTTCAGAAGGTGCGTGGAGAGAGCATGGTCATTGGATGGCATCATCCAATGGCCGAGATTGATTAGAGGAGGTCAAAGGAGAGGTGGAGGAAGAATTAAATCAGAACCATCGATCACGCAAAGATCGACAGTCGGGAGCGGAGGTGAAAGAATAATGTGAAGGGGTCACATTATTCGGAAAAATAAAATAAAAAGCGGAGAGAAAGGTTAAAAACCTTTGTTTTGCCACAAAATGGTGAAAAAATGAGTGGGGAGTTTAGGACGAACATGGGCTGTCGGATGAGATTGGCCCACGCGATCAACGGTAGAGATCGAGTACCACAAAACCTTAAAAACAAGCCCCGGATTTCAAAACCTTTAATTAAATCACTCTGTATAATTATTTTGGGTCACAAAAATGGCTTGCTGACGTCGGGGCATTTGTGACCCGAAATTTTGTGAAATCTGCCCTAAAAAGCTTATCGGGTCTGGATTTGCTGACTGTGCGGGGAAACAATGAAGACCCGCCCCAAATTAATTCTACCGCATGGACGCTAATGTGGCGCTGGGGACCACTGGCTCTGTGGGACCATTGACTACCGCTGTGGATGAGGAGACCGGGGCAATTGAGTGTGGACCGTCGATCTGGAGATCAGATTGACGACAGAGATTCTTTCATGACTGCGTCATACCTTCGCTTATCGCACGGGCTTCTTCAGAGCGCGATCACCGTCCGATGAGTGGCCTCAGATCAGACTGTGCGCATCGATATCACACTCACTCCACATCCAACCTTTAATCTGTGATGAGGGCGGTATTTGAAAATGGCTCAAGGCCACATGTCGGCTGGTGGCACTAATCGCTGCCAAACGAAGAAAACCGCCTCCCGCTCAAAAGAGGTGCGATAGAAACTACCTAGTTTTGAATAGTTAATGACCAAAAAATATTTAAAACCAGAAAATTTAATATAACAAAGTTTTAAGCTTTGGGGGCGTAAAATATATTTGCAAAATGGTTTGGTGCCCGTCTGCGGGGTAGTGGGTTATATGGAAAGCAACATGACCGTGGGTTTTGTGCACAGGGCTAATCGGCATCGGAGCTTTCACCATGGCAAGAGATTTAAGTGCTTGGTTCTTTGTGATGTGATAGGCGCTCGAATGGCGAGCGCTTGGTTCCAGCACTAGGGTAGATGCAGTGGGAATGGCTAAGGACTTAGCCCAAGGAGCTTAAACCTTTACACAAGAATATGTGTTTTTATGAAATTTTCAATGTTTTTCAAGATTTTTGAGGGTTCCGATAAGGCAAAGAAAGGGTCTTTAACCTTATCAAAGGGGTTTTGATGAGGGGAAAGGGGAAAACATGAAAATGAGGGATTTTATGGGAAATGGAGGGGTAAAAAAGAGGTTAGTTTTGGAAGAAGAAAGGGAGAGGAAGTGGAGTTTGCAGCAATATTTTGTCTTGGAAATCCACAGGATTTCTGAGTGTAAAATGAGCACAGCAGTGAAGATTTTGGACAGAGGCATGAGGCCTTCAAGAGTTTTCAAGAGCCAACACTTTTTTTGCAATAAAATTTGTTCCTTGAAGACTCCCAAAATGATTTAGCCACATTTTGGTATAACAAATTTCATAGGTGGCTAACAGTGGCTCCACTTGGGGATGGTGCCTTCTTGAAGGCATCAAGAATTTCAGACTTGCATTCTCTGGGAGGCTAACTTGTGTCTCATCCATTGGATTCTCTGGGAGGCTAACCTGTGCCTCATCCAATGGGCTACTTTTCCTTTGCTGGGATGATCTTGCTCTGAAAACATATTAGCAACCATAAAACAATGGATCTTTCATCAACAAGCTTTCTACCTACCCAATCCTACTGATCTAACATTTTTTCTTCATTAGAGTGCACTTGGATTGGCAAACTCTTTTGCAACATTTTATTTTATTTTAAAGCAGGAAATCTATTCTATTTCTACTCCTTATTTCTCCATGGACTCAGATTAAACAGTTGAGCCCATATGATTCTCTACCTAATCTACTAATCTGTTAGGATTAAACTGTCCAACAGATATTTATTCTCTAATTTCTACAACAAAAATTCAAAAGCAACCAAGTCAAGATTAAGTTGTTTGACTTGTTGTGATCTATGGCATAAAAAACAAACTGCACATAGACATTATTTTGCAGAAATTTAAATCAAAATGGGAGGCTTAAGATCTAAAAGTTCAAAGCATTTCCTTCATCTTTTTTACAGCTCTATTTTGACTTTTGTTTGAGCTGTCTTTCCTCTGTCAACTGGTTCAGATTTTGAGCTAATTGGAACTAGATTTACATCTTTTTGACTCAGAATTTGAGATATATTTGATTCATTCTCTTTGGAAACTTAGGTTCAGGTTTTGAGCATGTTTGAACCTTTAATTTCTATCCTAATCTATCTACTAAAAATCCAAGATTAAACAGTTTGGCAAATCGAATTCATTATCCTATCAGCAGAAATTTAGAACTAATTAGTCAAGATTAAACTGTTTGACTAATTAGGAGTGTGTTTTCAGGAGTGGCATTTAAGCTTGCACACTTTCAGATTTGTTTGTTTGTTTGTTTTTTTTTTTTTTGTATGGGGCTATACCTTTCTTATTTTTACAATCTGCCCTCTTTTCTTTCTTCTATTGTTTTTGTATTTTTTCTTTTTATAAATTTGACTGCATTGGTGGATGAAATATTTATAATGAGAAAAAGATAAAAAGGCTTCCAGAACATAACATGGATCAAGAGAAGTAATGCTTGAGCATCCTGCCATTGACAGGACCCCCAAACAATTCTACTCCATTCAACTCCTGCAACAAAAATGCATTATTACCAGCAACTGAATGGATAGAGTAAGGGCCAAGCCACAAGTTGTCAAATTTTCCATGCTTGCCCTTGTCTTCCCTCCTTGAGTCCCACTTTAAAAATTTGTCCCCAATTTTAAAATTGTTGGCCTTTGTTCTTGTGTCAATTTTTTTTTTAATGTTGTCCTGCTTCTGCAATTCTTTGTTATAAACCTCCTCTCTGGTTTGTTGAAGATGAATGGTCTGATTTATTCTTCTGATCATGTCAATATCTTCAGTTTGCAACTCTTGAATCAACTTCATAATTGGTACACCAAGGCTGGTAGGAAAAATTTCATCAATACCATACACAAGCTGGAAAGGTGACATACCAATAGATTTCTTCAAAGTCAGTCTGTTAGCCCAAAGTGCATGAACTAGCTTTGTTTGCCAAGACTTTTTTTTGTCCTCCAACAGTTTCTTGATTATATTCACTAAGCTGTTGTTCGAGGATTCCGTAAGTCCGTTACCTTGAGGGTAATAGGCCGTGGAATGCCCCAATGTTATCTGATATCTGTGGCAGAAATCAACCATCTTCTTCTATCCAAATGCTGCTGCATTATCAGTGATGATCTTGGTAGGACAGCCAAATCTGGAGAGAATGTTAGTCTCCATAAATTTTATAATAACAAAATCATTGGCTTGCCTACAAGGTATGGCTTCTATCCACTTAATGAAATAGTCTGTGGCAGTGAGAATCCATCTATGCTGAGCAGAAGATGGTGGATGGATTTCTCCTATGAATTCAAGTCCCCACTATTGAAAAGGAGCTTCAACAGTGATTGGATGCAGAGGTAGAGGTAGCAGCTTTCTTTTGCCTTCAAAAATTTGGCACTTATGGCAGGCAATGATCATTTTGTGTACATCATGAAAAAGAGTAGGCCAATAGTAGCCAGCCCTCAAGATTTTGTTGGTTGTTGTTTTCCAGTATGAGTGGCCTCCACACTCTCCTTCATGGAACTCGTGCTTAACCTTCTCTGCATCAAAATCAGGCAAACATTTAGGAAATATACCACTTGCATTTTTCCAAGAAAGACATCTATCTATAATGCAATAGTTTACAACTTTTAACTTTAGGAACCTTGCCTTTGTTTTTGTCAAACCGGGAGGTGTATTTAAATTAATAAAAACATAAATAATATTAGCATACCAAGAGGAATTCATAAAATTGTCTTAAAAAATGGGAGTCGAGAATCCTTCGTGGTCATCCAAAGCGTCAAACATATTTATATCAAGAACTTCAAAATTTGATTAAGCCATTAATCTAGCTAGACCTTGGCCTTTGATAAGTTTAGTGGGTTTTATCTCCAAATCATATTCAAGAATAACAACAATCCACTTACCTCTCTTACCATCTGGTTCCTGTGTTAGAATGTCTTTCACAATTGAATTTGGGACAAAGGCAATGATGTGTGAGTGGAGGATGTATACTCTGAAGTCTTTCAAAGCTTTAACCAAAGCAAAAGCTTGCTTTTCCATAATGTTATACTTCAAAGGGGCATCCCTCAATGCCTTGCTAAAAAATGCAATGGGCTGCTCTTGTCCTTGTGGATTTTACTGTAAAAGGACAGCAGCTATGGTATGTTCTGATGCAAATGAAAAAATATAAAAATCTTTTGAGAAATCAGGACTTATTAGAACCGGTGTTTTGGTTAAAGCTTGTTTCACCAATTCAAAGGACTTCTTTGCTTCCAAGGTCCATTTTACCCCTTGCTCCTTCTTCAACATGTTTGTGATATTTCTAAGAATCTCAGCCAAGTTAGGGATGAACCTTCTCAAGAAGTTAATATTTCCAATGAAAGATTGCAACTCCTTGATGTTTCGAGGATGAGATATTTGCAATATGGCCTCAATTCTTCTGGGATCTATCTTAATACCCTCTTCTGAAATGATGTGCCCAAGAAGTTTACCTTCTTGGAGCCCAAATAGTGTTTTCTTAGGGTTTAAAGATATCCCAAAATTTCTGCATTTCTCGAAAAATTTTCTTAAATGTTCTAAGTGTTCTTCATCTGTTTTTTAAAACACAGTGACATCATAAAGGTATATAATGATGAAGTAGCCCATTTCTTTTGAGAATGCTATGTCCATGGCTCTCTAAAAAGTTGCTCTAGCATTCATTAGACCAAAGGAATTTTCACATACATGAAAGTTCCCCATGGTGTAGTAAAGGCTGTCTTTAATTGATCAGCGGGGTGAACTAAGATCTGATTGTACCCTGAGTAGCCATCAAGCAAAAAAATTATTCTAGACCCTACCATCCTTTGTAAAATATGATCCATCTTAGGTAAAGGGTAGTTGTCCTTTAATGAAGCTTTGTTTAAGTCTCTAAAGTCTATACAAAGCCTGATCTCTCCATTTTTCTTCCTAACTGACACTAGATTATACACCCACTCAGAATATCTAATAGGGATAATAATACTAGCTTCATACATCTTCTTAATCTCCTTCTCAACCAAAGGGAGTTATACATGGTTAATTCTGTGCAGTTTCTGTTTGAATGGTTTTTGGTTTTTCTTGAGGGGGATTTTGTGCTGTATTATTTCAGTGTCATTGGATTTCAGATCTTCATAACTCCACGCAAAAACATCATAAAATTCTTTAAACAACTCTATGTATTTGAGTTTAATGTGAGCTGGTAAAGTCTTAGACAGTTTTATCATCACAGGTTTAAGTTTACTACCTATATTGCACTCCTCAACTTCAGTTTATACAGGTTCCAGTTTTGGTTTCTTGGCTACATCGTTAAAATCAAACAACTCTTCTAAAGGGGCCAGACCTTTAGGCAAACTTTCTTCTTTGGACTGCAGGGTTTCTAACTCTTCTGTTTCTAATTGTGCAGTCAATTCTATTTTGTTTTCAAGTTTTCCAGACAAAAGATTAATATTAAAAAGTTCAGGAGATGGTTCTTCTTCATCAAGAAAATTTTCTTCACTGCAGTCTGTATCATAATCTGAGTTCGAACTATGTAGTTCGAATTCATTTCTGAATTGCATGAAGTATTCTATTTGTTTGTCTCCATCAAACACTTGCCAGTATTTCTTATTATCAGGAACAACTGGTCTGAATTTTATTTGAGTTGTGCAGTCTTTGGTTTCATATGGAGTTAATCATGTTCTAGCTGCGAAGGCTAAATTGTGGGCTGCAATATTTCTTTTTCTTGGGACAAAAAGTATCTAGTGCTCCTCAAAAGTTTTTAAAAGGTCCATGACATTGTTTTGGTAGGCCCTAAGTCTGGGATGGTTTGCGTTATACTCCCCATTGACTTTCCTAATGACTAACTCTGAATCCCCATAAAATTCAATTCTTTTGGCTCCTAATTTTTTCAACAAACGTAAGCCTAAGAGAAGGGATTCATGTTCCTCTATGTTATTCAAACACTGGAAGTTTAATCTACAGGAAAGGCTTTTTGTGTGGTTATTCTTAGTGTTTTGAATCCAGACACCTGCACCGGCATTGGTCCTGGTGCAAGATCTGTCAAAAAACATACTCCACAGAGGAATATTTTTGGTTTCATCCTAGTTACTGTCCTCTTCAACTAACGTGCTTCCTAATTGTTGTGGAATATCAGCACTTAGTTTTAATTGTTTTGATTCCCCAAGATTTTCGTTTATTTTAGGGATGCTTGCTCGACTGTCAAGGTTTAAGAGTAATGGACTCATGATTTGTAGCTCAAGAACTTTGTTTGGTTTTCTAGAGTTCTCAGGTTCAGCAAACAGTTCTGACATTCCTACGTTATCTTGTTCCTCCTCTCTATCTGTCATTGAATCAGACAAGGTCACTTGTTCACTGGAAGTTTCATCATTGAAAAGGATAAATGAATCCAGGCCTGTGTTTACAGAATACAGAGGAGAGTTTTGTGGTCTGTCTTGACTTGTAACTGTGTATTTCATATGAGACTCCCTATAAAGTCTTCTTATCTGGTTGAAAACAAGGATAATCGCATAGGTCATGGCCATTTGCATAGTCCCTTGTAACTTAGCCCCCCAATACCTAGATAACAACATTCCATACTTTGGGGGCACATCAGCCACAACAATATCCATGACTAAACATTTGGCCGGAATTTGGGCTAAGTTAACGCAGATGTCCTTGATTAATCCTAAACATTTTACTCTGCTTGAGTCGAAGGAGTAAAGGTCTTTGTAGGGTCTGGTGATTTCTAGACCAAGGCTCTCCATTACAAATTTTGGCATTAAATTATGAGAGGCCCCGGAATCATGCATAGCGTTGTGCAAAATCTTGTCATGAACATTTAAACTTACATAAAAGGGGGGAACAGGTCCCTCTTGAAACTTACCTTCAATCTTTGGACCAAAAATAACCTCTGGCTGGTCATTGTTAAGATTGACAGTGTCCTCATTTTCTTCTATATTTAAAGCCTTCAAAATTTGGGTCCTATATACATGTTGGGCAGCTAACTCAGTTAAGGGCACAGAGATTTTGATTTTGGAAATTTCCTGCTCCAGGCTGAAAGGAATTTGATTCTTTGCAGTACTTGTTTCAACCTTATTAGCTGCCACTCTTTTAGCAACGTCCATTTGCTTATTTGTTTTATTTACATTCGACAAAATGGTTTTTACAGGAGTACTAGCTGAAGTGTTAGTACTGCTAAGGTCTGCACTCTGTTTTTCATTTTTTTGAGTGCATTTCTCCCTAACTTTATCATAATTAAAAACTACTGTTTTGTCCTTTTGTTTGAAAAATTTAGGCTTGGTTGGCGTGTTGTTTTGTGAAGATTTGTCAGAGGTTTTGTTGTTGGGGGATTGTTGACTGGTTTTGCTTCTAAGGTCATATTCTCTTTGAGACTCTATGATGACATTTTCCATGTCTTGACAATAATTTTCATCATCATCTCTTCTGTCATCATAAGGTGTGTATAGACCTTGTTTTCTATCATAATGAATCTCAAAGTCATCATTATCTACCCCCAGCATGTTGATATGATCTTCCTCTGTTATCTCATCTATTTCCTCAACCTCACTTACATAGTTTTGATGAAAGGGAGGAGTGATATGTTGATCATCTTCCCTAGGTCTGTTTGGAGGTTGGTTCCTTCTAAAATTCTAATTCCGGTTTCTATTTTGAGGAGCAGTTTGGTTTTGACTTGCTTGTGCTCTCTCAAGGATCCGCATTTTCTTCATCATCTCCTCAGTCATTCTTTCCATCTTTGAGCTAGAAGTAGAAGGTGTGGATTCCTCTCTGAAGGACACTCTCTTTTCATTTTTCATTCTTGCTATTTTCTCCATCAAGTTGACTTCCACAGCAAGAGCACCTTTCTGCATCTCTTCAAGAGTTGCAGGATCTCTCTCTCTCAGCTGATAGGTCATCTCAGGGTCAAACCCTTCAGGAAACTTGTTTAAAGCTGAGCCTTGTGGAGGTTTTAGATCCGGGGAAAGGGCATTATACACACTGTTAAATCTGGTGCAATAAGCTTGCACACTTTCCCCAGTGTTTCTATGGAGGTTCTTGTAATCAGAAAGGACTTGGAGGGGATTTTTCTTCACTTCCCATTTGTTTAAGAAAGTCTGATGGAAGGCTTGGAGATCATTGATACTATGGGGGGTTAAGGCTTTAAACCATTTTCGTACTTCTCCCCCCAGGCTCTGAGCAAATAGTCTAAGTTTGACAGAATCATCATCAATTTCATTTCTGTCAAAGTAGTCATTCATCTTATCCACATGTTGTGATGCAGTAGTAACATTACTAGCATCATATAATGGAATTTTGGATTGATAACTCCTGTGGAAGGTTGACTAAGGGAACAAGAAGGACTAAGGGAGCATACCATGCTGCCATGATATGTGGTGGGGGTGGATTCACAAGAGGTGGATTAACAAGAGGGAAAGTGGGCTGAAGTGGAGTGGTTTGGACCGTGGGTGTTTGGTGAACAGATGTAGATGGAACAACAGTAGATTGTTGAGCTGATCTTGGATGAGAGACACCTAAATTGTGAAGGAAATGTAAATCAGGTGGTGTTGTTTCTCTACTACCAGGATGTTCACTTGTTTCAGGAGAAGAAAGTGAAGACTCAGAATCTGTCTAATCTAAATCACCAAGAGACCTAGTTCTAAATGGATTTATTAGATCTGCTTGTGATTGTTGTAGAGCTGAAAGATTTTCAGGAACTGAATTAGCTCTCAATGGTGAATTGAAAACAGTTGATAATTTATTCTTGGGAGACTTCCTAAGGATACTTTCTGGGTTATCAACTATCTCAGGTGGATCAGGGTCAAGATAGGCTCTAGTGTGAATCTTTCTAGGAGCCACTATGTTGTGTTTTTCAGACCCGAGTAAACAAGAAAAGTTCAACCAAGTATGACAATCTTTAAGAGGTTAACTAATCTGTTTTAAATTCAAATCCAACAGTCCTCTAACTGAGTTTAAATAATATTACAATGATAAGGGTTCTTCCCAGTGGATTCTTAAGGTCTGTTCAGGATTGTGGAGTCGCCAAGTGGAATTTTTTAGCTCTTTTGGAAGTAAAAGGTTTTATGGTCCACCACCATGTTTATTGAATTCCAATCTGAAATATTTTTGGGTTTTTTGAGTTATTTTTAAGTTGTGTGGTTTCTAATAATGTCCTAACCCTGTTTCAAGACTTAGCTACGGTCATGAGACAAAGACCGTCCACTATTATGGTTGAGCCAACTGATTTTTCAAGGTTAGATGACGCTTATGAGAATCCTAGGGTTTACCTAGTTTGTCACTGATTCAAAAAAGTTTTATTATGATTACCATTACTTGGTAGTGCTTGAAAAGGCTGCTTTTAACACACAATGTTATATGAAGTATTTAAGGGAACCAAATATTCTGGTTTTGTTCCCCAGTATGGTCGCCATAAATGTTAGTTGCTGGTGGATCATCTGGTTGATATAGAAAATGTTTCTTTAAACAAAATCTCGGGTATCCTATGATCACCTTAAAAATTTGGGTTCATTCCCCAGCGGAGTCACCAGAAATGTTAGTAATATGTAATTAGCAAGATTGGAAAAGTCTAATCACAGAAACAACATCGTTTCAACCACTTTGGGATTCTAGGATCTAGCCCTCCTGAATCCGGAGAGGGATCTCTCCAATAAGTGCAAAGATGGTTTTGTCTTTGAAGTTTTGGGTAACGATATTAGGCTAGTTATGAAGGCCAAGGGTTTTGTTTTTTTTTAGATGGTTGAGCATGATTACTGTTTGAGGTGGAAAGTACTAAATGCAAAGAGTTTCAAAGGTGAGAAGTTGCAAGCAATAAGAACAAGCTTTGGCCAGAAAGATAGATAATTGCAGGTTTTAGTCCATTGGGCTATGGAGTCATAATAGGGTTTAATTGAAACAGCAAGGGGCAAGAGTGGTCCATGGGGCAAGTCATCTATGTCTAAGGATCTCTTTAAAGTTTTATTTATGGAATGAAATGATACAACAAGAAGGGGAATTAAACAGATGAAGAACAAAGAGCAGCCTACGATCTAGTAAGTACTTTTAAACTAGCCAGCTTTTGACATACGCTTAAGAAAGACATGAAAGTAAACTAGGATTTGGTAAGTAATTTTAAACTAGCCAGCGTTTGATACACTTTCAACAGAGAACATACAAAAAGAGAGGGAAACACTAATGATAACAAAGGATGGTCTAAGATCTGGTAAGTACTTCTAAACTAGCCAGCTTTCAACACATTCCAAGGGAAACATTCAGACAGTCTTTGGGGATAAAAATAGGGCCAAGGCACACCATATCTTCCTTAGTTCATATCTACTTAACTAATACTGAACATAACATTTAAGAATAATATTCAGCTAAGACAATAAGACGAGGGAACGCCAGCATTCCTATGCTTAAACTGAATTGAATCATTCCCAAATAACACAGAATGGAAGAAGACATTTAGATAAATATTTTCAGTCAGAGAAGGGTACTGGTATACAGTAGGTCCTAACTCCGTGCATGTTGTTCTTTATAAGAGAAGATGAAAACAGTGAAAACATAAATAAAATAACAAGTTACAATGAAAAAAAACATCACTGTCAACATAGACCAGGATCCCATAAATCAGCTTGTATTGATGCTCCAAACCAGTTACAGCTTTAAGTCCAATGCTTTAGTTTAGCAGTCATCTACACCTCCTAGACTAACTTATCTATTACAAGCAGAGCTCCAAGAGCCAGTGAACACTATTTACAAGTAGAAGTCTCAAGCTCAATTACATTTCAATGTTCAATAGCCAAATCAACCAACAATGTCTCATCTTCTACAGAGGTATTTATAGACGATTGAGGAGGTGAGACCTGATAAAAGATCTACAAAGATAATTAATACAAACTTGATGGTTCCTCGACCTTTGGGGGGTTCGATGAAGAAGATTACATAGGTGTACTCTGTATTAAATAATTTACATTAAGATTTGAGCTCTGTGGGAGCTCTTTTTGACTTTTGAGGCTCTGTGTTGTGTAATAGTCACTCTGTTGATATCTTTTACATTAAGTTCCTTGGCATAAATAATTATTTGGCTACGCTTGAGGCAAATATCTGATCTTGATCAATAACTTTGGCCTCTATTTGAATGCTTTGAGGCACAGGTGGCACTGTGGTAGCTGGGAGGAATCAATTTGCCTCGGATGTGGCAGTGGAGGCCTTCTGTCTGGTAAAACACGTATGATTTTCTTTGCACTGTATCTTAGTTGGGAGGATTAGGATTTTGATAATCATTCTTAGCCATAATCCCCCACATATTTGTCTTTAATCTCCTGTTCTGGTATACTTTTTTCTTCGACACTAATACACTTTGATTTGTGCTTAATTCACTGTGTTTGTTGGTGTGCAGGGCTACGCAAGGGTTGTATGGCATCAATGCCTCATGAAACACTGATGAAACTTGGAGATTAAACCCGCAAATAATTTTCCGCGACGAATTGAAGACGCGGGAATCGTCACTCCCAGCCTTTGAAATTTTCTTCAGTATAGCGGAAAAACCATTTAAACCCTACAAAATTATGAACTACATTATGAAATCCTGCATATATAGGTTTTCTGCTTCAGAAGGCATGTGGAGAGATCATGGCCATTGGATGGCATCATCTAATGGCCGAGATTGATTAGATAAGGTCAAAGGAGAGGCGGAGGAAGAATTAAATCAGAACCGTCGATCGCGCAAAGATCGACGGTCGGGAGCGGAGGTGAAAGAACAAAGTGAAGGGGTCACATTATTCGGAAAAATAAAATAAAAAGCGGAGAGAAAGGTTAAAAACCTTTGTTTTTCCACAAAATGGTGGAAAAATGAGTGGGGAGTTTGGGATGAACGTGGGCCGTCGGATGAGATCGGCCCACGCGATCAACGGTAGAGATCGGGTACCACAAAACCTTAAAAACAAGCCCTAGACTTCAAAACCTTTAATTAAATCACTCTGTATAATTATTTTGGGTCACAAAAATGGCTTGCTGACGTCGGGGTATTTGTGACCCAAAATTTTGTGAAATCTGCCCTAAAAATCTTATCGGGTCCGGATTTGCTGACTGTGCGGGGAAACAATGAAGACCCGCCCTAAATTAATTCTGCCGCATGGACGCTGATGTGGCACTGGGGACCACTGGCTCTGTGGGACCGCCAAATACCGCTATGGACGAGGATACCGGGGCGATTGAGTGTGGACTGTCGATCTGGAGATCAGATCGACGGCGGAGATTCTTTCATGACTGCGTCGTTCCTTCGCTTATCGCACGGGCTTCTTCAGAGCGCGATCACCGTCTGATGAGCGGCCTCATATCGGACGGTGCACATCAATATCATGCTCACTCTACATCCGACCTTTAATGCGTGATGAGGGCGGTATTTGAAATGGCTCAAGGCCACATGTCGGCCGGTGGCGCTGATTGCTGCCAAACGGAGAAAGTCGCCTCCTGCTCAAAAGCTGTGCGATAGAAACTGCCTGGTTTTGAATAGTTAATGACCAAAAAATATTTAAAACCTAAAAATTTAATATAACAAAGGTTTAATATTTGGGGGTGGAAAATATATTTGCAAAATGGTTCGGCGCCCATCTGCAGGGTAGTGGGTTATATGGAAAGCAACATGACCGGGTGTTTTGTGCACAGGGCTAATCGGCATCAGAGTTTTCACCATGGCAAGAGATTTAAGCGCTTGGTTCTTTGTGATGTGATAGGCACTCGAATGGTGAGTGCTTGGTTCCAGTACCAGGGCACGTGCAATGGGAATGGCTAAGGACTTAGCCCAAGGGGCTTAAACCTTTACACAAGAATATGTGTTTTTATGAAATTTTCAATGTTTTTCAAGAGTTTTGAGGGTTCCGATATGGCAAAGACAGGGTCTTAAACCTTATAAAAGGGGTTTTGATGAGGGGAAAGGGGAAAACATGAAAATGAGGGATTTTATGGGAAATAGAGGGGTAAAAACGAGGTTAGTTTTGGAAGAAGAAAGGGAAAGGAAGTGGAGTTTGCAGAAATATTTTGTCTTGGAAATCTACAGGATTTCTGAGTGTAAAATGAGAACAACAACGAAGATTTTGGACAGAGGCATGAGGCCTTCAAGATTTTTCAAGAGCTAACAATTTTTTTTGCAATAAAATTTGTTCCTTGAAGACTCCCAAAATGATTTAGCCACCTTTTGGTATAACAAATTTCATAGGTGGCTAACACATTCTTTTGCCACTCTTTCATAGTTTCCACTATTCTCCACCATTATGCCACCACTCCGCAGGCCTCCAAAGCATTCTTTCGCCACCACCCTGGATTTTATAATTGATTTGTTTCACTGTGCAGGGTTTTTACAGAGTGGAATTTTCACTCTGCCTCCGTAATCACAGTCACCGTAATTCAAAACACAGAGAGGCCATTATAGTGGCCAAGTGAAGTAGCAAAGACGGATTTGAGGGATTAAAGCCCAAAATTGAAGATTAAACGCTTTAATCCTTATTCAAAAGGAAAGGACATAGTGGGAAGACTAAAGAGCACACGAAACGACCATATTTGTGTTTAATATCAGCGGGATGTCTTTCTCCAGACAGTACATCTTCCCATTAAAGCCTCCATGCCTCCTCGAGCCCAGAAATAGTTAATTACACTAACATAATCTTCTTAAAGACTGTCAGAACCAGCAGTTATGGAGTATGGAGGCCCACAGACTTTCTATCCAGTTCACCAATTCCAGAAGGCAGAACAGAGAGCTTTACAGCCAGAAAGGACTCCAAAGAAACATTAGAGGTCAGATATCGACCTGATAAAGACCCTTCAACCATACTATAAAGTAAATATAGCAATGCCCGAACCTGCAGCAGATATTCAGCAGAGATGCACCCGATATGCCAGCCTGGTCGCCAGCTCATCAGCCAACGTTCCGCCACCTATGACAGCGACCGCCTCAATTCCACCTCATCAGTGAAAATTCTCAATTCATGATTCGGCCCTAGTGGCCTTTTACTTTTCATTTTAGTTTTTTACTTTCAAATTCCGAGTGGAATTCACATTCCACTCTTGCATTTTACTTTTTGTCAAAAACTGTTGTTTAATATATATTTTTTTAAACGGCTGAGAGCCTATCTGTCAATGATGAGATGCCCCTATTCCTCATCATTATTTTGGTTATTTTTGATGGAGACCTCAAACTTATTTTGAGCACGCGAGGAAGATATTTTTTCCCAAAAATATCTTCTCGCTCATGTTTCTGAGGCTTCAATATAAGCAATAACTAAAGAAAAAAACTGGTTCCAGATTTTCAAAAAAATATGCTAGGAGAGAATTTTGTAGGCATTTTGTCGAATTTATATATGAATGCAAAGAGCCCGTTGGGTTTCAGTGATGATGAGTTCCATATTTAACGAGGATTCTGGTCTTTGTGCTTCACAGTCTGTAACTCTCCCCTATATGTGATAGTTTAATTGTTCACCTTATTTCCATCCATTTCTCTGGTATAATGTTCTGGAATGCGAGTGGCTCACTGGTTTTTGGTATGAATTTATCCTAGTTGATACTCATGCTAGAACCTGTCAAGCACTTTAAATATGGCTCAGGCGTGATATACTATTTCATTTTCAACTTCAACCATACTTCTGCTATATTAGCTTCTATGGGATGTTATTTTTTAAAAATGCTATTTTCATGTATGGATTATTAATTTTGTAAGCCCATTACATGTTGATATTTGTTTCTGGATACCATCCCAATGACAGTTAGTATTATCTCAATCTTTCATTTGCAGTAAACACCTTCTGATTATTCCTCTCTGTGAGGTATTTTAGAACCCAACCCTCTTTACAGTAAGTTTCCTTTTAATTATCTGATATATTTGTATTAGAGTTTCACACCTTGCCTTTGTAGTATTTCTTTCCCTGTGTCAAGTTTCTAAAAGTTTTGGTCCCATTCAAATTAACCTTCCTGTTTACAGGAGATAGCATGAGAGCCTTTATCTGATAACTTCCCATGTTATATCATATGCTCCTTGCTATATAAGATGTCCTAGGCACTGGTATTTCACAACTCAAGGTTGTCTCTAGGGTTGACAACATCTTTTTGGCGCCGTTTCCAGAAAACGAAGTTAAGAAAAGTTAAATCCCTAGACCTCGACAAAATCTTTATTCACTCTTCAGAAAGGTTAGCACGAAGAGTTGAGAGTTGTAGATCCCTCACCTTGGCGACTCCACAGTTCCTAAATGATTAAAAGACTCTGCTAGTGATCAGTAGGCCATTTATTATCTTGGTTTCACAAGACTCCACTGGGAGACCATGTCGCAGTACAACATCAGCCATGCTAAAGACCAAGCCACTTCACCAATGGAAGACTCCGAGCTATTTGCAGAAATGCATCCAATTTTCATAGTAGAGTGCCGAGATGTAATGTCACATGGCTTGGCAGAACTGAAAGTGGAGGACCTTCCACGGGCTATTCTTCTCAGCTCAAGTTTCAAACCCGTGCTTAAGAAAATATTTCTATAATTGGTGGTTGAAAGATATGAAGCTGAGATCGAATTTTTGAACTCACAAGAAAAATCATATCAGTTCAGAGACTCGAGAGCCTTTTTGGAAAGTCTCCCTCCCCCTAAGAAAGAATAAATTTCACTGCCTTTCGGAGTACAAGAAGAAGATGATCCGGTTCTCAAGAGCCACATTGAAAACACAATGGAAGATTCAGAAATCAAAGTGGCCCAAGATAAAGACAACCTACCAGTCATGGAAGGCCTGAAAGAAAAAAGTGTACATCATGTTTTCATTGATCCTGTGGGAGAATATATGGAGGCCCCGATTAGCCCAAATTATCCAGCAGCACAAAACATGTCAGAGCTCCAAGAGGTCTCAGCAACAATGTACGATGAGTCCTCCGGTTCAGAAGAGGAAGGAGACACTCTACCCCAAGAGAGTCTTCTTCTCAATCCAGTGGAAGAAGAAGAGATCCTGGTTAAAGCCTACCTGCCAAATATTCATAACCAGGTATCTTTTCATGATCCTTATACTCATTTTCTGCAAATATTTAAGGAAGGATCAAAGGTATTTTTGAGCAGCATGTTGCAGACAGAAAGAAATTTTTTTGAAGCTGCCGACAAAGAACAGAAAGAGTGGGAGCAGCCCTACCTATCCGGCCTACTCAAGGAGCTGGGTAGAACAGACCAGTCATGGGATCACTTGATTAACTGGTTGCATTGGAAGACAGTGTTTGTAAGCTAGACTTGTAAATAGTCCAGTTAGAGTAGGGTAGGTAAGAAAAGCTCAATAAATCTCAGTCTGTGAGCATGTAGTTAGTTGTTTTAATTTCTACAAAGTCCAGCAAGCTAGACAGTCTAATCCTGACTTGGCTATTTTTCAATTTCTGTTTTAGAATGTAGAGAAGAAATCTGCTAGACAGTTTAATCCTAGCAGATGTAGTTTAGGTAGAGAAAATGTGAGACCAACAGTTTAATCTAGTCTCATGGAGTAATAAGGGTAGAAGTATAATAGGTTTATTTTTCCTGTTTGTAAAAATTGATGATGTAGGTGGTCTACAAAGTTCTCGACATGCCCAAGGATGAATGTGTCGTCCCCAGGTGGAGCCAATGTTGATCATGTTAGCCCCCTATTAATTTTTTGATAAGAAAACAGGGGGTCAAACTGTCTTTGAGCTTTCAAGAAATGCATTCCCTCTGAAAACACATCATCCTCGAAGCCTCCTTGTGCTTTTGTCCTTTGGGGAATCCTCACCGTTGTTCCCAGTCTTGAAGCCTCTCTGTTTGTGAAGAAGAGCGCCCAAAAAGGCCCCCTTTTCCTTCTTATTTCATTCCCTCTAAGCCTCTTCTTTCATCATTCTTCTTCCCCTTCAAAATTCCCCACTTATCCTAAAATCATCCCAAATCCCATTTTAAGCCTTTTAAATTACCTTTTCTCAACTTAAAACCCCTTATTCCCTTTACCGAATACCTCCTTTGGCCTTAAAATGCATTTAAAGTAGGCCAAAAACCCACTTTTCTTCATATATGAGGCTTAGCCCCTTTTCGGCCAGCCCCCTTAACCACTTCCCCACATGACCAGCGCCCAGAACCGAGCACTTAAGGCGTAGGTGCTAATCGCAATCGAAAGGTCGAAGTGGGGCGCGTTTTCTTTACAAAGTCAAAAGCTTTGACACAATGGTGTTATGGTCTGTGGAGCGTGGGTGCAATACCCGCAATTGATCTATATGGATCCGATGGTCTGCGCAAGACCTGTCGCGCCCATTGCCCCGATTCTTTCACCCCTTTGATGCTCATCTCCACTGTTGATTCACTGTTGAATCAGACAACCATCACGCCACCGCACCAATCGCAATCGCTAATTTTTAAATGTGTCACCCACTGCCCTCCCTAATTACGATCCTCCAATTGTAATCTCCGTCATCGATTTCCTTTTGATCTGATGACCCTTATTACTCCCGCTACACTCCTTTACCCCCCGTCCGTCTCCCCGTCGATTGAGTCTTCGCCGTCGATCTTGTCCCAGATCGGACGGCTGGTGCTCAATCGCGCATCGCCAATCACAAAGTTTAAACGGTGCCACCCTCCGTCCCTTCCGATTGCGATCTGTCGATCCAATCGTGACCGCTCATTTGACCCAAGATCGACGGCCCAATTTTCATCGCCTCCCCATATAATTTCATTCATCGGACCTTTCCCATGATTTCATCTTTTAATCCCCGCCGTTGATCTCCTCCTGAGATCCAATGGCCCACAGTCAATCGCCCTCCACCTGCTGGGTCCCACCATCCAAGGTCCCCATTTTCATTTCATCTGGCCCCTCTTCTTTGTATTTCGGCCAAAGGCTAAACCTTAGTGTTTAACACTAAAGATCATTCTTCTGCCACTCTTTCATAGTTTCCACTATTCTCCACCATTACACCACCACTCCGCAGGCCTCCAAAGCATTCTTCCGCCACCACCCTGGATTTTATAATTGATTTGTTTCACTGTTCAGGTTTTTACAGAGTGGAATTTTCACTCTACCTCCGTAATCACAGTCACCGTAATTCAAAACACAGAGAGGCCATTATAGCGACCAAGTGAAGCAGCAGAGACGGATTTGAGGGATTAAAGCCAGAAATTGAAGGTTAAATGCTTTAATCCTTATTCAAAAGGAAAGGACGTAGTGGGAAGACTAAAGAGCACATGAAACTACCATATCTATGTTTAATATCAGCGGGACGTCTTTCTCCAGACAATACATCTTCCCATTAAAGCCTCCATGCCTCCTCGAGCCCAGAAACAGTTAATTACACTGACAGAAGCTTCTTAAAGACTGTCAGAACCAGCAGTTATGGAGAATAGAGGCCCGCGGACTTTCTATCTAGTTCACCCATTCCAGAAGGCAGAACAAAGAGATTTATAGCCAGAAAGGACTCCAAAGAAACATCAGAGGTCAGATATCGACCTGACAAAGACCCCTCAGCCATACTATAAAGTAAATACAGCAATGCCCGAACCTGCAGCAGATAGTCAGCAGAGATGCACCCGGTATGCCAGCCTAGTCGCTAGCTCATCAGCCAACGTTCCGCCACCCATGACAGTGACTGCCTCAACTCCACCTCATCAGTGAACATTTTTAATTCATGATTCGGCCCTAGTGGCCTTTTACTTTCCATTTTAGTTTGTTACTTTCAAATTTTGAGTGGAATTCACATTCCACTCCTGCATTTTACTTTCTGTCAAAAATTGTTGTTTAATATTTTTGTTTAAAATAGCCGTGAGCCTATCTGTCAATGATGAGATGCCCCTATTCCTCATCATGATTTTGGTTAATTTTGATGGAGACCTCAAACTGATTTCGAGCTCACTCATGTTTCTAAGGCTTCAATATAACCAAGAACTAAAGTGAAAAACTGGTTCCAGATTTTCAGAAAAATATGCTAGGAGAGAATTTTGTAGGAATTTTATCGAATTTCTATATGAATGCGAAGAGCCCATTGGGTTTCAGTGATGAGGAGTTCCATCTTTAATGAGGATTCTGGTCTTTGTGCTTCACAGTCTGTAACTCTCCCCTATATGTGATAGTTTAATTTTTCACCTTGTTTTCATCCATTTCTCTGGTATCATGTTATGGAATGCGAGTGGCTCACTGGTTTTTGGTGTGAATTTATCCTAGTTGATACTCATGCTAGAACCTGCCAAGCGCTTTAAATATGGATCATGCATGATATACTGTTTCATTTTCAACTTCAACCATACTTCTGCTATATTAGCTTCTATGGGATGTTATTTTTAAAAAATGCTATTGTCATGTTTGGATTCTTAATTTTTTAAGCCTTTACGTGTTGATATTTGTTTCTGGATACCATCCCAATGACAGTTAGTATTATCTGAATCTTTCATATGCAGTAAACACCTTCTGATTATTCATCTCTGTGAGATATTTTAGAACCCAGCCCTCTTTACAGTAAGCTGCATTTGAATTTTCTAATACATTTGTATTAGAGTTTCACACCTTGCCTCTGCTGTATTGCTTTCCCTATGTCAAGTTTTTGAAAGTTTTAGCCCCATTCAAATTAACCTTCCTGTTTACAGGAGATAGCATGAGAGCCTTTCTATGATAACTTCCCATGTTATATCATATGCTCCTTGCTATATAAGATGTCCTAGGCACTAGTATTTCACAACTCAAGGCTGTCTCTAGGGTTGACAACAGGGTCCACCTGCATCACCTCCTCCCTGACCACCCCTAGGTCGTCGCGGAGGATCATGGCACACCAGTCGAGCCACGAGGCGACCCACCTCGTGAACATCTGCATGAGTAACCAAAATGATTTCAATGTCACTACCAAAACACATAAGTACATACATACTCAAGTAAATGCAGAAAACGTACAAAACGTGCCTGCTGGCCCCCAAACATAACCATAAGGAAGACCCATGTATGGATCGCCCTAGAAGTCCATTCCTACATACAAGTATGGAAAAGACATCTATGGGTTGGCCTCAAACCAGGACTCTATCGTGGCATTCCAATAATGCCCCACCATGCCACCACTGCCTCATTGCATCTTTGGATTCCACCTCCTCATACGAGGCTCCCGTGGCCCCCCAGGAGGTACCCCCACTACTAGCCTCAGTAGCACTACCCTCTCGTACATGATGCTGCACATGATATTGGCGTATGAAAATGAATTAGATCCATGTTGGACCTTGCTCAATTGCGACACAATTCCTTCAAAACAGAAATGGGAAAAATAAAAAAAATGATAGGACCTCAGCCGGCACAGAACTCCAACCTGCGGGCCTGATGCCCGATGCAGAGAAACCGACCGCGCCAATCATATAATCACCGCCAGAGCACACCACTCCGCCAAATCTATAACTGATGCAATGCTTATGCATCCCTCGATAAGAGGTGCTCCATCACAGTGACACCTCCGGAATCTCTCCAAGTCTACTCTCCCAGCGGGGAGTGGATATCTAAGTGCCTCCCCTTGAGGCAGTAACCCACTCACAAAGTAAAAATTCGTCTAAGAATGGATGACCAAGTGTGTCCCTCACAACATGAACATGTTGCGCCTTCTGCGCTAATGTCAGATCACATAACGGAGCAGTCGATCCTGTGACCCAAGAGGCTCATTCTCCACAAAATTCAGGAGCCCCCATAGTGCCAGCTGACAGCGCGTCCCAACATCAGCAACCAACTCAGCCCGGAGCTCGAGCTAATCCCACTCCCACCACAACAACCTATCTCCAAAATAGGTACCATCAATACAGAGAAAAACCCAAAAAATAGACAAAAACCAAAATATTTTGTCATCTCGGCCTTGCACACATGTTTCTCAGATAGGTGCGCTTAGCACGCGCCTGTATTTTACACAAGCATGCTTAAGGCGTGCTAAAGGTGAGGAATAGAGTGCTCTTGCGCACCTGTCCCCTGAAATTGCATGCAAGGAAGGTGCATCTTTGCCCAGATCACCCGTGCAATCTAGGGAAAAAGTCACCCAAAATTCTTACAAACCCAATCTGTATGGACCCCAGCACCATCAAACTAAAAAAATTCAAGTACAGGACGTCATGAAGGTTACCTGGGCATGATATTGCAAATCCCTGGTGCTCAGGCTGACCGCAACAACAAGAAATGCTACGTAGAATCCTCTGACCTCTCAAAAACTCAACAAGTACAAATGAATTGAATTAGGGTAATATCCACCTATATATCACCCTTTTCAAAAACTTCGAAGGTACATCACGAGAGATTAGAAGGTCTGTTTTCCAAACTGTAAATTGTGCCATAATCAGCACTCCATGATGAATAGAAGCGATACCACACATTCACACTCCCAAAAAGTTAAATTTTCAGCGCCGGCAGGTATGCCCTCTCTCATCTTCTTTTTTAAAGCTCAAGACTTTCAATAATATTTTGATAAAGAATATTCTTTCACTTGAGGTAGTTTTTTTGCAGGAAAAGCTCGCAAACCATTCACAATGTTATCTCCTAAAAGTTCTAGAGTAGGTATCATTCTACCCCCATCATGATAAAGTCCCAAAAAACTTTGCATATCCTGACATCATTTCTCCATCAAAAATCAGCCATAGGATCCTCATATCCGACTGTGTTTATCATCACCTCACCTTGCACATGATGAACATCTGCGTTGGTCGGTAGAGCCTCCCTTCCATGTCTCCCGTCACCCACAGTAGACCATATATCACAACATAAGTGACACCATGGCCATACCACTTTAGTTTGGGAAATACCTCATGCCCAACCATTCACCATGCATAAGGTCAAGTTTACCATACAAGCTGATCCCCCCCCCTTCTCAAATGACCAAGTTGTACAAGTAGATCAAGAGCGCACCACCGCGCCTTGCATTTGTCCCACCATACCTCCACCAGCATAATCCCATCTGCGATACTTTCTCATCCGCTTCGTCAACCCCACACATGAGACCAACCAATGGGACCCCCACCCCCAAAAAAATACCTTCCTCACACCATGAGTGAGTGAACACTTTCATGTTTTGGGGTAGCTGTCTCTGTGTTTTGTACAAACCAAACCCCATTATTTTATTCTTTTGGTAAGTGTACAAAGACCTCAAACGGTGTACTTCATCCCTTCACCCTATGATTTCATATTTTCTCCCATGGTAGCAGTCTCTGAACACCCTTGGTTGGAGTATTTCACCCCACACACAAACTATCATGAAATTCATAGTCGGTTTACACCTGCCCTGGAAGTCCTACTGACTCCAGGGATTTCCCCTTTAGAAATAACTACGACTGTCGCCAAGCTTCTTAAGTATAGTCCGACCTTCGGCCACTAAATCTCCATCATCAGTTTTCAGTCACCCCTCGCCCACATGCCTATGTTAAACCCATCATATCCAGGTTCCCGACCCCTCGTGTCGATGACCCCTCATTCGACTGAGGCTTCCTTTTTGTCGACTTCAACACCTATATTCCAAAAAGGAAGCGGTACCTTGGAACATCCCTCTCCATACAAGGGGCATCCTCGAGTGGCACTATGGGAGACATCATTGTCCACATATGTCATCAATCCTCCTCACATTATAGTTCAACAAAAGCTTTCATGTCAAGATGGTATCGTACCTTGCAACCATTGCACTTTGATCAAATCCGTCAAAGACACGTGCCTCCATAAACGTATTTGCCAACAATGCTTACATGGGAAGGTCCCAGCCAGCACCTATGCGTATAATGCGTAGCTATATGCCATACCAATTTTACGCATATGGGTACCACATTACACCTATTTTGAAAGAAAAAAATCCCCTGAGGGCGTCAACAGTTGTCATCAACAACCGCCAATGTCACTACCATATCAATGATATGGGAAAAACATATATCTGTCAATTTTTTTTAACTAGCCACAACATCATGAGCATGGGACATGCCCGCCTCGTTGAAAATTTATATATGTATTTTAAATTGTATTTGCTTATAGGGATCCCTTAGGCCATGGTCATGCTTGGAAACGGTGCAGGGTGTTTTCCATTCCAAGGCTTCATGCAGGTCTCTCTCTCTCTCTCTCTCTCTCTCTCTCTCTCTCTCTCTCTATGCATGATACAGTAAAGAAACTATAATGTATTTCGGCTATACAGTTCTTCCTAGACCTCACACATTAGGGGGAAACTGTTAACACTAGAAATCGTACAGTAGAAGATGATATTAATTAATTTCAGGCCAAAGGATTTATAGGGCTAGAAGACATTACAGAATATGGAAAGTATTTAAAAATATCTAAGGTCTGAGGAAAATCAAATTTGAACTAGTCTTAAATGCTATTTGCGTGCATAATCCTTCGTGAAGAGCGGCTTCTGCATGCCTTTTTTCATGATATGCACGCATTCTTGAGAGTGGTGAAATGTCATTGTCCGGGACCACACAAAGCAAAGGACAAGTGATGCCTTACTTGTAGCCGCCTAAGGACAGCCACCAATGAATCCTTAGAAACTATGTGAGCACATAATGGAATATTTAGAGCACACAAAGGAATCATACCCCTCTCTTGGGTCACCATCCTCCATGTACCAATAGAGGGAAAGGAGGATATGAAATCTCTTATATAAGACCACTATGAGATGAAGAATTGGTGATTACATTATTATGCTGGCCAGAATTTCCCAAGCAATACCAGTAGTGTGTTACTCAGAGCTGAAGATAGAGGGGACTCAACTGTTGGCCATCCAATAAGTTCAATCCAACACAGTGGAGAGAGAGGGAGACTACACCGAGGAAATCTTGGGATAAAAACATCCTTGCATCGGGACCTAGAACCATTGTCTAGGGGCCCTTTGGCAAGAGGGTAAAGTTTCACTCTTCTTACTACCAGCGCTCAATAAGAGGGGCCTAGAGCCACAGTTTGCATTATTTTTGTCTTTTTACTCTTTTCAGAACTTTTGTTTATTTGTGTTTAGTTTTAGTTTAATTTTAGTTTACATTTTCATTCTTTTTCCTCTATAGAGTATGCTTATTGATTCTAGCTTGTTCCACTAACTTGCTTGACTCCATTTCTTTCTGCTTGTTACTGATAGCTTAACGGGGTAAACCACACCCCTTAAGTTGGTGTGATTTCGTACATACATGCACCAAACACACTACAACAAGCACCAAACCAAATCCAAAATCAAATCCCAAGTAATCCTACATAACTAGCCTAAAATCAACTAAAATCAACAAAGATAAATCATATAGAGAGAGCCCTCTCTGAGCATTAGGAAGGCTAGATCTTAGGGCTTAAAATTAGGTTTGTGGTTACCTTTAATATTATTTAACCAAAATATAAACAACCCTTGCGAATTATTGGAGCGATAACATCCCGGCGACCATACTGGGTAATAACCAATCCTCAGTGTTTAAAATAAATCTTAAAGGAAATATTTGTACTTATCTTTTCACCTTAAGATTGTTTTAAAGGGTTGTTTAGTAAAAGTTTTATTAAAAAACTGAAATTCTTGCTTTTAGAGAATCTACTATACCAGGTCTAATCCTGATCCAGAACCTGCTGTAATACTAGATAATCCTGACAGAATTTTAAAGAAAAACAAAAAAGTAGAAATTTTAGGTAATAAAAATTCATTGATCAAAGCGAATTCTCTTCCCAATAAATTATCAAGTTTACAAGAAATTGAATTTGATTTAGATTTTGAGCAATCTTTTTTTAAAACTAAATCAGAAAGTGACATATATAATAGTGTAATAGATCTTGATTTCATTTCATTTATTGAAACTAAGAAGGAAACTGTTTCACTTGATTCAGATGAAAAATCCCTAGATGTTTATGATAAACTTGATGCTTTAACTGCAACTTTGATTAAGGAAATTGATAAAACTTATTTTCAACATTCAGTTGAATTGACTGCTTTATCTTCTTATACCCCTAAGCCTTCTACCAGTAATTTAGAGTCTGTAAATTCAAATTTATTTAGTGCCACCTCATCTATTATTTCCACTACACCTCATTCCACGGAATCCTTCATTCCTAAGCTTCCTCTGCAACCTAGAGTTTTATTTCCATCCCCAAATACTGCAAGTTCATCCTCTAGCACTGCTACTGCATTTTCAAACACTTCAACCACATTTCCAAGTACATCTTCTAGTGTCCCAACCTCATCTGCAAGTACCTCGACCTCATCATCAAGCACCACACATTTACCTTCTAGTCCAACTAGAATCTTAACTATGGCTACCAGATATGCTCCTTTGGTCCTACCAGGGTAGTTACATAACATTCACCAATATTATCAAAGCAAATTTCCTCAATTTAATGGAACTAGTCAATACACTGCACAACAACATGTTAACAAAATGACTGACTATTTTGAATTGCATGAAATTGATGAATCTGATGTCCAAATGAGACTGTTTGCCCAAAATTTAGTTGGAGAAGTAAAAAAATGGTTCAAAAGTTTACCTGCAAATCATATTATTGATTTAGAAGCTTTCCATAGATTGTTTATCAGTAGATGGGAGAAAAAGAAGAATCCTTTACAATTTTTGTCTAAATATGAACATATAAAAAGAGGACCTAATGAGTTAGTTCATGACTATTATAATATATTCAACAGTATATACAATGCTATTCCAGTAAACATTAAACCCCTGCCAGATCTAGCTTTACTTAAATTTCTTGATGGTTTTGATATGGATATGTCATACCAACTGAGGGAAAGGAACCCGGAAACACTAGAATCAATGCAAAACATAGCAGTTAGTGTAGAAGCCAATTTGTTAGCAAAGAGAGCAAGAATGAGAAATGAAATAAGGGTAACAATAAAAGAGGAAACATCTACATTAGATAGCAAAATAGATAGTTTAGAAAAAGCCATGGAGAAAATGATGGATAGAATAGAAAGTATGGAAAGGAAACCATACTGGGATAATCAACAACAAGGCCCTCAAATAAGAAATCCCAACTTTAGAAAAAAACCAACACTGGTAAATCTAGAGAATCAACACTTGATAAAACAATAAGACCACCTTTCCAAGAGAAATATGCTTAAATTTCTCACCAAAATGAAGATGATGAAGACACTCAGATTAATCTAATGGGAACCAATGATGATAATACTATTTTTCTTACACAAGAAGAATAGGGATTTGAATGAATCACAATAGTTACAATTAGAAACTGGGGAGTCTTTGGATTATAAGCAAGGTTATGAGTTTGCAATTAATGAAGTTCACAAGCAATATAACCTTAAGAGTAAGAAAAACGTAGAAGCCCCTACTAAGAAATTTGCCCAAACTCAGACAAAGAAAATAGTAGAAGCTCCTACAACCAAAGTACTGCAAATTCTCCCTAGGAAAACCGAGCAAAAATCTAGTTCAAATCAGGAAAAATCAAATCCTAATCGAAAAATTTCTAGTCCAAAAATTGCACCCAGTCCTAAAATTGTTGATATTACATATACTGTTGTTCAAACACCAGCTGATCATCAAAAATCTGCTACTCCTAAGACAACAACTTCTGTTAAAATAAAAAAAAATTATCCAAAAACATTTGTTGTTGATCACCCATCAGTTGATCCTAAAACAGTTACTGCTAAAACAGTTGTTGAAATTTCAAAACCTTCCAAAACTTCCACTACAACTCAAACTGTCCCTCAAAAGAAGATAAAAAATAGTAAAATAGTGGAAACACAAATAGAAAATGAAAAACCAATTGTAGAAAAAGAAGAGAAACACACTCAAACTGCAGTTAGTAAAGAAGAAGTCATTCCGTTAGGAAAAACACAAGCACCATTTAACATCCAAACTGAAATTGCCAAACTAAAAATACCAATTCCTTTGATAAAGTTGGTAAAGCATGATTTATACAAATCACAGATCATTGACAAATTAAACATGAATGAAGGATAAGACTGTTAATTTGAGTGATGACCAACCAGAACTAATATTTGGTCCTGAGGTAAATGGAAAACACCAAGAAGGAGGAGTTCCTCCTTTCTACATTATCTTGACTATTCATGATCAAATTTTACATATATCTATGCTAGATTCAGGAGCCTCACATAATTTAATGCCAAAATCCATTATGGAAACTTTGAATTTAGGCATCACTAGACCTTATAAGTATATTTTCTCATTTGATTCCAGTAAAGTGAAATGTCTAGGCTTAATCAAAGATTAATGTGTCACTTTAGTTCAATACCCTGGAAAAAGCATAGTCATGGATATTGTAGTAGCTGAAATCCTTCCTAAATATAGAATTTTTTTATCTTGCTCATGGGGAGAAAAACTGTAGGGATCTCTACAACTAGACATGTCTTATGCCACTATTTTGGTATTTGATCAACCAAAGAAAATTTACCGACATACTCTAATGAAGTACATGGTCAGTAGTGTAGAAAGACCTCGAAACTATCCTATTTATTCTACACCTAATGATATGGATTCTTTCATTTTATGTAATTCAAAAACTGACATAGAGAACAACATAGAATTAAAACAGAAAAAGAAAGAACCAGACAGTGAGAACATATTTCATGAATCAATGTGGCACCTAGATTTTGATGGATCAGTGAATAATAGGAGTAGTAGTAGGAGTTTTGATTCACAACATGGAAAAAAATCATTCAGAAGGTCATACCTTTAGATTAAACTTCAAATGTACAAACAACATGGTAGAGTATGAAGCTCTAATCTTAGGGATGCATATCTTTAGAAATTTAGGAGGCAAAAGAGTTTCTATCATGGGAGACTCTGATTTAGTTGTAAAACAAATTAGAGGAGAATATTCTGTATATAATCCTAGATTAAGCCAATACAGGGAAACAATTTTAGATATGATTAAAGAATTTTTGGAATGTGACTTTGCTATAATTCCTAGAAAAAAAAATACAAGCACACAATTTAGCAACTTTTGCTAGTACTTGTAATCTGCCTTTTCCATCCAAACCACCAATATACAACAGAGGTAAGACATAGACCCACTAGACCAGACAACTTAAAATACTGGAAATTTTTTACACAGGATACTCAAATCTATTACTTCATGAATGCTAAGTGATAATTCCAAAATTGTAACATATATACAAATTGTACAGTAGATGATAAAATAGACAATGAGATAGATGTAAATAATTTAGATTTTAATAAACCCACTAGATTAACTCAAGTAGAAATAGATAAACTAGAAAAGGTAGAAATTGAAGAATTAGTAGATGATGATTTTGACATTTTAAACCTTAAGTATAACTTTTGACCTAAGGGATTAGCCCCATTAGAAGATCTTTTTGATTCAAATGATGTTGCAAGAAAACCAAATATGGAACCATTAAGATTAGATATAGAAGAATGCAATATAGGAACAGAACAAAGGCCAAAACTCATCAAACTTTCTAAAGCATTACCTCAAGATGAAAAAATAAAATACATAGCTCTATTCAAGGAATTTCAAGATGTATTTTCATGGAGTTATGAAGACTTAAAATCTTATGACATTAGCGTAATACAACACAAAATACCTATCAAAGAAGATAAAAAAACCCTTCAAACATAAGCTTAGAAGAATCAATATATTTTTAATGCATTTGATTGAAAAAGAGGTAAAGAGGATGTATGAAGCTCAGATAATTGAACGTATCAGATATTCTGATTGGGTTTCAAAATTATTTCCCACCAGGACGAAAATAGGGGAAATCCGACTTTGTGTTGATTTTCAGAATTTAAATAAGGTGTCCCTAAAAGATAATTACCGTCTACCCAAGATGGATCATATTTTACAGAGGGTGGTTGGTTCATCCAGGATTTCATTACTTGATGGATTCTCTGGGTATAATCAGATCTTAGTTTAGCCATAAGACCAACCAAAGACAACATTTACTACTCCTTGGGGTACTTTCATGTATTTGAAAATGCCTAATGCAGGAGCCACTTTCCAAAGAGATATGGATATAGCTTTTGCCAAATAAATTCATGATTTTATTGTAATCTATCTAGATGATATAAATGTATTTTCAAAAACTAATAATGAACATCTAGATCATCTAATACAAGTGTTTATCAAATGCAGGAAATTTGGTATTTCTTTGAATCCCAAAAAGACTCTCTTTGGACTTGAAGAAGGTAAACTATTAGGAAATATAATATCAAAAGAGGGAATTACGATAGACCTAGCTAGAATAGAAGCCATTTTGAACATAAGCCATCCTAGGAATATTAAGGAATTGCAAGCTTTCTTAGGTAAAATTAATTTTCTCAAAAGATTCATTTTAAACTTAGCATAAATAATTAGAGAACTGAATAACATGTTAAAGAAATACTCAACACTTAAATGGATAGTAGAGGCCAAAAAATCCTTTGAATCAATAAAACAAGCCCTTACAAGAACGCCAGTCCTAATAAGTCCCAATTTCAAAAAAGATTTTATTATTTTTTCTTTTGCTTCAGAACATACTATTGTTGCAGTCTTACGACAGAAGAATGATTAGGGCTATGAAAATCTCATTGCTTTTTTTTCAGAAAATCACTGAGATATGCCACACTGAAGTATAACACAATGGAAAAGCAAGCATTATCTTTAGTGAAGGCTATCAAATATTTTAGAGTGTACATCTTGTATTCACACATCATAGCATATGTTCCAAATTCAGTAGTGAATTACATTCTACCTCAGAATGGGCCTACTGGGTAAGAGAGGAAAATGGATTGCCACCATTTTGGAATATGACATGGAAATTAAGCTGATTAAAGGCCAAGGCTTAGCCAAATTCATGGTTGAATCACATTTTCATGCCTTAGAAATCAATTTTATTTCCCAATTAGATGATCAAGAAGAGATGGCGACTCCATGGATCAATGAAGCCTTTTCAAATTCACCATGGTATGTAGATATCATATTTGTATTACTAAACTTACAATCTCCTCCTGGATTGTCAAGCACTAAAGCTAGATTTTTAAAGTTAAAGGCAATGAAATTTTGTATCATAGATAATGCTCTGTTTTGGAAATATCATGGTGCAATTTAATTGATTTTTTTTCTTAAAAATGAAGCTGATAAAGTTATGGAAGAATTTCATGCAGGTGACTGTGGAGGACATCTTTACTGGAAGTCAACTGCAAATAAAATCTTGAGGGTTGGTTTTTACTAGCCTACACTTTTTCCAGATGTAAGAAAGTATGTGACCTCCTATCACAAATGCCAGATCTTTGAAGGGAAGAAAAAACTACTACCTTTACCCCTTAAACCCATCTCCACAGAAATGCCTTTTCAACAATGGGGTCTAGATTTCATTGGTGAAATTCCCCCACCATCCTCAGCCCAACACAAATAGATTTTGACAGCCACAGACTATTTCATTAAGTGGATAGAAGACATTCCTTCTAGGCAATCCACTGATTCTGTCATAACCTCATTCCTAGAAAAACAATATACTCTCTAGATTTGGATGCCCCCAAAAGCTCATTACTGATAATGCATCTACTTTCAAGTCTAAGAAAATGATTGATTTCTATAAAAAATACCACATTAGCCTTGGAAATTCCACTACTTATTACCCTCAAGCTAATGGTCTTGTTGAATCCTCCAATAAAATCCTTGTTAATATCATCAAGAAACTATTAGAAGACAATAAAAAGACCTGTAACAAAAGGTTAGTTAATGCCTTATGGGCAGATGGACTCACCACAAAGAATTCCATTGGTACATCACCTTATCAGCTTGTATATGGGATAGATGTTGTTTTTCCATCCTCTTTAGGAGTGCCAGTGATGAATATGATCCAAGAACTGCAGGTAGAAACTAGTGATATCCAGAGAAGGATAAATCAGACCATACACTTGCAAAAAACCGGGGAAGAAGTCTATCTTAAGTCACACATTGTCCAAGATAAGATTAAAAATATATTTGACAGGAACACTAAGGAAGATGATTTTTACATAGGTTACAAAGTTCTTAAGTGGGATTCCAGGAGAGAAGAGAAAGGTAAACATGGTAAATTTTATTTCCTATGGAAAGGTCCATATGTTATTTATGGTTACAAAGGTAACAATGCATTATTTTTGAAGGAGTTGGATGGGTCAGATCTTTCGGGTGGACCTATCAATGGTAGAATGATAAAGCATTACTATTCCCCAGAATAACAATATTTCATTTTGTTTACTTTTCTCATTGTACATAACATTGCAGGTTTTAAATTGGATTAAATGTTTTTATTACAAAGTTGAAGCCCAGAGAGAAGGCCCTAAGATTTGAAAGACAAAATATAATAAGTATGAATAATGCAGAGCTCAGAAAACAGTTTCAAGGCAAGCACAATCAAAATTCGAGGCTACTAATATTAAAGTTATTGACATTTCACAAGGAAATTCCATCCCCAAGTGGAGCCACTGTTAGGGTCCTATAATAATAAGATTCATAATTTTGAATTGACTATGATTAGTCTTGTAATATGTACATACCTTTCTTTCTGCAATTTTTTTTTCCATATTAAAAATAAAAAATGTAAAAAGGGTAAAAGTCCTAAAAGAAAAATCAAAGGATTGAAAGAAAAAATATCAAAAAGAATATTGGAAATGAACCCCAACAAAAAAGAGATAAAAATAGATCATGAAAGTGATGCAAGTACAAATGCCACTACTTTTTACTTTTTATTGCAAAATAAGATTGTGTGCAGCTTGTCAAAAATTCCACAATCCATGAAGGTCAAATTGCTTAATCTTGACCTTTCATGCTTTAGAGTTCATGCTGACGGATAGATAATAAAGATCTAGCCAAACAATTTAATCTTGGCAGATCAGTAGCTAGGTAGAGAATAATAAGAAGCTCAACAGTTTAATCTAAGCCCTTGGAAGTAATAAGGTTAGAATTAGATAGTTTTTTGTTAAAAGAAAAATGAATAAGGGTCTGCAAGCTCAAATGCACCCAAAGAAATGAAGAAAAAATGTTAGGGTAGATGATGGGTAGGCAGAAGAAGTTTTCATAAGGCATGGATAGCAGAGATTGGTCATTTCATATTTACTAATTTCCCTTCAAAACAATTTCCCTTGTAAAAATACCCCTTCCCCTTCTTTCCCCTTACTTCACTCTTTTTCCCCTGCAAAAAAATTCCTTTTCCTAGGTTAAAATGCATATTTTCCTTTCGAAAAGTAAAATTCCTTTATTAATTTCCATTTCATTCATAAATACCCCCTAAAATACACTTATCCTAACTTTTCAAGTTTAAAATATTAATATTGGGCCCCACTATAAAATCCCACCCCGATATTAAGTTTTAACACTATTCTTAGTGTATTTTATAAAAATCCCGCACTTATTAACATTTCAGTGTATATTATTAATATTTAACTTTATTTATTAACTCCCGCATTTAAACATTTGTCCCGTATTATATTAATTTCTTATTATAAAGTCCCAACCCTTATGTTAATTAATATATAATGTTATTATATTATCCCCGCCTATACATGGGTCCCACTTTCTCGAACCCCATTGGTTATGTATTAAACCCCGACCATGTATATTAAACCATAAATTTTGTACATAAACACACATTGACTTTAAACCCAGGCCCCACACCTATCAAGTCCCTAAAATTTCCCTGCTATTTTCCAACCATTAGATCTTAATCGACCAGATCTAATGGCCAGTAATCCTTTTCGCATCCCCGAAAGCCTAACCTTTAACTACCTCGAGACCTTGCGAAATGCGTGTTTTTCGGAGCCCCGCTCCTGGATATGTGACAAATTTCTATTGCATCACATCCCTCCAAATTATACCACCTACCACCTTTCACCCATGCGAAAACCACTGGGTTGTATTCTTTCCCATTGTGAAAACCATCCTGCCCATTTGGATTAACCCCACGCATTCAATGTAAAAATTTCTTGATTAAAAACCCATATAACTGCCCTTCACAACCTTTTCACCATTTCTGTTACAAACTCGCGTAAACAGAGCCATTTTCAACCTAAAGAATAGTTGTTGACATTGTTTTAAGCCCGTTTTCAACCGAATTCAATCATGTTATTGCTACAACTAGTGCATAATTTTATTTGAAGCTCTATAAAGACCAACGAAAGCTTCAAAGAACCTCTGATGCCTTAGAAACCCTCTGCAAACCAAAATATTCATTTTCTCCAGGTATTCCTCAATGCTTAGGCTAATACTTACAACAAAAAGAAGTAATAAGTAATTGAACCTATTAGAATCCTTTACAGACCAAAAGAAATCCATGTAGCTTCCCAAATCCTTTTTTCTACAGACGCTAGGCATCTGTTTACAAAATTCTGAGGTCCTAAGACTGTTTTTGGCCACAAAGAATACAATTTGATCAATTGAAGTATTGTAGACCAAAGGATAAGCCCCTGATTCATCCTAAATCCTTCTACAGATTGTATTAATTTTTCAAAGGTGCTCCTAAAGGCCTATGTTGTGTAACCAGCTCCAAAAATAGAAGAAAAGAGATATCAACGCCTTAGAAATGAGCCACTTTGAGGGGGCAACCTCCAATACATTACATAAATGAACAATTCTTGGATGACACAATTTACAAAACCTCATTTCTATATATACGAGTCCATGGGGCCATAATGTAATCCTAGTGGGCCACAATGTAATCCTAGCCGACCTAACAATACTAATTTAAGGGCACAATAATAATAAAATGGGGGTTACAAGGGTTCAATAATAACAATAAGGGGGTTACACTAACAACAATAAGAGACTATACTAGTAATATAGGGACCTAACATGCCCCTCTCCTTCAAAAAAAGTGTTGTCCTCAACGCTTGAGTAGCTCTGGGTGCTTTCGTATAAAATTCTCATCCTCCCATGTAGAATCTTCAGTGGGTAAGTTCTTCCACTTGATGAGATACTCTGAAATTGATCGATTCCGTAGCTGTCGAGTTCTTGTTTCCATGACTACTTCAGGTTCCAATATGATTTTTCCTTCCTCATCAAGTTCTGGAAATATTGTTTGAACTGGAAGATTTTCACCTATAACCTTCTTCAAGCATGAAACATGGAAAACTGGATGTACTCGCGAAGAAGCAGGAAGCTCCAATTTGTATGCCATAGTACCAATCTTTTGCAACACCTTGTAAGGACCATAGTACTTTGGCGATAATTTATTATCCTTCGTAGCTTGCTTGAGGGACATTTGTTTGTATGGTTGTAGCCGTAAAAATACCCAATCTCCTACATCAAAACTTCTCTCGCTGCGATGTTGATCTGCCTGTTGTTTCATTCGATTTTGTGCCAAATTCAGGTTATCCTTTAAGAGTTGGAGAACTTCTTGCTTATGCTCGATGTGATCTTCCACTGCTTGAACCTTCGAATTTTCCCTTAAATATGATGTGATGGATGGTGGATGATATCCATAAAGTGCTATAAATGGGGTCATTTTTGCTGCAGTATGGAAGGAAGTGTTATACCACCATTCAGCGAGAGGTAACCACTTGACCCATTGTGTTTGTTTATCAGATACAAAACAACGAAGATATCCTTCCTAACATTTATTTACTATCTCTGTTTGACCATCAGATTGAGGATGATAAGATGAGCTATGAGCTAATTGAGTACCCAAACAAGAAAATAACTCCGTCCAAAAATTTCCCGTAAAAATGGGATCTCTGTCGCTCACAATAGCCCTTGGGCTTCCATGTAGCTTTTGAATTTTGTCCACAAATGTAGTAGCAACTGTACTTGCTTTAAATGGATGAGATAATGCACAAAAGTGTGCATACTTGGTAAGTCTATCAACTACCACCATGATGACACTCTTTCCTTCGGACTTAGGTAAACCTGTGATAATATCCATTGAAATCTCCTCCCAACGTTGACTTGGAATGGATAAAGGTTGTAGAAGTCCTGGGGTCTTAATTGTTTCCACTTTATTCTGCTGGCAAACCAAACATTCCGCCACAAACTTTCGAATATCAGATTTAAGGCCATCCCAAAAAAATTCTTTCTTCACCCTGTGGTAAGTTTTTAAAAATCCTGAGTGTCCTCCTAAAGGAGAAGTGTGCAATTCCAGAAGAATATTTTGTTTTAGTTGGGAATTCTTACAAAGATATAAGCGATCTTGTACCATAAGGAATCATTTTTCCAACTAAATGTATCATATGTACTAGGATCTTGCTGCAACTTTTGAATGAGTGTCCATACATCTTTGTCCTTCTTCCATTCATCTCTTGCTTCGGTTATCCAATCTGGTTGGATAATAGAAATGGCACAAAGCAATGCTTCCACCTCTTCATTCTTTCTGGAGAGTGCATCTGCAACAACATTAAGCTTTCCTTTTTTGTAGATTATTTCAAAGTCATAACCCAACATCTTTGTGACCCATTTTTGCTGCTCTTCTAAAGATAGTCTTTTCTCCAAAAAGTGTTTAAGACTATCATGATCAGTTTTTACCTTGAAGTGTCTTCCCATTAGGTAAGTTCGCCATTTCTTTAGTGCATGTAGTATTGCTAACATTTACTTCTCATAAATAGGTTTCTGTAAATACTTTCCTTTGATTGGACGACTTTCAAAAGCAATGGGTCTTCCTTCCTGCATTAAAACTGCACCAATTCCATTTCCTGAGGCATCACATTCCACAATAAAGGTTTTTGTGAAGTCTAGTGTAGCTAAGACCGGTGCATGGCACATTGCCTCCTTAAGACGTTCAAAGGCCTTAATTGCTTCAGGTTTCCATGAAAATGCATCTTTCTTCAATAATGTTGTTAGAGGTGCTGCTATTCTCCCATAATTCTTAACAAACTTGCGATAATACCCTGTTAACCCGAGAAATCCTCGCAACTTCTTTATGGTTGTGGGGACTTTCCATTCCTTAATGGCTTTAATTTTGTTAGGGTCTACTTTCACACCCTTGTGAGATACAATATGACCCAAATAGTCCACCTCTTGTACTCCAAAGAAACATTTGGATTTTTTTGCATATAATTGTTTCTCCTGCAATAGTTTGAGCACCCTGTCAACATGTTCCACATGATCCTTCCAAGACCTGCTGTAGATTAGTATATCATCAAAAAATACTAGCACAAATTTTCTAAGGAAGGGTTTGAAAATGGAATTCATCAACCCTTGAAATGTAGAAGGTGCATTGGTAAGGCCAAAAGGCATGACCAAAAATTCATAATGACCTCATGAGTTCGAAATGCTGTTTTTGGAATATCTTCAGTCTTCATTCTAATTTGATGATATCCTGAACGAAGATCCAACTTGGTAAAATAAATTGCTCCATGTAATTCATCCAATAATTCATCAATCAGCGGAATGGGAAATTTGTCTTTAATGGTGAGCTTATTGAGCTCCCTATAATCCGGACACATTCGCCATGATCCATCCTTCTTGTGTACCAATACTACAGGAGCAGAGAAAGAACTTTGACTAGTTTGAATTATACCCGCCTCTAACATTTCTGCAATCATACGTTCAATTTCGCTCTTTTGGAAGTAAGGATATATATAAGGCCTGATGTTTGGAGGAACACTTCCTCGAATCAAATGAATAGAATGATCATGATCACGAATTGGTGGGAGTCCTTTGGGAGTTTCAAACACCTTGGAATGATTGTCCAAGACTCGTTGGAGATCTGCAGAAATAGATGATTTTGATGTTGGAACTTCTAGTGAGCATAATTGTGCAATTACGCCTCGTTGTTCTTTCTTTAGAAGCTTTGTCATGCCATTAGAGCTTATTATCCTTCCTGGCTTCCCTTCAATACCCCGTAATTCGACTTCCTTTCCTTCTGAAAAGAATTTCAAGAAAAGTTCTTGAAAATTGAAAGCTACCGTCCCCAAAGATTGTAACCATTGTACTCCTAGTACAACATCAGCACCTCCCATAGGAATGGAAAGCATTGGACTAGTCAACACATATTCCCCCATGGTTAGCATGATGTTATTGCATTTTCCAGAGCAATTTATAGTTCCTCCATTTGCAACCATCACTTGACATTCTGGTGCTGGGTATAGGAAACAATTTAATTCCTTGCCTACCTTACAATGAATAAAATTATGGGTGCTACCTGAATCAATCAACACTATTACCTTTCTCTTCTTGATTTGTCCTTTTATCTTGAGAGTTTGAGGAGTGGTAATTCCTGCCAGTGCATTACACGATATGGTTGGATTCATTTCTTCCTCTTCTGGGGCTGGTTCCTGGTATATATCCTCTTCTTGTTCATTTTCTTCTTCCTCTTCACAATCTATGTAAAATAATTTCTTCTCAGCACACTTATGACCTTTAGTGTATTTGCTATCACAACTGTAGCAAAGCCCTTTTGCTCTTTTTTCTTCCAATTGTTGTGGTGTCAACCTTGCAGGTTGTGGAAATCTAGGCATAGCAACACTTCCTTCTTTATAGAAGTGAGTGGTAGGCTTCCTTGTCGCCATAATTTTACATTCAATTTTTCTTGCCAACCCGAATGCCTTCTCCAATGAATCAGGTTCCAAAACGCGAACTTCATGTTGGATGTTATCCTTTAAAGTGCCTATGAAGAGATCAATCCTGTGTTCCTCTGGAATATCAGTTACCCTTATATTCAATTTTTGGAAGTCCTCAATGTGCCGCCCCACTAAACCCTTTTGTTTGAGATTTATCAATTGGCTAAAGAAGGTGTTGCTCTTTGTATCCTCATAATGTGCTATCATTTCCTCCGTGAAAATTGACCAAGTGACAATTTTTTTACGGGAGCAAAGCCATCGATACCATACAAATGTATTTTGTTCTAAATGTAAAGTTGCAATGCGTACCTTTTGTGTGTTTTGTACATTATGGAGATCAAAATATTGCTCCATCTGTAGTATCCATATTATAGGATCCTTTCCATCAAACTTCCTCATATCCATTTTTGGAATATGGTGGTTCTTCCCGCCAACATTAGAGGTTATGAAATCACGATTAACATTTATTTTGTTCTCATCATGAGGTTCTTCTACTATATTTCCGCCATTAGGAATCTTTTCTTGTTTTAAGCTTGTCATCAAGCCTTCCATGTATGTTTTTAGATCATTCTTCATGTTTTCCATGTTGTCTTTCATGTTTTCATCGATCTTAGCTTCCATGTCATCAATCTTAGCTTCCATGCCCACTTCCATGCCATCCATCTTAGCTTCCAAACCATTCATCTTAGCTTCCACGCCTTTCTTCAAACCATCCATCTTAGTTTCCATGCCTTTCTTCAAAATTTCCATTTCATTTTTTGTTGTTCTTTGCGAGAGCGAAATTTGTTGTTGCACTTGCTCTTGTAATTTTGATATGTCATGTTGCCATTCTTCATCTTCATGAGTCATAGTAGAGCCTTCTAAAGGCTTAATGGGAGTTGAATTACTTTTAGGGGCCATTTTAGAATCCAATACTGATATCTATTCTACAATATTCCCTTGGAATCAATTCAACTTGATTCTTCAAACAAGACTTATGCAATTCGGAAAAAAAAATACACACCTTTTACTTGCTTTTTAGGAGCTCTGTATTAAAATTGAAATATCTTTGTAATTGAGAATCTTCAAAATCTAAAATTCACTGCTGTAGTAGCCTTCTGAACTGTCTTTCAAATTCCATAGGTATGATTTGATTTGGATTCTTCAAGACAAAGTTATTTCCAATCTCCCATAATGACCCAATTTTGGACTGGTTCAGTAGAGCGAACTTGTACGACTTTCCACGTGTCACTGTTTCGTCCTTCATATCTAAAATTGATAGCCAAGAAACTGCAGTTCGTGTACTTGCAACGAATTTTTACGGCACTCAAATCCGATGCCCAGAGAGAGAGTTATTGAACTTTTCCCATGATCACCTCTTTGAGATGAAATTCAGGAGCCTGAAAAAGCACTACCTTCCACAGATCATATCTCCAAAAATATTGCGAACCAAGCTCTGAAATTTTTTGAAAAATTTCCTTAGGATTTCATCTTCGCACCATATGAATTTCAGATTCTGAACCTTCGTAGAAATTTTTTTATAGCGCAAATGCCACGATGACCTGTTTAGGAGCCTGAAAAAAGACCTAACTTCCACAGATCATATCTCCGAAAATATTGCGAAAAAAGCTCTGAAAGTTTTAGGAAAACTTCCTCAATATTTCAGCTTCGCACCCTAAAAATTTCAGCTTCTGAAGCTTCGTAGAAAATAATTTATAGCGAAAATTCCACAATGACTTGTTTGGAGCAGCGAAACCCTAGAATCCAAAGCTCTGATACCAAATGTTGTGTAACCAGCTCCAAAAATAGAAGAAAAGAGATATCAACACCTTAGAAATGAGCCACTTCGAGTGGGCAACCTCCAATACATTACATAAATGAACAATTCTTGGATGATACAATTTACAAAACCTCCTTTCTATATATACGAGTCCATGGGGCCATAATGTAATCCTAGTGGGCCACAATGTAATCCTAGCCGACCTAACAATACTAATTTAAGGGCACAATAATAATAAAATGGGGGTTACAAGGGTTCAATAATAACAATAAGGGGGTTACACTAACAATAATAGGGGACTATACTAGTGATATAGGGACCTAACAGCCTAAATCTATTTTTCTAAATCAAAATAATAATCAATTGATTAAAATTAATAAAACATGGCTTCCAAAGGCATTGTAACTGAAAATCCCCTGCAACCTCCAGTTGTAGATGTAGAACACACTCCTTTAGTAGATAGAGAATTTAAAATTAGTGACCCTGTTGCTGAATTCAACCTTCTTGAGCTCCACTGCTGGAGCCATGACAAATCTATCGACAAAGTTGATAAAGTTTTTATCTGGGAGTCCAATATTCCTAAATATGTTGTCCCACAGACTTTCCAGTGCCCATAAGTCATCAGACTTTGTCAATCTTTCTATTTCCCTGATCAGAGAGCCATTATAACCCCTGGTAAAGAAATCATTTCACCATCACAACTAATTCAATCAACCAAATGTTGCAGATTCAACCTAGACCAAATGAAACCCCTTTGTATATTAAGGATCTTACACAGTTATACCTAAATCTGGACTTTCCCAAGAGGTTCCATATTTTTCAAACATTCATTCCTTCATCTGCAGAGACTCCCAAGACAAATCCTCCTTACCCATTTGCAATATTTTCTCAAAGAACCAGACATACCATTAGCATGATGTCTTTTATTCTAGGTTATTTCATAGATGAGCATGTTGATGCTTCAATATTAGGTTTCTTGTATACTTTCACACTTGGTCAGCCTCCTGCTACCATTTTCAATTTTTCCCAATACCTTGCTGACACAATGCATGAAAAACTTGTCAAAATACACGAAGAAGGTGTCTTCAAGTATTCCTCATTTTTATTCTGCGTGTTTTCATACTTCCAGTTTGAGAAGTTTGCCCTTAACCTTCAAAAACTTGATGTTGAAGGTAACCCACAGTCAGTTATATTTTGGACTCCATTAATCAGAAAAGACTCCACACAGTCCATCTATAAAAAATTTATTTATTCTTTCATTCATCCTATGGTCAACATGTTGAACAGCAGCAGTCAACCAAGAATCAATGAGAAAATTAAGAAGGTCCTACAATTATCAGAGAACAGTAGGACTGGATATTGGTACCTATATCAAAACCATACATAAATTAGGGTATATGGATCTAATATTATTCCATATAAGCTGCCCAAATACCTCCTATTGAGGTTATTTTCCCTTGAATAGATCAGACAAATCCTTAATTCTAATGAAATAAATTTCTTGGCAGCCAAAAAGAAGACACTGTTTAAAATTAAGAATCAAGTTGGCCCTTTCATTTGTAATAGTAGAGATGTAGGTCCACAGGCAAAAAATTTTTTGCAGGAGTTTAAGTTCAGTGAGAGTTTTCAGTGGTATTATGATCCTCTAGGAGTAATAAGAAAATTGAGAATTAAATGTACATTAACTCCTTATGTGCATGAGTCCAAGCCAAAAATTGAAAAATACTCCAATAAGTTTGAATGGTTAGAGAAAACTTTGAAAGAGGCAGATGAGTAAGGTGATACTAGTCAAATCTTGCAAACTCCAGCCCAAGAAGATAGGAACTCAAAAAGAATCAGAGAAGAAGGATCATACACTGCAGAGACTACCACAAAAACCAAATTTAAATTGATGTACAGGAAGAAACTAAAACTAAATACTGTAAATGAGGAAGTGGAAACAATTGAGGTAATTGACACAGATGTCGTGGTCAAAGACAATGCTCCTCCTGAAGTTTTTGAAGAAACTCACCAGCCTTCAGTATCAAAAACTCAGATGATTCAGAAGCAGCACATTATTGAAGTCTCCTCATCCAACAAACCAGCAGACAAAGAGATGGATATTATGCAGAAATATAAAGAAATAAAGATCAGAAATGAAGCCTGGAAGGCTGATACATACACACAGTACTAGAAGTAGTCACCCAATGATCATAGTAGGTTACTTTCTGCATTTGACTACAAAACTAGGAAAATACAGATGACCTTCCTACAGCCAAAATTCAAGCATCCCAAATCATCAACTGATTATAAAAAGTCATCATATGAAGTTCAAGCAAAATATCTTCATCCAATTGATCAGATAGAATTTCACAAACAAGCTGGTGAAATGCTTTATTCTATAATGAAAAATAAAGCCATGAGCGTACAGAAGCTGCAAAACACTCTTGGGAACATCAAAGATAAGCCCAAATTAGAAAAGGCATCCTCACAGGCTAAGGATAACAGAATCAAATCACTGAAAGATTTGGTTATTGAGGTAGGATATGATCCTAATAATGTAAAAGTTGTAGATGAGCTGATAAAAAAGACGAATGCGGACATTGTTGCATTAAATAAGAAACTAAATTGTCCTCATACTGAAAATCCTCAGGCAAAGGAAGTATTATAAGATGCAAACCAGAAATATGAGATGATGAATCTCATTCTTCAGTTGACTGCCCAAATAAAATAAATGGAGAATGAAATGGACAAGTTGGTCCAGGAGAAAAAGGCCAGATCAGAAGAAGTTCTTGTCACTATTATTCCTATAGTCACAACAGTTGTGCCTTATACATTAGCAGAATCATTGGCCCCTACAGTCCCAATGGCTACAACACTTCCTGTCACCTCAACAACTACTTCAGCAACATAGTCATCTACATCAACAACACAACCATCTGATGAAGCAAGTAAGTTAGTTAAAGAAATGGAAGAAATGTCTATTTAGACAAATGAAATAAAAATACTTAAAGAACGGCTGAAAATTTTGGAGGATGAAAAGAAACTTGCTCAGATTATGCACAAGAATGGAGAACATAAAGCAAAAATATTAATAGAAAAATTGAAGAAATTAGAGAAAAATATAACACTGAAAGAACCAATGGCACAAGCCTAACAACAGTTATGGGCCAATATCATTGAATCTGTCAATGATATTTGGCCACCAATCCAGGTTATTTATGAAAAAAAAGATCTCATCACAGAAGCAAGTGAAGCTATCCAAAAGATCAAAGATGAACTTGGCAAAAAGCCACAAGAGGCAAATAAAATCATCAAATTCGTTAATTCCAAGAATAAGTAGGAACTAGAAGAGATTGGAATTAGTGGAAGGACAGATACCATTCTTGAAGTCATAAAGGTAATTTCAAAAATGAATTTAATTATTCAACTTAAAGAAAAATGCCAAAACATGGAGCTTGGAATAACTAGATTTATGATGAAGTTTGACATTTTGAGACAGAAAGGCTTGCCAAATCCTCTCGTTATTCATGAAAATTTGATGAAACAAGTGGATTATGATAATAAAATGAGAGAAGTGGCCAAGGATCAAGCTAACCTTCCTTCTTCACAAGAAATTCCAACAGGGAAGGTACTTTACATAAGTTTTGAGAAATTATTTTACCTACAGCATGAGGTAAAACACTTAGTCATCAACAAGCCTAATTTTTGAAAATATACAGAGGCAGATGAGATATTAATAAGGATAGTGAAAATAAAATTACTAGAAGCAGAAGCCTGGGAGATATTGACTGATTTACTATGAAAATCAAACAATAAACAGACAGTGAAATAAAAAATATAGCAGACAGTCAAAGATAAAATAGAACATCCACGATAAAGTAAAAAATAGTAGTAACAGTGAGAACAAAATAGTCAAAGAGTATCATATTTAAAGAGTATCACGTGAAAGTCAGAGTTAAAGTCAAATCAAAGTGAAATATTTCCAGCGTAAAGGACACTCCACTACCTAACAAACAACCTTCGTTGAGCAAACAACAAAGATACAAATCAGCAACAAATCAAAGACAACAAACCACAAATTCAATAAAAGCAGGGACATCTTGATTTAGTTAGATAGTTTTCTCTATCTTCTTGCATGAAGATATTTATTTTTCCATGAATTATTCCTAAGTTTGTTTTAGGATATTTTGTAAGATTTTTTGTATAAATACTTCCCATTTCAAAGTATTGAGTGTGGATAAATTGCTAAACATTTCTATAGTTGTAGTGAGCTGAAACCTAAGAGTTCTTTGTACCATTTTCAAGTCAGCAGACTAGATTGAGAAATAAAGAGATCATATTACAAGATTCATGTGTTGGGCCACTTCAGTGAAGTACTCTCAATTGTTCTTTGTTTTTATCTGAAGTTTTCACATATACTTGAATGTTTTTCTAAATCTAAATGTATAATAGGAATGCTATTTTAGAATATGTTTAAAAGCACTCCATTTTGAACTCTTATGTCATTTACATGTTTTCTACTGGTATCCAGATTAGGGAATTCTTAATTTCTCCCTAGTTTTGATTGACCTCTGCCTTTTCACTCATTATTTGGATCTAAGAACCCTTCATCCTGATTGAAACCATTTTCACCATCAGCCTAAGGACCTGAAGTAACTCAGCTATCTTTCCCTGTGAACACTCCCTTTAGAACCTTGATTTTGATCTGACTGCTTGATACATGGACTCCATTAGCCCAATGTAATTAAGACCTACATAACTAGCCTAAAATAAACTAAAATAAAAAAAGATAAATCATATAGAGAGAGCCCTCTCTAAGCATGAGGAAGGCTAGGTCCTAAGGCTTAAAACTAGGTTTGTGGTTAACTTTATTATTCTTTAACCAAAATATAAACAACCTTTGAGAATTATTGGAGTGATAACAGGTCCATCTAATAGTAACAGGTTAGATGACCAAAAATTGGTGTAACAAATTTCCCCCCAGCGTGCGAGCATTAGGAGCTAATCATATGACTGAAGTATGTTGTAAGAACTCAATCAATAGACACTGAAGGGGGAGTCAGAGAGAGAGAGAGAGAGAAATATAAGGTACACTAAAGGGCAAGAGGAAAAGACCATGAGGAGGTGAGACTTACAGGTGTGACAATTCTCTTTTGTGAGTGAGTACCTATTCTACATGAGGCGGGGGAAGCATACCTATGCCCACCGAGATAAAAAAGTATAAAGAATAATGCATCCAACATACAAGGGATTAAACTATATATTACATGTTGGCATAAACATGGGCTAGATAAAAGCATGATAATGGATCCCACATACATATTGTGCCTAGGACAATAGCCAGGACTTATACAATAATATCTGAGTACATGAGATATAAGTACAACCAAAGAGGCCCTGTAAAATAGGAAAGGGCTCTGAAAATATGAATGATACATGCAAAATAAAGAGGCACTACAAGCGGCTGAGGCTAGAACCATCAAATCTATGGAGTTGCATCCAAATTTGTAGTAGAGAAGTCATCCAGGTATGTAGGGGGCTACCTGAAGGGCCACTCCCTCATGAGGTCTGAAACATCTCACACATACTCTAGAATCACCAACACAATCTGTTGCATCACTAAACTATCAAGTATACGGATCTCGATCATGCCATAAGGAGCTGGAGCTGAGAAACAATCAAGTCAAAGGGAAATAAAGAGTCCCTTTTCCTAATTTGAGGCACCAAACAAGAGTGGAATCTGGAACCAAGGTACACCACTCTCTAGACCTGTCTTCTAGAATGAATAAGTTGTTGTTGACAGAAGGAGGTCTGCCATAGGTACGGCAATAAGGGATCCTCAACTAAGGCATGAGAGATAATAGTAGAGCAACTGATATACTGACACTAGGGATAATGGTGGAATGGAGGCTACTAAGTAGTGGGTTGACGACTTCCCTTGTTAGAGCATAAAGGGCATGGATGACTTGGCATCCACTAATGTGACACCAGTAGGGGACAGTATGACTGAAGGCCAAAATGTGCGACACAAGAGAGGCACAAAGCAATGAAGGATGGAGGACTATAGCGGGATACAAAGGGACTCGGGACAGACTCCAAGGATGCGATGATGACTCAACTCAGATGCTCTAAACAAGGGCGACTTGATTATGCTGCCACATAGAATAGGCCTGGTGGGGACCATAAAAACATGAGTACAAGATGATTACTCATGAAGAAAATCGACACGAGCATTGACAAGTATGAAGGCAAAGTGGTGCCCCAACTACAAGTGTTGCAAGTGAATAAATTTGATTTTGAGGAGTGTTGAAGTGACCCTTCTTAGAAAAACTTTGTCCGAGTGAAGTATCAAATCACAAAAAACTAAAGGATACTCATTTGAGATCTTGGTGAGAGCTTTCCAATGGTGTTGACGGTTTGTCAAACCGAGCTACGGTTCGGTCGCAGTTGGTGAAAGAAAAATCTAGGGTTCCTCTTTTAATAAGGCACTTTCCCTCCAATTTGATTCATTTGCAAGTGTAGCTGTTGTGAATGTAGAGAGGAGAAAAGGCCCTAAATCTTGCGGTGATCGTAGCGGACAAACCGACCATTGGAATCGAGATCTGTCAGTTACAGGTAAGAGGCCTAACCCTACTCTTTCAATTCAGTGGATTAAAAGTTTAGTTTAGGCACCCAGAGCTCGAGAACAGACTCCTGCTCTTCTTCACGACCAGGTCGCACTTTTTGGGGCATTATCTGCAACCTGGGTAACAGGTTTTGGGTAGAAAACTATGACCTATCCCAGGAAAGGCCTGAAAAGTGTGACCTGTGAGAGGGAGGGACTTTTGGTGTTTTTTTTTGGCTGAGATCTGGGTTTTTATGGTTCTAATGCAGTTTTTCCTTTCTATACACTAACAAAAATGATGGTTTAGTGTAGATATGGTAGAGTTGAGTATTAACTAGAGAGAGAGAGAGACCTCAACACATTACGGTCTAAGATCCGGGACGATCATGGTGTCCGTAGTGCATTGGCTAGGTTTTGGGTCCTGAAGTTTGTGGGGAACCCTTTGATGAGAGCTGGAGAGCCCTTTTTGGCCCATATTGTCAACTATTGGGATCCATATCATGAGATCTTTATAGTGCAGGGGCACCGGATCGAGTTGACTGTCTAGGATATATATTTCCTTACTGGTCTCGAAACACATAGTCAGTGTTACCATGAGGGCAGAACATTATGGAGTTTGTAGAATGCCGTTGTTGACCGGGTCTCCATGTCAAGGGGACACGGATACCGGTCAGAGATCTAGAGCGGCTAGAAACTCGTGTTGTGGCTGCAGTAGTGTTGTGGATCCTGGGCAACCAGGTGCTCCACCACATCACTAGGGGTCAGATGATGCTTATTGAGAGTGTGATGAGTGGGACCTACTATGTGTGGGCCCAAATGATGATGTCGTCGTTGAAACGGAAGTTGTTGCTATGCAAACGGTAGGTGAACCACGACTGTGCATATGGCACAGTGTTATGCTCGCTCTTCTTTGATAATATCCTGACACTTCAGCCTTGCATATAGATCCAAGATGGGAGCTCGAGAGAGTCTAGGATGTGTTGCTGGGTGAAGCTACTATGTAGAGGGGGAGGTGGGGTAGTCATATGGGTGTTTCGACCGAATTTTTTCACTCATTGGGATCATATGCCACAGTACATAGATGACTATCCCTATAGTGGGATGAGTTATCATGGGGACCTGGAATTTCCACTACCGCCAGGTCGAGCATGGGGGCTCGATGGTAAGTGACAAGTTGTTAATATTTTATGTGAATTTTAAAGTTTCGAAATATTGTATATGGTACTTATTCATTCACTTTTGGTATGAAAATACATCATCAATGAAACCAGCGGGGCATATGGGGCAGCTTGCAACATAAGGAGCTATAACACCTAGTGGGTGGAGGGGTCCAAAAAATGAGGATGCAGTTGCCCTCCTGGAGGACATCCATCGTAGATTTGAGAGGCTACTGACCGGTGTTTCAGATCGTGGCTGGCAAGATCTTGATGACCAGTACATAGAGCCATGTATTGGTCTACCCTCGGAGTGGCGAGGGGTCATGTGACACATGGAAATGTTCGGACAGGGGATGCGCGATCTATGAGTTTCCAGAGCCGATCCATTGACCCGGGATCCTCTAAATAGTGATTAGATGTAGGGGCATGAGGTGTCCCTAGTTTTGATTTTTGTAGCATGCTACCTGGAAGGGAACATAGAAAGATTTTACTAGTCCCCCTCAATGGGATGGCTTCTTATATGTCCTCAACGCTTCAGATCTAATATCTCTCTCTCTCTTGATGGTGTAGAAAATCCAGACAAAAATGGAGCTCAAGTGAAGCTCACAAGCAAAAAGGTAGAAAAATATGACAATGATGGAGGTTCAAAGTCAGACCAAAAGTATAGATCCAGAGCGATCTTTAGGCAATAAAAGGTAGTGAAAGAATGGAAAAACCCTTCTATTTATAACAAAATATTGAGTTAGTCTAGATATTGATGCATAATTAAAATATTATTAACCAAATCTAGATCCAACTTTTATGGAATATTTTGTTATTTGTGTTGGAGGGAAAAAGAATTTGAATTTTGTCAAATCCCTTTATTTATAAATAATAAATAAATAAATGATTTATTTATTATTTTAAGAATGTGGTTGAGTAATAATTAAATAAATATTTATTTATTCAATTATTTATAAATGATTTAGTCAAATTTAACAAGGAATATTATTTAAATAATGTTTTAAATAATTATTCCTAGAAAATAATAAGATAAACAATGATTTATCGAATTAATTTTCCTGTTTTTGGTTAAATATGACCACGAATATTAATTAAACTGTGGTTTAATTAATTATCCCTTGAGGAAAATCAAACAAATAAGGAATTATTCAATTATTCCTCATGGGGTTTCCTGTTTAGACCATAAACAACTTAATAATTACTAAGTTATTTTTCATAGTGAAAGAAATTTTACTAGGGTAAAATTGGTCTTACATGGTGTACTTTGGTCCATCTAATAGTAACAGGTTAGATGACCAAAAATTGGTGTAACAACGCCGCATGTGACAAGGTTGAGGTCACCCAGGAAGCAGTCTTTTGTAGGACCAACATAAGGTTACCAAGGAGCAGAGAACGAAGCGACGACTTAATAAGTAGAAGGAGCCAATGGAGATCCAAGGAAGTGATGAGGAGGAATTTTCTGCAAATATTCCTGAAGACATTCTAGCGGAGGAAGTTGAGCCCATTTCCAGGTTACCGATGCATATCCTGCTGAGAAAGTCGACTACAAAAGCAATGACAGACCCAGACACTGCCAAATTCATTGTGTTTACACCATTGCTACAAGACGAAGTACTATTTGAGGGAGACCTGTCGACATAGGTACCACAACTACAAATGGAAGACTAGGACCTCAATGACAGGAGAAATTATCCCCAATTGAGCTCAATCGATACTTGTGTGTGATGTATTACGAGGAAACTGATGTTACCAAATTAGAGGCACATATGTGGGTTGTAGGGATCCAGCAGGCTAAGTTGTTGAATATGATCTATGTTCCACATTTCAGGCACAACAACATCAACATGATTTGTGTGCTCCAACTTTTGGTATTAGTGCATGACGAATGTCTCTAGTTGGGTGGGAGAATCCCTATTAATGATATGCTCATTAGAAGAATAACTACCCTTCCATGCTCAGGATTGAACCCTGCAAACGAATTTGTAGGGAAAATTCAAGATAAATCAGTTGTAGAGGCGATGAAGGAAACATATGGAATCATAAAGAAGTCTTTGGGATACAATATCAACACTATCAATGATCAAGTTGTGCACTTCGTAGCATACATTTTGGCCGAGAAAATCACGAGGAAGTGTCGCACAAATGAGGTATCGGCACCAGTAGTTTCTTTTGCTGTGCAGTGCAACAAAGGAGTCTAGTATAACTGGTTTGGATATCTGTGCATGGAATTTCTAAATGATTTCTAAGATGCGCAGGAGGATGGAAATCAATTCCACTATGCATGGTCATTGCTCTTAATAGCATTGATGGCACGGAAAGAGCCCGATGAGTCATAGTTCACCACTATGAATCTAGACATATGTGAAGCTGTGAGGTACGCCTTGTTGTGGTTTACTAAGAACCATGATCAGTCGAAGGAAAACAAGTCGTTTTGGGTATTTTGGAGATGGATTTACGAACTATGGTGAGTTAGCGGCCTAAGATCTCACTTGTATTGTTTGAATATTATCAAACAATTTCAGATTTTAAGGTGGATTTTCATCGCATCTATATAAGCGCGTGGAAGGACCTTGTAAGCAATGGTATAGGAAATCCTATTTGGTCATGAAGGATGTTATTGTGCAAGTTGTAATCCAATGATCGAGTGATTGGTTGACTTGAACCATGGAAGGCGGGGAGATAGAGTACGCAAGAACCAATGGGCAAGCCACTACAAAAAAGAAGGACACCACAAGAAAGCTAGCTAGAAAACCCATTGGGAAAGGCACATAGAATGAGACAAGAAAAATCATAGAGAATGAACCCAGGAAAGAAACTTCGAAGGATACTAGCAAAGAAGCAGAGGAGGGGAACGAAAAAATGGCAAAGAGGCCAAAGACAGAGAACCAGAACAGGGTGTCCAGGATCCCTTTGAATATACAGAAACAATGGACCGTCAGTTTATTGTCAAGCGGAGAAAAATACCTACTATGGGAGATGTGCATAAGAATCACAAGTCCAATAGTTCAGCATGAATGGAGTCGATGGTCGTTACTGAAGGAGACATCAATGATATTGGTGACACGATGCTACATTTCACTGAAAATTTATGGAGTAACATTGAGGATCAATACAAGGTTTTATTGACGGAATTACAATAGGGTATCAATAAATTGGAAGTACAAGAGAACGCGGTTCAGACAAACGTGACTCAAGCGAGCGTGGCACAAGAAAGTGTGACTAAAGCAAGTGTGGTCCCACAAAGGAAGCAAGGGCACGAGTTAGTAGTAACTTTTGAGCTTCACGTTTTGCAGGTACCTAGAGGGGCAATACATTTTGAGAACATAGAATATCATTAGCACACCAATAATTGGAACACCCTTAGTTTGAATCTTGTTGCATTGTCCAACCAGACACTACATGATTTTCACCAAGGGGTCACATATGAGTTGAAGGTGCACAAGCATCGCATTTTAATGGTCATTAAGGAAGTCAAGTAGGACAACAATAATATGTTCAATTACATGAATCAGGCGATCAAGGACTGTGATGAGGAAATTTAGCACAAACTGCAATTGGAAGATATTATCACCAAGAGGTGCAGCAAGCTGCCCAACCTCAAGATCCAAGCCGAGGAAGCCCCAATAGAAAATATTGTGAATCTCACCACTATAATAAGATAATCCAAGAATGAATTGGATAGGGTCAAGTTTGAGCTTCATATGCAAATTAATGAGTTATAGATCATGCTGCAGCCAAGAACACCACCAGAGGTGTGCGAATAACATGAAACATATGCAAAGGTTGTACTCGAAGGTATCTCTACCACAGTCAAGGAATGTGGCAAGCTATTCAAAGAAATCATGGAAATCTGGACCTCATTGCAGGAGGATCCAAATTTTTGGAAAATTGAAGCAAAGATTCTCTAAAAGTAGAAACTGTTTGATGAGATCAAAGTCACGATGAGGACCCTAGCACCTACGTAGTGACTCACCTGAATATAGGAAGGAAATAATCTGCAGATTTAGATCAAGGAGCTACAAAGGAAAGAACATATAATTGTAGCACGAATGTAGCCATGGCAAGATGAGGCCATTCAACTATCTCAGACAGTTTATGAGAAGCTTAAGGAGATGCGCCAAAAGCAGAAGGAAGTACTACAGAGCATCACAAGGCCAACTATAGAGAAGATACTGGAAGAAGTGTGCCAGGAAAAGATGCATTTACAATAATAATTCAACCACTGAAGGAGTCCTACACCAACATTCAACAAAAGACTCAGGGCGCACCAGCTGAGTGACTCGGGACGAGTCACATCTGAGTTTCGGGGTCTTGTTGGGTAGGGCCCAACTTGGGCTTGTTTTGAGTTAAAGAATCCACATTTTGCGGGAGTGAAGTGCATGATCCAGTGGAAATAATTCAATCGCCTAGACATTAGGAGTTTTAGGGCCTTTGGGGTAGGTCAAATCCCCTCTTTTTGTAAAGGGATTGGGTTGTTTTTGGATAGGAAGTGAATGATGATTGTATGAGCACAAGCTGAAAATTATTTGTGTTTTAGTTTGGTTTTGGGTCTTCAAAGAAGGTGTCGCAGTTGTGTGCGCGGAGGCCTTATTCTGCATCTGAGTGTGTAGACCATCGGCAATTGTGTGTGCAGGTCAAACAAGGATTGTACTGAAGGGACACATTATCAATAAAGATAAGGAAGATTCTGAAGTATTTATGTGTATTTGAGAAATTTTTCTATGATTTATATTTGATGTTTTTTTATGTATTGTGAAGTCGTGTATGATTTTTTATGAGTAGCGAAGTATTTTATGATGTTTATTCATATTGTATTGAGTTGATTAATGCATAAAACTGATAAAGGCGCAGTGCATGATAGTAGTAATTAATGAATACGGCATAAACTGTAAGAGTAGATAATTTTATCTATGCATTTAAGGAAAACATAAGGAAGAATCATAGCACTAATCCATGTCCTAATATCCCTTTGGATGCAGAAACCTGGTTCTAGCATTCCCCAATATTGCCTTGGGTGAGACAACCGTTGCATAGTAGATCGTTACCGAAAGGGCCAATAATAGAGGGTTTTGATGTTAGTGAAACTACTATGAACTTAGGTCTAGACCCTCTCAAGCCAACAAATGGCAATGTGTGGAATTTTAACAATATTCTATAATTTCCAAAACCTTATAAACAATTGAGGGTCCATGATTCAAAAACCCTAACCCTAAATGGCTTTCGAGCTATGTTAAAGGTTGGGTTATTAGAAACATGAGGGGTTAATTCTATAGTATTATGATTGTTTCAAAATCAATCAAAGAATCTACAAGTGTAATTTTAGAGCATAATATAAGAGGAAGAATATCCTATACTAGTCATTTAGGCGATAGTGTTAAAGGAAACTCCATAGTGAGTGACTGTTGAACCTCAATTTTGGTCATTTTTTACTATCCTAAATCCATTTATTTACCACCATATTCCTTCCTATTTCACCTATATATGCCTCATTTTAGTCTTATTTTTCGTATTCAAGTAACTAAATTAATTTTTTCAATTTTTGGAATTTTTTGTAAAAATTGAGTTTTAAGAGTAATTTTGGACTTCATTAAAATTTCCCGTAATATCTCCATTAAATTCATATGTGCAGGACACCTGGGTGATATCTGAGTGCATATTTGGAAATATTTAGAACCACTTATGGAGAAACACCTATTGTTTCAGTAAAACTGAGTAAAAATAGGCTCGGTCAATGCTGGTTAAACTTGACCTATCATTCAAGAATCCCAAGTAAAAAGGGGTAGATTTATTATTTTGTGGGATTTTTCTTGATTTTGTGAACCAGAATGGATAACTTCAACCTATATGGATGGGATTAGTATTGATAAGACTGTTAGAGACACTGTACCAATTTTTTTTTATAATTTTCCTATTTAAACAAAGTTTATGGACCATTCAGATATAGAATGTATGTAATTTTGTATTGAGACTATTGGAGACTTTGAGATAATTTAAAGAACCATTTCTATTTTTCTATTTTATTTTCATGTTGTGGATGCTTTATTAAGTTTTTTGTAGCTGAAGAGTTCTTCAAGTGTACAAGGCAAGGGTGGAGGGCCCCCATACCAAGCTAAGTACACTTTGGTTAAATTTAGTATAAATTAGCAAAGTTTTGATTCGGTATTTCTTATTTCAGTTTTATGATTCAATTACTTAGATATGTTATGATTTTATGCAATGGTAATGTTTTTGGAGTAGAACTGTGAGGAAGGACAACCAGGACCTCCTAAGTTAGGAGCCTCTTCTCTTGCTTTCTACACATCACAAACTGTTTCTCTTTAATCTATCTTCTTGAGGACAATACTGTTGGGAAGGACAACCAGGACCTCCTAAGTTAAGAGCCTCTTCCTTCGCTTACTGCATCTTGAATTAGAGAGTTTTGAATTGTTTCTTTGAATTCCACTTTATGATTTGATGCAATGGTAATGTTGTTGGAGTATAACTGTGAGGAAGGAAAACTAGAATGATCTAGGTGGCTCCAGAGACACACACAGGGCAAAGAGGACTGAGGGAAGATCAAAAATCAAATTTTTTGGATCTCTCTCAAACTAGGTTCAGGTTTAAGATCTCGAATTTCTAATTCCGATGGTGTAGACGGCACTTAATTTCGAGTCCGTATGGAGGAGTTAGGAGCGTTCAAAGTTTTAGGTTGACTTGGTGACTGGGTAGGCTTAAGGAAGGCACAATTTCATTGAAATCCAGCCACCGGATTTTGGCCAGCTCTATCCAAATTTCGGAAAAAATTGCGAGACACTTAAAATGTCCACTAATGCCCAAAAATTAGATTTTTCAGAACAAATAGTTGGTTTTGTATATAAACAAAAATTTATATATATATATATATAGATGGGAGGGCAGGCCATGACCCCTGCCCTACCCTCACGGATTCATATATCATAAAAAATATATATTATATTTGGGTCGGCGGGCCATGATCCCCGCTAAACCCCACAACACGGAACCACACAAACAAATGTGGTCCAACAGTTGTGACCCCCGTGGACCACTCCACACTATAACCATGTATACGGGTGGCGGGATGGTTAAACCCATAGCCAACCCTCCATATTATGGCAGCAAATCTTAAAAGGGTGGCAGGGGTTGGTAACCCACCACCTACCTTCCTATTGCCACATGGCATACGGAGCCGATAGGGATCACGAGGCGGGCCGCCCAATGCAGGCTCGACACCTCCCCTCTTGCTAAAGAAAATGTGACAGGGGTTTAAAGAACGTGCGTAGTTGTTTTAAAACGATTCCGAATTAAAAATAGAGGGGGCGGGGTTTGACCACAAACCCCCTCCCTTCCATTTTGGATCCACAACCAACGCGCTAGCCCATTGAGCTTTGAATAATCTGCCTGGGATTTAATATTTAAACCCATCATTTGAAAATGTGCCCAGGCCATGGAGGAGCAGTGTGCACACACAGTTTGAGGCGGGTACATATTTTGATGCATGTGGAACCATGAGCAGGCCCAGAAACAAGCAGCGGAACCATGAGCCTTGAAATTTTCCCAGGGAGGTAATTTTTCTCCATGTCAAATATAGTCAAGTTTACAGTCATTTTTCATGGTTTTTCATAGGGAACGTAATGGCGAGGTCAGATTCACCTTTTGATTTTCATATTTCTAGTCCACCCATGGAGCAACATCTTGGAGGAATTTAGGGGGAATCTAAAAGATTCATTTTTGCCCAGAATTTTCACTTTGTCAAAATTTAGAAAATGGAAAGTCGATTTTGCACTATTCGACGTCACAAATCTGATTACGCATTCAGATTTTCCATCTCAGCCTTATATTTTCAGCCACTTTTCAAAGTGGAGATGCAAGTGTCAGTTTTCAGCGAGTGAGCAGTCGATTTCATACCTTTCGACACCACAATCGCAATGGTGATTTCAAATCCAGTAGCAGAGCAACTCATTCTTTAGTCATCTTCAGCGTGAGGTATATGATGAGTTGATTTCATGTACTTCTTTGTCTTTTGTCTCTAAGATGCATTGTGACATACAAATCCTTGCTGATGTTTGATGTGGGATCTTGTTTTGTTTTTAATGTGAGATGTAATTTCTATAATGGATTTGTATTATGTTTGAGATCCATTTGATGCCATGTTGGTGGGATACTTATTGTCACATGTATTTGTTTGAGATCCCTTTGTTTTCCATGTTGGCGGGATACTCATAGTCTTTATGTGTGAGCTATTTTCATACTAATGGGAGTCCTTTTTATGAATGAGAGTTCTGCAGTGGAACATCTCAAAGAGAGGTCCAACCACTCCCGCGTGAGGGAATTTTCCTTGTATGTTAGAGAAAACACATCCATGTACATCTTCACTCCTTACAACACTTAATGCAGCGGCCTCCAACATCCTAACACCGAGGCTCGGAGATGTAGTCCCTCCTGCATGAACTCTGTTATCAAACGACGTGTTCTAATGATTCCTGATCTTGACATGTTATGTTCCTCTTCTTTACATCATGAAGTTGTTCATTTATGTTCATTAACGCTTTAATTAAATGCAATTCTAACTTATCAACTGAAGTAAAAAGGTCTTGGTTAAGGGTATCAAGAATTTACCCTAGATCACAAGACCTCCTAAGTTAGGAGCTTCTTCTCTTGCTTTCTACACATCACAAATTGCTGCTCTTTAGTCTCTCTTCTTAAGGACAGTATTGTGGGGAAGGAACAATAAGACCTCCTAATTTAGGAGCCTCTTCCTTCACTTGTTGCATCTTGAATCAGAGAATTTTTAGTTTCTTTAAACTTAGAACTTTTATTTGTAATATGCATTTCCATTCTTTTCTTTCTTTCTTCTCATCCTAAAAGAACTTTCTACAATAGTTTCATCTAAGGTCCCATATATGTTGGTTTGCTTCTAAGTTTACGAAACTCCCGGGTTGACAATTAAATTACAGGGATTTAACATACCATTAAAATGCCTAACATTTTTAGCGTCGTTGTCAAGGAACCACACTTAGATAAAGTAAGGTTAGAAAGATTGTTTACAAAATAAATAAATAAACAAAAACAAAAACAAAACATAAAAAAAAATTTCATTATGGTTATTAATGCTTAGACATAGAAATTAGAAAGGTAGATCCCCAAAACAAAACACCCCAAAAAAACAAAAACTAAACAACTACAAAATCCATATGAAAAACAAGATCTACAAAACATGATGTTAAAGAATTCATTTAGAGAATGAGGGTATGGAACCACAATGATCTTCTTAAATCCTTATCCACAATTTAGAATGGTCACTAGGGGTGAATCTTCATTTCAAAAGATAGAAGAGGAAAAAAGCATCCATGAAGAGGATCCACACGAAAAGAACCTAGAAGCTTCTTCTAGTTATCTTTGTAAAGAGATCAATGAGTTATGGATCACATGCAATAAAGTTCAAATAATAGAGCTAAAAATTGAAGACTATCTAGCATATTTATCACAAGATCCCTTGTACATTCATTATTTTGAACAAGTTCCACAAGAAGAACTTTGTGATATGATAATTAAGGAAAGACAAGAAAAAAAAGATCATTTCAAAACTTGGTTTCAACTACATTCACTAGGCCACAATACCACTCCATTTTTTACCATTATTTAGCATCAAATATTTATGATCAAATAATTTTTCATGTCCAAGCATTAATTAAAATATATTTTTCAAACTTGGATGTGAGTTTACTTATAATCTTGTTACGCAAATGGATGCATTAGAAATCCTCTTATACTTGAGAGAATGACTTATTTTTTTACAATAGAGTAGGATAGAATAACATAAATAAATAACTAGGTAAAATGAGTTCACAATAAGTCTTTTGGTTTAAACTCTCATCAATAAATCTTCACATCATTGTTCAATACTCGTTGGAAATGATTTCATGACAAAATGCAGTAAGGACAATCTTATTTTGGGTAACCATATAGGATCAATTAAAAAGCCAATTTTAATTTTTCAATTTGGATCACAAATAAAAAAGATAGTATCAAAATGAACACTAGATCTCAAGAGAAATTTTGAGGACAGAGTTAGTACAACATTAATTCAAGGGGTCTAATGGAAACATTTTGAAACAATATTTATAGAGACGATAGCCCTTGGAATCTATTTTCCAAATCATTTTGAATCACCTCAATCCAACATCATATGAAAAATTTGTTCTCAAAATACTAACTAATTGTCGAAAAACCTGCATGTTGACAATTTTCGGTCTTGACTGTTCATTGACATATTTCACATATAAAATCATTTTATTTTCAAAACATGTTTCTAAGTGAGATATATATGTCAAACCAGGAGGTAACTCCTCAAATCAGAATGTGTATTAGCTGCAGAATGTACATGCATTTATACATGGAGGTGAGGCTATTGGGATTCATCTCCCAATGACTCTTGGCCTTCCTTATTTCCTAATATTAAAATAATATACAATATTACATATGCACACCCAACCCATAGGATTAGGTGTTAACAATATATTTAACTCTAGTTTATGAAACAATTTTAATTATCTCATTTGAATACTAGGTAAAAAAAATTATTCCACTTTTAGTGACTGCATGTCTTAAAACAAGCATAGTCAAACTCTACCTCATATGTCTGTTTATCAGCAATTTTGTGATATCAAACCTAAGGATTTTAAAAAATTGTTTCTACCAAATATAAAAAAATGAATCTACTTTAATCCCCAAGTGGAATCACATCAATCTAATCTTTAAAGAAAAAATTAGACTCCAAATAGTGAGTTTTGGTCTAGTAAAGCATTCACAAGAAGCTCTATAAAACATGGTACTTCTCATCATTATTAGCATATAATTTTAAACCATTTTGAAAATAATTTTATAATGGAGGTATACATATGAATCCACTTCAACTTAGCTTTAGAATCGCTCTAATTTTACATAAAACAATTTTTTGTGAACAAAATACCTCCAGGAGGTATAGGTTGGTCACCATTCCTCAAGGGGTAAACAAATGCATTTTCTTTGTATATCATCTTTGGACTTGTTTTCAAGAATTTCTTATAATTATTGTACATATTTCTTGGAAGAAGAGAGACTGTACACCTCTCTTCCTCCATCATATAATATTGTATTGCAAGAAAATGCTATGTTTTTGCAGGCCATAAGAAGAATTAAGAGGAGAAATCCATGGACAAAGAGCTTTTTAAAGTCAATTTAAAAAAAAAAAAAATATTCAGAATATGAATATAAATTTTCAAGTCAAAGAAAAGTGAAAATTCACATGATGTTGATTTCATCCAATGAAACTTAAACTCATAAAACTTGCTTTCAATTGTTGACCAACAAAACCAACCACCCTACAAGATGATTGAGATCGAGGCAAAAGACATGAAGCTAATAGTCAGAAGAAGAAGTCAAGTTTTGTACCATGTCAAGTCACATCCATTGCCAAAGAAGCCTTTCATAAACCATATTGTTCATGATGTCATTCATCTACCATATTGTATGTTAAGTTCCGAAATGATGCATGTTGAATTCTAGACCTATTATCTATCTATCTATCCATCTAATCCTAGATCATGAATTCAAACTATCTTACTTTCATAAGATTTTCATACTTCCTCGCCTCCTTCCAGAAAAGAAAAAGAATAGAAAAATATCAAAAATAATAAAGAGGTTTGGCTGTGAAAATACAGGTTCCTAGCACAGTACAAACTCGAATTCATATTGGAAAACCAACTTGTTTGGCCAATATAAATTCTCTTTTATGTTTTTCAATTTCATTTTGTAGAGTCATCATCCAAAATTCAAAGACTTGAGGACAAGTCTCAAAATTAACAAATGAGAAGATTCGTAATAAACCAACAAACTATGCAACTAGTTTAATGTCAAGCAGTTATATTGTAGAAAGGGCCTGAGACATCATAATCAATATTTATCAGTAAGGGACCTGAACAAGATCAATGTCATATGTTATTGCAGAAGGGACCTGATTATTCATCTTAAAATCAACATCAAAGGGACCTGAGAAGCGGCTACAAGCATCTACAATCCAGCAAAATCATTCAACGGAATTCATTTTCAGGTCATCATATCGTCATCATTAGCAAAAGTTCAAATGTTGACAAAAGAGCTCAGGTCATCATCAATAGAAGAAAATCATTGACGATGAGCTATCAAGTGAAGGGAAAGTACTGTAAGTGTAAAGTATCCTTAATGCCTTCGATTTTTAATTTTTTTTTAAGATTCATAAATTAGTTTAAACTTGAATATGTAGTGCCCTTATCCATGTATATATCATCATACATTATCGTACATTACCCTATATCCTACATCACCCTACATTATATACATTATTGATTCACCTTATTACATTCATTAACCTTATTATAACCTTACATTCATCAATTCGTCATTCACTCAACCACATTCATTTGCATTTTTTACCAAACTTTTGGCCACATCTCTTTTTTTGGGACAAAAATTAAATAAAACAAAATTGCCTCATGGAAAATTTCCTACAAAACAAGAAAGATTAGTTTCATATGCCTAAAATAAATAAATAAACAAAAGAAAAAGGGGCAAGTGAACTATATGGATGGCGCATATATGATGGAAAATGACAAATATATGATGGCCCATATGTGCAAAGGACATAAGATTTAATTAAAACAACATATGCCACAAATAACCATAGTACCAAAGGAGTCATAAAAATCATTAAAATCGATTTGTTTTGAAATAAAAAATTATGAAAAGTGATGGTCGTAGAGAAAACGACAAGGGTGAATGGACAAGTGTTCGCCACGGTGGAGAGGAAATTCAAAATCGATTAAACATCACAAAAGAGCGTGAACAACGATCGTCATCAAGCAAAGAAAAGAACAAAGATACAGATCCAACACCTTCACACAGAGGGGAGAATGAAATTCATCATCTGCACAGAAGGGAGTAGCAGATACTGAGGGTACCTTGACACGAAAAAAAAAAAAACAAGGAACTCAATGAGACTGTGACACCTTAGCTAACGTAGGAACACAACCCTTTGAGATAAAAACAGAGGAATAGGGTATGCGTAAATAACACAAAGCTAAGAAGAATGTCGCGTGATTAGAATCCCGCTAAAAAACGATGAGATCTCCAACCATATCCCAAGAATTCCGCATTCAAGTGAGAGTAGGATTTCATTACAAGTAATTCAGATCTTGAGCTTAAGATTGGATTAAATGCTAGAAAATGGTGTGGCAGTTAAATTAAACTCTGAGTAACAAAATGTTGGTGGAAAATCTGATTTTCCAACTACGTAGTGGAAGTTTGCGTTCAAACTTCAGGTGTGAAGTTGTTACACATTAAAACTTCAGTGGTATTAATTACACTCAACTTCAAATCATCAATTTCTTCCAAGATTTGATTTATCAAGTTCAGTGAACACTTTGACAGCTCCGATGACCGTTGTATAGTACCCAGGAATTTTCTTCACATCTAAAATCTCAACTTCTGAACAATCAATAAGTTCATGCAAGTGATTATTGAATTCGATTTCAAATGCTAAGAACGGAGAGTAGAAATCGATTTCGATTTCTGGAAGAACAGAAGTTAATTAATCATTTCGAGAATTCAATTTCAAATTTTGAGGAGACAAAGGAAAATCGATTTGAATTATCGAGGAAGTAGATAAGGTAAAATTGAAAGAAAATTTTCAGGTTTATTTCCAGAATTCGATTTCAGATTGTGAGAAGACAAAGGAAAATCGATTTCAATTCTCGAGGAATCATAAAAGGTAAAATTGAAAGAAATTGTTCAGGTTTATTTCCAAAATTCGATTTCAGATTCTAAGGAGACAAAGGAAAATTGATTTCAATTCCTGAGGAAGGAGAGAAGGTAAAATTGAAAGAAATTGTTCAGGTTTATTTCCAAAATTCGATTTCAGATTCCGAGGAGACAAAGGAAAATCAATTTCAATTCCCGAGGAAGCAGAGAAGGTAAAATTGAAAGAAATTGTTCAGGTTTATTTCCAGAATTCAATTTTTATTTTTATTTTTAAAGAAGGCAAAGAAGGTTGATTATTATTTTTCCAATTTCGACTTTGAGGAATATTATACAGCAGAGAAAAATTGTAATCGAGCTGTGGGTTATTTTTCATTACTATCTCCAAAATCGATTTCTCAAAGGTAGAAAATGAATGGTTTTGTTGCATACAATGGATTTCCAATTTCAATCTCTCTAGGTCAGAAATTATTTTTGTGGGCTAAAAGAAGAGTATATTTTTAAAATCGATTTTGAAGAACAAATATTCATTTTTAAAATTGATTTTTGAAGGAGAAGATTTTATTAAAAGAAAAAGATAAATTACGATTTTGAAGAACATAGATTCATTTCTAAAAATGATTGCGAAGGAACAAAGGAATTCAGAGATCAAAATCAATTTCGATTTTCAAGAAGACAAAATAAGTTTCCAGAATTCAAGTTTTAAAGTTTTAAATTATTCTCTCCACAAGCAGTTGAAACAAGGTTCAATCTTAGAAATATTTCCCTTTTCTCTCATACCAGAAGAATGCCATCTATAAGGAAAGAGAAAAAGGACATGAATGCATAGATATCCTTTTACAGTCAGCTCAATAGGAAGCTCCATCTTCGTGGGTCAGAGCCACAGGTACATCAACAGATCAATCAACATACAGGGAAAAAATATCAAACAGAGGAAGCAAGCATGAAGACATGCTTGAACATAAGCAAGGGGGAGATGTTGGCCCTCAACTTTGGTCATTTTTGCCTATCCTAAATCCATTTATTTACCACCATATTCCATCTTATTTCACCTATATATGTCTCATTTTAGTTCTAATTTGCATATTGAGGTAACTAAATTAAGTTTTTCAATTTTTGATTTTTTTTTGTAAAAAATGGGTTTTAAGAGTAATTTTGGACTGCATTAAAAATTCCCTTATTAGCTCTTGGTTAAAGTCATATGTGCATGACACCTGGGCGATATTTGAGCGCATATTTGGAAAGCTTGGGAACCACGGATGAAGAAATGCCTGGTTTCAGTCAAAATGAGCAAAAACAGGCTGGTCAACGCTGGTCAATCTTGACCTGTCATTGAGGAATCCCTAGTAAAAATAGGCAGATTAATTATTTTGTGGGTTTTTTCTTGATTTTTTGAATCAAAATGGATGAGTGCGAGAGCCATTATAACAAAGTTTCTTTATAATTTGCCTATTTAAACAAAGTTTATGAACCATTTAGATATGGAATGTATGTAATTTTGTATTGAGACTATTGGAGACTTTGAGATAATTTGAAAAACTAGTTTTACTATTCTATTTGCTGTTCATGTTGTAGATGTTTTATTAAATTTTCTTTAACAAAAGAATTGTAGTTTCACTGTTCTATTTGTTGTTCATGTTGTAGATGTTTTATTAAGTTTTCTTTAGGAGAAAAATTGTAGCTCAAGAGTTCTTCAAGTGTACAGGACAAAGATAAAAGATACACTTTGGTTAAATTTAATATAAATTAACGTAGTTTTGATTTAGTATTTCGCCTTAAATTTAGATTTAATTAAATTCTACATAATCGCATCCAGCAATATTATTTTTTAAATTTTTGATCAAACGTAAATAATTACTTATAATACTCATCCAGAATGCCGATTTTTAAAAAAGGGCAAGTTAGCATGGCTTTTCCACGGCTTTAGGCTTTTTCCATAATTTTATGTCTGTAGGTCTATTTTGCATTATTTTGATGACCAGATCTTTGGTTAATTTCGCTTTTCAGCGGAATTTTCGCTTTTTTATATTTCAGTTTTTGTGTACCTAGAAGGTTCCAAAAGCATATTCTTCTTGTCGGATGCTAGCCTTCAACCATTTGATATTGACCGGAGGAAACGTTACTCTTACGCGTTGACTTGGACTTTTTTGTTATAAAAAATTATGTGGAAGAAAAACTATTGCAAAATACAATTATGCCGTCGATGTTTATTAGTTGCAGCGTATGTTCGTTGTTGTGTCCGAGAATTATAGGTCGTCAATTTGGCGAACGTGTCCTTGGGGAGAAAATAGCTTCGAAGTAGTAAAAAATATTTTAATTTATTTTTTAATATGAAGTGAGTCGAGTTAATATTGATTATTATTTTTCAATATTAGTTGACTATTTATAATTATTTAATCACAGTCATGTTTGGCTTTAAGATCAATATCTCTTTTAGTAATTCGAATTGGAATTATGCCCATTGCCCAATAAGAATGATAATTTCTCTTTCTACGATAATGTATATTGTATAAGTAAGATCCCTTGCCATTTTGGCATAGCCTAAGTAGACTCGGGTACTAGTGAAAAAAAATATGGGTAAAAAAGAGTAGAAAGAGAATATGCTTAAAAATGAATAAGGGAGAAATTCAGTGTCTGTTTCATATGTTAACGAGGATAAGAAGGCTGCGCAGCCATCTACTTGCAATTGATAAAAGGTTCTTAACAGAGCCCCTATCCTCGGGTCTCTGGGTTGCTTTCTTGCTCGGAGGAAAGCCTTTCCCTCGCTAAAGACAACATCATATCCCTTGTCTTCCAACATTTCCACATAGATCAGATTCTTCTTCAATCTTGGAACATGCATGACGTCCTTCAAGATGAAAGGTTTGCCAGACTCCCTCTCAAAGGAAATGGTCCCGATACTAGTCGCACTGTATCTACCATCATTGCCCATCTCGATGTGAACTCTAATATCCTTCTCATCCAGATCAGTAAACAAATCTTTGTCTCTGGTAATATGGAAAGACACACCACTGTCAAGAAACCACACTAAACCCATCACACTTGAGACCAAGCATGCAATCAGTGAAAAATCTAGCTCAAACTATGAGGCTAAGGCCTCTCCAGCTGCAGATCCAGTAGCCTACTTATTTTTCTTCTTCTATGGACAATTAGTGGCGTAATATCCGTGTTGATGACGGTGAAAGCACTTCACCTTGGACATGTCCTGCTTCTTGCCTTTCACATCGGATTGAGAAGTATTTTTCTTGCTCTTCTTTGGCAGCCAAAGCGCAATTTTCTTCATCTTCATTCTTCGATGAAGATCCATCCCTGGTACTCTGCCTTATCTCCTCTTGCACAAGATCTGACCAAAGTCGCTCCCATCCTGGCAGTTTCTCCCGACCATTGACAGAGTCCTCATAGGAATGCCAACTCTTCGGAAGCCCAAGGAGAGCCAAGCTCACCAAGTCCTCTTCATCTATAGTAACCCCCACACTTCCCATCTCATCCCTGCACTGGACGAACTTCGTGAGGTACTTGGGTATACTTTCGCCCTTCTCCATTTTTATCTTCATGAGTTTATCCTTGAGCGCCGGGTCCTTTGGTCCTTACCAGTGGAGACAAGTCGTGAAGCTTTTCCACATCAAGAATGGAGAAGCTTTACTGTGAAGGTTGGAAACTATGTGATCCTTCACACCTTCCAACATAATCCTTCGACATTTTGCTGTCTTCTTTTGCCATGCGTCAAGTGTGGCTGCATCGCTAGAAGCAGGTTTTGTAATTTATGCATCTATGAACTCCTTCAACCCATTATCATCTAGCACCGCCTCCATCATGTCCTTCCATGCAATATAATTCGAGCAGCCATCAAGGACATACTCCAATCATAATTCGTTGAAAGAAATTTCAATGAATGCTCAACTTCGACACCAAGAAAACACTGCAACAAATTCGAATTCCACCAGCACAAAACTCAACCGCTTCAATAATTGCAATTTGCTCCAATGATCAATATCGCTCCAATACCATGTAGAAATTATATGCACTAAGTATGCATATGTACAAGGTTCTCCTGATCACACACTATTTTAAATTCATGCACAATATAGAATCTATTCCACCATTGATCATCACATGCGGAAATTAAATCAATTGCATGCACACATTGAAACCATAAAAATTCACACACATTAACACAATTGTTTTAACGGGAAAGCCTGAAGCTAAAAACCCCAAATATCTGTATATAATATATGTCATAGAGATCATATAACAATCCTCATACAAAGCTTATCATAAGCTCTCAGTACAATCTAATCGCTACACACTGATCAGGCTTGATCTTGCAAATCCATGCACCGATCTTTGCCAGCCTCTTGCCTATCTCTACTGTGCAATCCCTGCTAAATAATGGCTCTGGATGAACTCCAATTTCCCCAGCCTTGCTCACATAATCCTTAAAGGCATCTCCACTAAATTTGTGGTGCAAACAATGCGACACTATAGTCACAACTGATAGTCACACTTGCTCTTTCACCTACCTCTCCACTGGTCTCACTAAAATAAATAAAAGCTTGTCCATACCTTTGTAGTTAACTGATGTATTCTTCGGTTGATTAATGAGTTAATAATTAGTGAATTAATTAATAATTAATTCACACCACTCTCACTAGTGTATCAATCAGTTAGACTAGATACAACTAGCTCAACTGTGTCTAACTGAGTTAAACTGAACACAACTCCACCAACTACTTCTATAACTCCACCAAACTCTGTCACATGAGTTCTAACTAAAGTCCTCATGCATTAGCTCCAGTAAACCCTCAGGAATAGCGTAATTCCTTCTGTCAGCTGTTGTGCCACATCTGTGCACTTAACTGAAGTGCTCCAAGAGAATAAGATAATGTTTAGAGTCCAAATATTATTAAGAGCTAACAATATTCGACATATCTATTTTTAGACTCGCAATCTAAAAATAGACTCTGCCCAATATGTCTAAAAATAGAAGTCCATCTATTTTTCCAACTTGACCAACCATCCACAAATAGCATCCTGCAACTCATAGAATATGATCGACATGTCTAAAAATAGACTTTGCGCCAAAAATAGCCTGCACGCCCACTTAGTGAAGGCGACTCTTTGCACTAAGCTCATCATCTTGTTGAATCTCAACACAGTTTGATAGAACTAGTCAATACACTACACAACAACATGTTAACAAAATGACTGACTATTTTGAACTGCATGAAATTGATGAATCTGATGTCCAAATGAGACTTATTGCCCATAATTTAGCTGGAGAAGTAAAAAAATGGTTCAAAGCTTTACCTGCAAATGATATTGTTGATTTTGAAGCTTTCCATAGATTGTTTATCAGTAGATGGGAGAAAAAGAAGAATCCTTTACAATTTTTGTCTAAATATGAACATATAAAAAGAGGACCTAATGAGTCAGTTCAGGACTGTTGTACTAGATTCAACAGTATCTACAATGCTATTCCAGTAAACATTAAACCCCTACCAGTGCTAGCTTAACTTAAATTTCTTGATGGTTTTGATATGAATATGTCATACCAACTGAGGGAAAGGAACCCAAAAACACTAGAATCAATGCAAAACATAGCAATTAGTGTAGAAGCCAATTTGTTAGCAAAGAGAGCACGAATGAGAAATGAAAGAAGGGTAACAATAAAAGAGGAAACATCTACATTAGATAGCAAAATAGATAGTTTAGAAAAAGCCATGGAGAAAATTATGGATAGAATAGAAAGTATGGAAAGGAAACCACAGTGGGATAATCAACAACAAGGCCCTCAAATAAGAAATCCCAACTTTAGAAAAAAACCAACACTGGTAAATCTAGAGAATTAGCACTTGATCAAACAATAAGACCACCTTTCCAAGAGAAATATGCTGAAATTTCTCACCAAAATGAAGATGACGAAGACATTCAGATTAATCTAATGGGAATCAATGATGATAATACTATTTTTCTTACACAAGAAGAATAGGAATTATATGAATTACAATAGTTACAATTATAATCTGGGGAGTCTTTGGATTATAAGCAAGGTTATGAGTTTGCAATTAATGAAGTTCACAAGCAATATAACCTTAGGAGTAAGAAAAATGTAGAAGCCCCTACTAAGAAATCTGCCCAAACTCAGACAAAGAAAATAGTAGAATCTCCTACAACCAAAGTACTACAAATTCTCCCTAGGAAAACCCAGCAAAACTCTAGTTCGAATCAGGAAAATTCAAATCCTAATCAAAAAATTTCCAGTCCAAAAATTGCACCCAGTCCTAAAATTGTTGATATTACAGATATTGTTGTTCAAACATCAATTGATCATCAAAAATATGCTACTCCTAAGACAACAACTTCTGTTAAAATAAAAAATTTTGATCCAAAAACATTTGTTGCTGATCACCAATCAGTTGATCGTAAAACAATTACTACTAAAACAATTGCTGAAATTTCAAAACCTTCCAAAACTTCCACTGCAACTCAAACTATCCCTCGAAAAGAAGATAAAAAATAGTAAAATAGTGGAAACACAAGCAGAAAATGAAAGACCAAGCTTGTAGAAAACAAAGAGAAACACACTCAAACTACGGTTAGTAAAGAAGAAAGTAATTCGAGTTAGAAAAAACACAAGCACCATTTAACATCCAAACTAAAATTGCCAAACTAAAAATACCAATTCCGTTGATAAAGTTGGTAAAGCATGATTTATACAAATCACAGAATCAAACACATTAAACATGAATGAAGGAGAGAAGCGGCTAATTTGAGAGATGACCAATTGAGAACTAATATGTGGTCCTAGGTAAATGGAAAACACCAAGAAGGAGGAGTTCCTCCTTTCTACATTAAGCAGCCCATTTCCTCCTTTCTAGATTCGGGGAGCCTCCCACATAATTTAATGGCAAAGCCATTATGGAAACTTTGAATTTAGGCATCACTAGACCTTATAAATATCTTTTCTCATTTGATTCCAATAAAGTGAAATGTCTAGGCTTAATCAAATATTAATGTGTCACTTTGGTCCAATAACCTGCTAACCTGGAAAAAGCATAGTCATGGATATTTTAGTAGGCGACATCCTTCCTAAATATGGAATGTTGTTATCTTTCTCATGGGGAGAAAAAGCGTAGGGATATCTACAACTAGACATGTCTTATGCCACTATTTCGGTATTTGATCAACCTAAGAAACTTTACCGACAGACTCTAATGAAGTACATGGTCAGTAGTGTAGAAATACCTCGAAACTATCCTATTTATTCTACACCTACTGATATGGATTATTTCATTTTATGTAATTCAGAAACTGGCATAGAGAACAACACAGAATTAAAACAGAAAAAGAAAGAACCAGACAGTGAGAACATATTTCATGAATCAATGTGGCACCTAGATTTTGATGGATCAGTGAACGATAGGAGCAGTGGCAGGAGTTTTGATTCACAACATGGAAAAAAATCATTCAGAAGGTCATGCCTTTAGATTAAACTTCAAATGTACAAACAACATGGTAGGGTATGAAGCTCTAATCTTAGGGCTGCATATTTTTAGAAATTTAGGAGGCAAAAGAGTTTCTATCATGGGAGACTCTGATTTAATTGTAAAACAAATTAGAGGAGAATATTTTGTATATAATCCTAGATTAAGCCAATACAGGGAAACAATTTTAGATATGATTAAAGAATTATTGGAATGTGACTTTACTGTAATTCCTAGAAAACAAAACATACAAGCACACAATTTAGCAACTTTTGCTAGTACTTGTAATCTTCCTTTTCCATCCAAACCACCAATATACAACAGAGGTAAGACATAGACCCACTAGACAAGAAAACTTAAAATACTGTCAAATTTTTACACTGGATACTCAAATCTATCACTTCATGAATGCTGAGGGAGAATTCCAAAATTGTAACATATATATAGATTGTACAGTAGATGATAAAATAGACAATGAGATAGATGTAAATAATTTAGATTTTACTAAACCCACTAGATTTACTCAAGTAGAAATAAATAAACTAGAAAAGGTAGAAATTGAAGAATTAGTAGATGATGATTCTGACATTTTAAACCTTAAGTATAACTTTTTACCTAAGGGATTAGCCCCATTAGAAGATCTTTTTGATTCAAATGATGTTGCAAGAAAACCAAAGATGGAACCATTAAGATCAAATATAGAAGAATGCAATATAGGAACAAAACAAAGGCCAAAACTCATCAAACTTTATAAAGCATTACCTCAAGATGAAAAGCTAAAATACATAGCTCTATCCAAGGAATTTCAGGATGTATTTTCATGGTGTTATGAAGACCTAAAATCTTATGACACTAGCATAATACAACACAAAATACCTATCAAAGAAGATAAAAAACCCTTCAAATAGAAACTTAGAAGAATCAATCCAGTTTTAATGCATTTGATTGAAAAAGAGGTAAAGAGGATGTATGAAGCTCAGATAATTGCATCTATCGGATATTCTGATTGGGTTTCAAACTTAGTTCCCACCAGGAAGAAAACAAGGGAAATCGGACTTTGTGTTGATTTCCGGAATTTAAATAAGGTGTCCCTAAAATATAATTATTGTCTCCCCAAGATGGATCATATTTTATAGAGGGTGATTGGTTCATCCAAGATTTCATTACTTGATGGATTCTCTAGGTATAATCAGATCTTAGTTCAGCCATAAGACCAACCAAAGACAACATTTACTACTCCTTGGGGTAATTTCATGTATTTGAAAATGCCTAATGCAGGAGCCACTTTCCAAAGAGATATGGATATAGATTTTTCCAAATAAATTCATGGTTTTCTTGTAATCTATCTAGATGATATAACTATATTTTCAAAAACTAATAATGAACATCTAGATCATCTAATACAAGTGTTTATCAAATGCAGAAAATTTGGTATTTCTTTGAATCCCAAAAAGACTCTTTGGAAATGAAGAAGGTAAACTATTAGGACATATAATATCAAAAGAGGGAATTATGATAGACCTAGCTATAATAGAAGCCATTTTGAACAAAAGCCATCCTAGGAATATTAAGGAATTGTAGGCTTTCTTAGGTAAAATTAATTTTCTCAGAAGATTCATTTCAAACTTAGCATAAATAATTAGAGAACTGAATAACATGTTAAAGAAATACTCGACACTTAAATGGACAGTAGAGGCCAAACAATCCTTTGAATCAATCAAACAAGCCCTTACAAGAATGCCAGTCCTAATAAGTCCCAATTTCAAAAAATATTTTATTATTTTTTCTTTTGCTTTAGAACATACTATTGTTGTAGTCTTACTGCAGAAGAATGATAAGGGCTATGAATAACTCATTTCTTTTTTTCATAAAATCACTAAGATATGCCACACTGAAGTATAACATAATTGAAAAGTAGGCATTAGCTTTAGTGAAGGCTATCAAATACATTAGAGTGTACATCTTGTATTCACACATCATAGCATATGTTCCAAATTCAGTAGTGAATGACATTCTGACTCAAAATGGGCCTGATGGTAAGAGAGGCAAATGGATTGCCACCATTTTGGAATATGACATGGAAATTAAGCCCACCAACTCATTAAAGGCCAAGGCTTAGCCAAACTCATGGCTGAATCACATTTTCATGCCTTAGATATAAATTTTATTACCCAATTAGATGATCAGGAAGAGATGGAAACTCCACAGATCAGTGAAGCCTTTTCAAATTCACCATGGTATGTAGATATCATATTTTATTACTAAAATTGCAATCTCCTCCTGGATTGTCAAGCATTAAAGCTAGATTTTTAATGTTAAAGGCAATGAAATTTTGTATCATAGACAATGCTCTGTTTTGGAAAGATCATGGTGCAATTTTATTGATTTGTTTGCTTAACAATGAAGCTGATAAAGTTATGAAAGAATTTCATGTAGGTGACTATGGAGGACATCTTTACTGGAAGTCAACTGCAGATAAAATCTTGAGGGTTGGTTTTTACTGGCCTACACTTTTTCCAGATGTAAGAAAGTATGTGACCTCCTATCACAAATGCCAGATCTTTGAAGGGAAGAAAAAACTACTACCTTTACCCCTGAAACCCATCTCCACAGACATGCCTTTTCAACAATGGGGTCTAGACTTCATTGGTTAAATTCACCCACCATCCTCAGCCTAACAAAAATAGATTTTGACAGCCACAGACTATTTCATTAAGTGGATAGAAGCCATTCCTTCTAGGCAAGCCACTGATTCTTTCATAATCTCATTCCTAGAAAAAAAATATACTGTCTAGATTTGGATGCCCCCAAAAGCTCATTACTGATAATGCAGCTGATTTCAAGTCTAAGAAAATGATTGATTTCTATAACAAATACCACAATTTCCTTGGCAACTCCACTACTTATTACCCTCAAGGTAATGGTCTTTCTGAATCCTCCAATAAAATCCTTATTAATATCATCAAGAAACTATTAGAAGACAATAAAAAGACCTGTAACAAAAGGTTAGTTAATGCCTTATGGGCAGACAGAATCACCACAAAGAAGTCCATTGGTACATTCCCTTATCAGCTTGTATATGGGATGGATGTTGTTCTTCCATCCTCTTTAGGAGTGCCAGTGATGAAGATGATCCAAGAACTGCAGGTAGAAACCAATGATATTCAGAGAAGGATAAATCAGACCATACACTTGCAGCAAACCAGGGAATAAGTCTATCTCAAGTCACACATTGTCCAAGATAAGATTAAAAATATATTTGACAGGAACACTAAGGAAGATGATTTTTACATAGGTGAAAAATTTCTTAAGTGGGATTCCAGGAGAGAAGAGAAAGGTAAACATGGTAAATTTTATTTCCTATGGAAAGGTCCTTATGTTATTTATGGTTAAAAAGGTAACAAGGCATTCTTTTTGAAGGAGTTGGATGGATTAGTTCTACCAGGTGGACCTATCAATGGTAGAATGCTAAAGCATTACTATTCCCCAGAATAACAGTATTTCATTTTGTTTACTTTTCTCATTGTGCATAACATTGTAGATTTTAGATTGGATTAAATGTTTTTATTACAAATTTGAAGCCCGGAGAGAAGGCCCCAAGATTTGAAAGACAAAATATCATAAGTATGAATAATGCAGAGCTCAAAAAATAGTTTCAAGGCAAGCACAATCCAAATTCGAGGCTACTGATCTTAAAGTTATTGACATTTCACAAGGAAATTACATCCCCATTGGGAGCCACTGTTAGGGTCCTATAATAATAGGATTAATAATTTTGAATTGACTATGATTAGTCTTGTAATATGTACATACTTTTCTTTCTGCAAATTGTTTTCCCATATTAAAAATAAAAATTGTAAAGAGGGTAAAAGTCCTAAAAGAAAAATCAAAGGACTGAAAGAAAAAATATCAAAAAGAATATTAAAAATGAACCCCAAAAAAAGAGAGAGAAAAATAGATCATGAAACTGATGCAAATTCAAATGCCACTACTTTTTACTTTTTATTGCAAAATAATATTGTGTGCAGCTTGTCAAAAATGACACAATCCGTGAAGGTCAAATTGCTTAATCCTGACCTTTCATGCTGACAGATAGAGAATAAAGATCTAGCCAAAAAGTTTAATCTTTGCAGATCAGTAGTTAGGTAGAGAATAATAAGAAGCTCAACAGTTTAATCTAAGCCCTTGGAAGTAATAAGGTTAGAATTAGATAGTTTGTTATTAAAATAAAAATGAATAAGGATCTGCAAGCTCAAATGCACCCAAAGAAATGAAGAAAAAATGTTAGGGTAGATGATGGGTAGGCAGAAGCAGTTTTCACAAGGCATGGATAGCAGAGATTGGTCATTTCATATTTACTAATTTCCCTTCAAAACAATTTCCCTTGTAAAAATACCCCTTCCCCTTCATTTTTATTCTTTCCCCTTACTTCACTCTTTTTCCCTTGCAAAAAATCCCTTTTCCTAAGTAAAATGCATATTTTCCTTTCGAAAAGTAAAATTCCTTTATTAATTTCCATTTCATTCATAAATACCCCCTAAAATACACTTATCCTAATTTTTCAAGTTTAAAATATTAATATTGGGGCCCGCTATAAAAATCCCACCCCGATATTAACTCTCGCATTTAAACATTCATCTCGTATTATATTAATTTCTTATTATAAAGTCCCAACCCTTATGTTAATTAATATGTAATGTTATTATATTATCCCCGCCTATACATAGGTCCCACTTTCTCGAACCCCATTGGTTATGTATTAAACCCCGACCATGTATATTAAACCATAAATTTTGTACATAAACACACATTGACTTTAAACCCGGGCCCCACGCCTGTCAAGTCCCCAAAAATTCCTTGCTATTTGCTGACCATTGGATCTTAATCGAATAGATCTAATGGCCAGTAATCCTTTTCGCATCCCCAAAAGCCTAACCTTTAACTACCTCAAGACCTTGCGAAATGCGTGGTTTTTGGAGCCCCGCTCCTGGCTACATGGAAAATTTCTATTGCATTACATCCCTCCAAATTATACCACCTACCACCTTTCACCCATGCAAAAACCACTGGGTTTTATTCTTTCCCATTGTGAAAACCATCTTGCCCATTTGAATTAACCCCATGCATTCAATGTTAAAATATTGTTGATTAAAAACCCATATAACCGCCCTTTACAACCTTTTCACCATTTTTGTTACAAACTCGCGTAAACAGAGCCATTTCCGACCTAAAGAATAGTTGTTGACCCTGTTTTAAGCCTGTTTTCAACCGAATTCAATCCTATTATTGCTACAGCTAGTGCATAATCTGATTTGAAGCTCTATAAAGACCAATGAAAGCTTCAAAGAACCTCTGCTGCCTTAGAAACCATCTGCAAACCAAAATCTTCATTTTCTCCAGGTATTCCTCAATGCTTAGGCCAATACTTACAGCAAAAATAATTAATAAGTAATTGAACCTGTTATAATCCTTTATAGACCAAAAGAAATCCATGTATTTTCCCAAATCCCTTTTTCTACTGACCCTAGGCATCTGTTTACAAAATTTTGAGGTCCTACGATTGTTTTTGGCCACAAAGAATACAATTTGATTAATTGAAGTATTGTAGACCAGAGGATAAGCCCCTGTTTCATCCTAAATCCTTCTACAGATTGTATTAGTTTTTCAGAGGTGCTCCTAAAGGCCTAAATCTGTTTTTCTAAATCAAAAGAATAATCAATTGATAAAAATTAATAAACAATGGCTTCCAAAGGTATTGTAACTGAAAATCCCTTACAACCTCCAGTTGTAGATGTAGAACACACTCCTTTAGAAGATAGATACTTTAAAATTAGTGATCTTGTCACTAAATTCAACCTTCTTGAGCTCTACTGTTGGAGCCATGACAAATCTATTGACAAAGCTGATGAAGTTTTTATCTGGGAGTCCAATTTTCCTAAATATGTTGTCCCACGGACTTTCCAGTGCCTAGAAGTATCATACTTTGTCAATCTTGCTATTTCCCTTATCAGAGAGCCATTATAACCCCTGGTAAAGAAATCATGTTCACTATCACAGCTGAGTCAATCAACCAAATGTTGCAGATCCAACCTAGACCAAATGAGACCCCTTTGTCTATTAAGGCTCTTACACAGTTATACCTAAATCTAGACTTCCCCAAGAGGTTCCATATTTTTCAGACATTCATTCCTTCATCTACAGAGACTCCCAAGACAAATCCTCCTTACCCATTTGCAATATTTTCTCAGATAACCAGACATACCATTAGCATGATGTCTTTTATTCTAGGTTATTTCACAGATGAGCATGTTGATGCTTCAGTACTAAGTTTCTTGTATACTTTCACACTTGGTCAGCCTCCTGCTACCATTTTCATTTTTGTGCAGTGCCTTGCTGACAAAATGCATGAAAAACTTGTCAAAATGCCCAAAGAAGGTGTCTTCAAGTATTCCTCAGTTTTATTCCGCGTGTTTTTATACTTCCAGTCTAAGAAGTTTTCCCTCAACCTTCAAAAACTTGATGTTGAAGGTAACCCACAGTCAATTATATTTTGGACTCCATTAATCAGAAAAGACTCCACACAGTCCATCTATACAAAATTTATTTATTCTTTCATTCATCCTATGGTCAACATGCTGAATAGCAGTAGTCAACCAAGAATCAATGAGAAAATTAAGAAGGTCTTACAATTATCAGAGAACAGTAGGACTGGATATTGGTACCTGTATCAAAACCATACAGAGATTAGGGTATATGGATCTAATATTCTTCCATATAAGCTACCCAAATACCTCCCAGTGAGGTTATTTTCCCTTGAATAGATCAGACAAATCCTTAATTCTAATGAAATAAATTTCTTGGCAGCCAAAAAGAAGACACTGTTTAAAATTAATAATCAAGTTGGCCCTTTCATTTGTAATAGTAGAGATGCAGGTCCACAAGCAGAAAAACTTTTGCAGGAGTTTAAGTTTAGTGAGATTTTTCAGTGGTATTATGATCCTCTAGGAGTAATAATAAAATTGAGAGTTAAATGTACATTAACTCCTTATGTGCATGAGTCCAAGACAAATATTGAAAAATACTCCAATCAGTCTGAATGGTTGGAGAAAACTTTGAAAAAGGCAGATGAGTAAGGTGATACTATTCAAATCTTGCAAACTCCAGCCCAAGAATATAGGAACTCAAAAAGAATCAGAGAAGAAGGATCATACACTGCAGAGACTACCACAAAAACCAAATTTAAATTGATGTACAGGAAGAAACCAAAACTAAATCCTGTAAATGTGGAAGTGGAAACAATTGAGGTAATTGACACAGATGCTGTGGTGAAAGACAATGATCCTGCTGAAGTTTTTGAAGAAACTCACTAGCCTTCAGTATTAAAAACTCAGATGATTCAAAAGAAGCACATTATTGAAGTCTCCTCATCCAAAAAACCAACAGACAAAGAGATGGATACTATGCAGAAATATAAAGAAATAAAGATCAGAAATGAAGCCTTGAAGGCTGATACATACACACAATACTAGAAGTAGTCACCTAGTGATCATAGTAGGTTACTTTCTGCATTTGAATACAAAACTAGGAAAATGCAGATGACCTTCCTACAGCCAAAAGTCAAGCATCCCAAATCATCAACTAATTATAAAAAGTCATCATATGAAGTTCAAGCAGAAGATCTTCATCCAATTGATCAGATAGAATTTCATAAACAAGATTGTAAAATGCTTTATTCTACAATGAAAAATAAAGCCATGAGTGTACAGAAGCTGCAAAACACTCTTGGGAAAATCAGAGATAAGCCCAAATTAGAAAAGGCATCCTCACCGGCTAAGAATAACCGAATCAAATCACTAAAATATTTGGTTATTGAGGTAGGATATGATCCTAATAATGTAAAAGTTGTATATGAACTGATAAAAAATATGAATGCAGACATTGTTGCATTAAAGAAGCAACTAAAATGTCCTCATACTGAACATCCTTAGGCAAAGGAAGTATTATAAGATGCAAACCAGAAATATGGGATGATGAATCTCATTCTTCAGTTGACTGCCCAAATAAAAGAAATGGAGAATGAAATGGACAATTTGGTCCAGGAGAAAAAGGCCAGATCAGAAGAAGTTATTTTCACTGTTATTCCTGTAGTCACAATAGTTGTGCCTTATACATTAGCAGAATCATTGGCCCCTACAGTCCCAATGGCTACAACACTTCCTGTCACCTCAACAACTACTTCAGCAACAAAGTCATCTACATCAACAACACAACCATCTGATGAAGCAAGTTAGTTAAAGCAATGGAAGAAATGTCTATGCAGACAAATGAAATAAAAATACTTAAAGAACAGTTGAAAATCTTGGAGGATGAAAAGAAACTTGCTCAGACTATTCACAAGAATGAAGAACAGAAAGCAAAAATATTAATAGAAAAATTGAAGAAATTAGAGAAAAATATAACATTGAAAGAGCCAATGGCACAAGCCAAACAGTAGCTATGGGCCAATATCATTGAATCTGTCAATGATATTTGGCCATCAATCCAGGTTATTTATGAAAAAAAAAAGATCTCATCAAAGAAGTAGGTGAAGCTATCCAAAATATCAAAGAAGAACTTGGCAAAAAGCTAGAACAGGAAAATGAAACCATCAAATTCCTTGATTCCAAGAATAAGTAGGAACTAGAAGAGATTGGAATTAGTGGAAGGACAAATACCATTCTTGAAGTCATAAAGGTAATTTAAAAAAGGAATTTAATGATTCAACTTGAAGAAAAATGCCAAAACAAGGATCATCGAATAACTAGATTTATGATGAAGTTTGACATTTTGTGATAGAAAGGCTTGCCAAATCCTCTGGTTATTCATGAAAATTTGATGAAACAAGTGTATTATGATAAGAAAATGAGAGAAGTGGACAAGGATCAAGCTAACCTTCCTTCTTCACAAGAAATTCCAACAGGGAAGGTACTTTACAAAATTTTTGAGAATTTATTTTACCTACAACATGAAGTAAAACACTTATTCATCAACAAGCCTACTTTTTCAAAATATATAGAGGCAGATGGGATATTAATAAGGATAGTGAAAATAAAATTACCAGAAGAAGAAGCCTGGGAGAAATTGACTGATTTACTATGAAAGTCAAACAATAAACAGGCAGTCAAATGAAAAATATAGCAGATAGTCAAAGATAAAAACAGAACATCCAGGATAAAGTAAAAAATAGTAGTAACTGTGAGAAAAAAACAATCAAAGAGTATCAGATTTAAAGAGTATCACGTGAAAGTCAGAGTTAAAGTCAAATCAAAGTGAAATATTGCTAGCGTAAAGGACACTCCACTGCCTAACAAACAACCTTCTTTGAGCAAACAACAAAGATACAAATCAACAACAAATCAAAGACAACAAACAACAAATTCAATAAAATTAGGGAAATCTTGGTTTAGTTAGATTTTTGTCTTTATCTTCTTGTATGAAGATATTTATTTTTCCATGAATTATTCCTAATTTTGTTTTAGGATATTTTGTAATAGTTTTTGTATAAATACTTCCCATTTCAAAGTACTGAGTGTGGATAAATTGCTAAACATTTCTATAGTTGTACTGAGCTGGAACCTAATGGTTCTTTGTACCATTTTCAAGTCAGCAGACTGGATTGAGCAATAAAGAGATCATATTACAAGATTCATGTGTTGGGCCACTTTAGTGAAGTACTCTCAATTGTTCTTTGTTTTTATCTGAAGTTTTCACATATACTTGAATGTTTTTCTAAATCTAAATGTATAACAGGAATGTTATTTCAGAATATGTTTAAAAGCACTATGTTTTGAACTTTTATGTTATTTACATGTTTTCTACTGATTATATTAGGGAATTCTAATTGCTCCCTAGTTTCGATTAACCTCTGCCTTTTCACTCATTATCCGGATCTAAGAACCCTTAATTTCTCCCTCATCCTGATTGAAACCATTTTCATCATCAGCTTAAGGAACTGAAGTAACTCAGCTATTTTTCCCTGTGAACACTTTGCTTTAGAATTTTGATTCTAATTTGACTGCTTGATACATTGACTCCATTAGCCCAATGTAATTAATACCTACATAACTAGCCTAAAATAAGCTAAAATAAACAAAGATAAATCATATAGAGAGAGCCCTCTCTGAGCATGAGGAAGGCTAGTTCCTAAGGCTTATAAGTAGGTTTTTGGTTAACTTTAATATTCTTTAACCAAAATATAAACAACCCTTGAGAATTATTGGAGTGATAATAGGTCCATCTAATAGTAACGGGCTAGATGACCAAAAATTGGTGTAACAAATTCCCCCCCAGCGTGCGAGCATTTGGAGCTAATCGTATGACCGAAGTATGTTGTAAGAACTCAATCACTAGACACCGAAGGGGTAGTCAGAGACAGAAAGAAATATAAGGTACACTAAAGGGCAAGAGGACAAGACCATGGGGAGGCGAGACTTACAGGTGTGACAAGTCTCTTTTGTGAGTGAGTACCTGTTCTACATGAGGCGGGGGAGGCATACCATGCCCACCGAGATAACAAAGTACAAAGAATAATGCGTCCAACATACAAGGGACTAAACTGTATAGTACATGTTGGCATAAACATGGGCCAGATAAAAGCATGATAATGGATCCCACATACATACTGTGCCTAGGACAACAGCCAGGACTTATACAATAATATCTGAGTACATGAGATATAATTACAACCAAAGAGGCCCTGTAAAACAGGAAAGGGCTCTGAAAATATGAATGATACATGAAAAATAAAGAAGCACTACAAGCGGCTGAGGCCAGAACCATCAAATCTATGGAGTTGCATCCAAGGTTGTAGTAGAGAAGTCATCCGGGTATGTAGGGGGATACCTGAAGGGCCACTCCCTCATGAGGTCTGAAACATCTCACACATACTCGGGAATCACTGGTACAATCTATTGCATCACTGAGCTATCAAGTATACGGATCTCGATCATGCCAGAAGGAGCTGGAGCTGAGAAAAAATCAAGTCAAAGGGAAATAAAGAGTCCCTTTTCCTGATCTGAGGCACCAAACAAGAGTGGAATCTGGAACCAAGGTACACCACTCTCTAGACTTGTCTTTTGGAATGAATAAGCTATTGTTGACAGAAGGAGGTCTGCCATAGGTACGGAAATAAGGGATCCTCAACTAAGGCATGAGAGATAATAGTAGAGAGACTGATATACTGACACCAGGGATAACGGTGGAATGGGGGTTACTAAGTAGCGGGTTGATGACTTCCCTTGTTAGAGCATAAAGGGCATGGATGACTTGGAATCTACTAACGGGACACCGGTAGGGGACAACATTACTGAAGGCCAAAATGTGCGACATGAGAGAGGAACAAAGCAATGAAGGATGGAGGACTATAGCGGGATACAAAGGGACTTGGGACAAACTCCATGGATGCGATGATGACTCAACTCAGATGCTCTAAACAAGGGTGAATCGATGATGCTACCACATAGAATAGGCCTGGTGGGGACCATAAAAACATGAGTACAATATGGTTACTCATGACGAAAATCGACACGAGCATGGACAAGTATCAAGGCAAAGTGGTGCCCCAAGTACAAGCGTTGCAAGTGAATAAATTTGATTTTGAGGAGTGGTGAAGTGACCCTTCTTAGAAAAACTTTGTCCAGGTGAAGTATCAAATCACAAAAAAATAAAGGATACTCATTTGAGAGCTTGGTGAGAGCTTTCCAACGGTGCTGACGGTTTGTCAAACCGAGCTACGGTTCGGTTGCAGCTAGTGAAAGAAAAATATAGGGTTCCTCTTTTAATAAGGCACTTTCCCTCCAATTTGATTCATTTGCAAGTGTAGCGGTTGTAAATGTAGAGAGGAGAAAAGGCCCTAAATCTTGTGATGATCGTAGCGGACAAACCGACCATTGGAATCGAGATCCGTCAGTTATAGGTAAGAGGCCTAACCCTACTCTTTCAATTCAGTGGATTGAAAGTTTAGTTTAGGCACCCAGAGCTTAGGAACAGACTCCTGCTCTTCTTCACGGCTGGGTCGCACTTTTTGGGGCATTATCTGTGACCTGGGTAACAGGTTTTGGGCAGAAAACTATGACCTATCCCAGGAAAGGCCTGAAAAGTGCCACCTGTCAGAGGGAGGGATTTTTGGTGGTTTTGTTTGCTGAGAGGTGGGTTTTTATGGTTGTAATGCATTTTTTCCATTCTTTAAACTAAAAAAAATGATGGTTTTGTGAAGATATGGTAGAGTTGAGGATTAACTAGAGAGAGAGATCCCTGGACACATTACGGTCTAAGATACGGGAGGATCATGGTGTCCGCACTGCATTGGCTAGGTTTTGGGTCCTAAAGTTTGTGGAGAACCCTTTGATGAGAGATGGAGAGCCCTTGTTGGCCCGGATTGTCAACTATTGGGATCCAGATCATGAGATCTTTATAGTGTAGGAGCACAGGATCGAGTTGACTGTCTAGGATATATATTTCCTAACTGGTCTCCTGCCTTTTGGGATGGTGGGAAACACATAGCGAGTGTTACCGTGAGGGAGGAACATTATGGATTTTGTAGAACGCCATTGTTGACTAGGTCTCCATGTGAAGGGGACACATATACCTATCGAAGATCTAGAGCAGCTAGAAACTCGTGTTGTGGCCGCAGCGTTGTTGCAAATCATGGGCAACCAGGTGCTCCAACACATCACTGGGGGTCAGATGATGCTTATTGAGAGTGTGATGAGTGGGACCTACTATGTGTGGGCCCAAATTATGATGTCATTGTTGAAACGGTAGTTGTCGCTATGCATCCGACATGTGAACCATGACTGTGCATATGGCACAATGTTATGCTCGATCTTCTTTGAGAATATCTTGACACTTCGACCTTGCATATAGATCCAGGATGGGGGCCTGAGAGAGCCTAGGATGTGCCGTTGGGTGAAGCTACTGTGTAGAGGGGGAGGTGGGGCAGTCAGACGGGTGTTTTGACCGGATTTTTTCGCTCATTTGGATCAGATGCCACAGTACATAGATGACTATCCCTATAGTGGGATGAGTTATCATGGGGACCTGGACTTTCCACTACTACCAGGTCGAGCATGGGGGCTCGATGGTAAGTGAGAAGTTGCTAATATTTTATATGCATTTTAAAGTTTTAGAATATTATATATGGTACTTATTCATTCACTTTTGGTATGCAAATACAGCTTTGGTGAAACTAGCGGGGTATATGGGGCGACCTGCAGCATAAGGAGCTATAACACCTAGTGGGTCGAGGGGTCCAAAAAATGAGGATGCAGTTTCCCTCCTGGAGGAAATCCATCATAGATGTGAGAGGATATTGACCAGTGTTTCAAATCACGCCTGGCAAGATCTTGATGACCAGTACATAGAGCCATGTATTGGTCTACCCTCAGAATGGTGAGGGGTCATGCAGCACATGGTGATGGCCGGAAAGGGGATGCGTGATCTACGAGCTACCAGAGCCGAGCCATTGACTCGAGATCCTCTAGATAGTGATTAGATGTAGGGTCATGAGGTGTCCCTAGTTTTGATTTTTGTAACATGCTACCTGGGAAGGGAACATAGAAAGATGTTACCAGTCCCCCTCAATGGGATGGGTTGTTGTATGTCCTCAACACTTCAGATTTAAGATCTCTCTCTTGATGTTGTAGAAAATGAAAAAAAAAATGGAGCTCAAGGGAAGCTCACAAGAAAAAAGGTAGAAAAATATAACAATGATGGAGGATCAAAGTCAGACCAAAAGTATAGATCCAGAGCGATCTTTAGGCAATAAAAGGTAGTGAAAGAATGGAAAAACCCTTCTATTTATAACAAAATATTGAGTTAGTCTAGATATTGGTGCATAATTAAAATATTATTAACCAAATCTAAATCCAACTTTTATGGAATATTTTATTATTTTTGTTGGAGGGAAAAAGAATTTGAATTTTGTCAAATCCCTTTATTTGTAAATAATAAATAAATAAATGATTTATTTATTATTTTAAGAATGTGGTTGAGTAATAATTAAATAAATATTGATTGATTCAATTATTTATAAATGATTTAGTCAAATTTAACAAGGAATATTTTTATTTTTATTTTTATTTTTATTTTTATTTTATTTTTTCCTGCAGAAAAAAATCGAACCTTTTTATTATCATGAAAAGGTTATATAGTATATGCATAGCATTTCCTTTCTCACCTTGTGAGCGAAGAAAGCCAAAAAGAACTGTTTTGTAGATACACCCTGTCATTTGTCTAGCCAGTCCTTACAAAGGGACTTCTTCAAAAAACAAAAGGTTTTGTCCTTTCCATTCTCCCGACCCCCGTGCAAAGGAAACAGCCGAAACAGAGAAAGTGTGGAAAGAATAGTGTCACCATATAATTCCATATTCTGCAATGTCAGGAAGTAAACACTCCCTATACATGTAATAAGCATAAAAGAGTAAAAAATGGATAAAGGACTTGTTAAGTCGGATAAATCGTTCTTGCGGACAAGACCGATCTCCCTAGTGTCAGAAGACAATCTAGCAACAAACGAACAACTAAGTTTGTCTTTCTCTAGATATATTCGTTTTGCAATTAAATGTTATGAAGGTGTCGATCCTACCTCAGATCCAAATGCTTATTTGTGGTCGCAATGCTTCCGTTGCATCAATAATCCTTCGTCGTAACAAGGGCCCTTTTGTCACAAGAAAGTATCATCTTTCGTTGATCTGCAATCACAAACAAGAAAATATCAATAGCACCTGTATAATAAATAATCATAAAACATACCTATCATAGTGATCAAGGAATCTATGAAATAAACGATCAAACGACAGCTTATTGAATTAAACAATCGAACGACAATTTATTGAGAAAAACAGAACTTGATTGTATTAATCTTAAAATATACAGAAGAACCTTACAACCTTTGCCTTGATGTTCGAAAGGCCTTCCCGGGGTCCGAAGCAGGAATCTCCTCTACTTTGATAAGTCTTGCACTCTTCCTTCAGGAGCACAAAGAGGTATGTGATCTTTCCTCTCAAAAGCTCATCAGAAGGAATTCTAAATCTCAACAGCACTTCAATCATAATCTCCAACCAAAAAACTTTAACTCTAATTCTCCATCTCCATAACCTCAATCTCCAATAGTTTATCTTCTTGAACTTTGGACTTAATCCCCAAACAAGAAAATATCAATAGCACCTGTATAACAAATAATTGTAAAACATACCTATCATAGTGATCAAGGAATCTATGAAATAAATGATCAAACGACAGCTTATTGAAATAAACAATCGAATGACAATTTATTGAGAAAAACAGAACTTGATTGTATTAATCTTAAAATATACAGAAGAACCTTACAACCTTAGCCTTGATGTTCGAAAGGTCTTCCCGGGGTCCGAAGCAGGAATCTCCTCTACTTTGATAAGTCTTGCACTCTTCCTCCAGAAGCATAAGAGGTATGTGATCTTTCCTCTCAAAAGCTCAGCAGAAGGAAATCTAAATCTCAACAGCACTTCAACTCAAATATTTTACCCATAAAAATATTCTTCAATCCTCCATTAATTTAACTTCTCAAAACTTCTTGACTTAACCCCAAAAGGCTACCCAATGCCTCCTTTTATAGAGCAGATGAGGAGGTTAGGATTCCACCTTTAAAGGGATAGAATCCTCCTTCAAAGGGATAGGCTTCTCACATCAAGGGATTAGTTCCTTAAGGTGTGGGATACATGCACCTTACTAAAGCGTACTCATCCCCAAAAAATCTCATCCAGAACCTTCTAGAATTGACCAAAATTCAACTTTTTTGGTTTAATTTCGCGCTTTTTTGACTTTACAGGGGTACCGCAGGCATTACACTGGAAAAGTGCGTTCTAGAACGCAGTTTCTCTTCACATTACCTGCGTACCCTAGCTAAAAACGCAAGAAGGTCTCATGTTACCTGCGTACCCTGAGTTTCAGAGATTTTTAGGGTTTTTCTTCCAGTTCTGAGGCTTGGAATGAGGAAAAAAGGTTGTAAGACTTACAAAGGAGGCATGTATGAGTGTTTAATGAGCTCATACAGTCAGCAGAATGTCAAGGTGACATTTTTTAGTGTAACAGATTGCCCCCTAAAGTGCGAAGTCTGAAATAGATGAAGATGAAGTCTGTCATATATGAAGAGTGAAGTACTTTATCATTTCAAGGATCATCCTGTGGACACCCCAGTCGAAACCTGTAAAAACATTCAATGCAAAATATATATATGTAATCATATCATCGTTGAGGTAGGCATTCCCATACTCAGATCAAAACTAACTAGAAACTAACTCTAAATTGTTCTGATACAGGAATGATTTTGAATACATCACAGTATAGACATATGTCGACACAGCATGGACGCAGCCATCTGTTTATAAATAGTCTATTGTATGAATGATAACAAAATTCCTCGCAGCCTAGATGGTAGAAACTAGATCCAGGGTCTTGATTTCCGTCGAACCAAAGACGATTCTATCCATGTGAATGAATGTGTCGAAGTCGAACATGGTAGAAACCACTTGATTACCGGTCAATGATGTAAACTGTTAACAAGTGTGAGAGTAACCACCAGTAATGTCAATGGCTCTCAAAGTACCCAGTACAATCCATGAAATGTGAATGAATGAGCTGAAGTCGAACATTTCACGGAATCATTCGATCGAAGTTCGATGATGTAACCCGTTGTCGAAAGCGAAAAACCTGCCATTAAGGCATGCATATTTCAAGGTACTGACGATTTCTAGATCAACTTCCCAGATAATGAGTTGTCGTCGATAGAAAGCGATCCGTCGTAGGCAAGCCCACAACACGAAATCGTAGATGAAGTTTTGAAAATATATTGGCAAGGACTGACTCAGGGATGGTCAAAATGGATGATAGATATTTTACAGATGAATGGTTTATTTGAACTGTCCTCTTGAACACATAACGACACTGCAGATGGCTTGGTGACAATTGACCCAAAGCTAATACCCAGAAACCGGCTGAAGAATTTCAATGTGGTTTGATTAACTGTTAGGCAAAGGATTTCCCAACCCAGGTGAACAAAAAGCGTCGTGTTCAAGAGTGGTTAACGGTTTTCCGAATAATCAAAATATAACAAACAGGTTCGTTTTTCTCTCTTTTCCCCCACCATTTCTGGCAAGTACCTCTTTATTTTTGACAAGCTTGAGGAGGATAACATTTGCTTGTTTATAAGCTCATCCTTCGGATGAGTCCAACTTAGTTTAAAATTCGAACCCTAAGAAGGAGTGGTTCGTTCCTGTTTAAAATTGAACAGGTCCTTTACTGTTAAAGTTTTAACGAGTCCAGTATAGGAGAAACTCGGTGTTTTTCAGTTTTAGGGAGTCAGAAGAAAAACTTAAGAAAACTCCGTGGGTGTACTTTTTCGTAAATTTAGTCTCTCGAGCCCGAAAAAGGATAAAATAATGCGGGAGAGAACTCTATTGATCGTAATTAGTCAACGTATACCTTTTTCGTAAATAGTCCATTTCAGTCCGTAAAAGGGGTAAACTTATACTGAAGGGACGACTGTTCATTTACTTTAACGAGTTCGAATAGTCAAGTACTCGGCAATCTTTTCATGTTTAGAGAGTCTGAAAAGGGCTTAAAAGAGAACTCCATGGTTTCGCTTTTTCTGTAAGTTTGAACGAGTTCGAAAAAGGGATAAAAATGTACTCATGGTTTTCACTTTTTCGTAAGTTTTAACGAGTTCGAAAAAGGGATAAAAATGTACTCATATGGCCGAATTTCAATTTAATTTACGAGCAGGAAAAGACGGAAAGAACTCGGCATTTTCATGTGTTTTACGAGAATGAAAAATAGCAAAATAATCTCGGGATTTTCATGAGTTTAACGAGTCTTGAAAATAACCAAAATTGACTCAAGATAGGTTTCATTTTTATAAAAGCTTGAAACAGAGAAAAACTATGCTTCAGAGTGGTTTCATTTTTTCACAAGCTTGAAACAAAGAGAAAACCGTGCTTGATGCCCCCCGTATCAATAGCAAACAAGAAAATAGTCACGCATTTAAATCTCAACAAAGATTTCACCAAAAAAATTTTCTCCAAAAAAAAACTTCTCTAATTCTCCATCTCCATAACCTCAATCTCCAATAGTTTAACTTTCTTGAACTTCTTGATCTAACCCCAAAAGAAAATAATACCACCAAAGCTAATACCTAGAAACCAGCTGAAGACTTTCAAAATGGTTTGATTAACTGTTAGGCAAAGGATTTCCGAACCCAAGTGAACAAAAGTGTCGTGTTCAAGAGTGGTTAACGGATTTTTGAATAATCAAAATATAACAAAAAGGTTCATTTTTCTCTCTTTTCCCCTACCATTTTTGGCAAGTACCTCTTTATTTTTGACAAGCTTGAGGAGGATAACATTTTCTTGTTTATAAGCTCATCCTTCGGATGAGTCCAACTTAGTTTAAAATTCGAACCCTAAGTAGGAGTGGTTCGTTCCTGTTGAAAATTAAACAGGTCCTTTACTGTTAAGTTTTAACGAGTCCAGTATAGGAGAAACTCGGTGTTTTTCAGTTTTAGGGAGTCAGAAGAAAAACTTAAGAAAACTCCGTGGGTGTACTTTTTCGTAAATTTAGTCTCTCGAGCTCGAAAAAGGATAAAATAATGCGGGAGAGAACTCTATTGACCGTATTTAGTCAACGTATACCTTTTTCGTAAATAGTCCATTTCAGTCCGTAAAAGGGGTAAACTTATACTGAAGGAACGATTGTTCATTTATTTTAACGAGTTCGAATAGTCAAGTACTCGACAATCTTTTCATATTTAGAGAGTCTGAAAAGGGCTTAAAAGAGGACTCCATAGTTTCGCTTTTTCTGTAAGTTTTAACGAGTTCGAAAAAGGGATAAAAATGTACTCATGGTTTTCACTTTTTCGTAAGTTTTAACGAGTTCGAAAAAGGGATAAAAATGTACTCATATGGCCGACTTTCAATTTAATTTACGAGCAGGAAAAGACGGAAAGAACTCGGCATTTTTATATGTTTTACGAGAATAAAAGATAGCAAAATAATCTCGGGATTTTCATGAGTTTAACGAGTCTTGAAAATAACCGAAATTGACTCAAGATAGGTTTCATTTTTACAAAAGCTTGAAACAGGGAAAAAACTATGCTTCAGAGTGGTTTCATTTTTACACAAGCTTGAAACAAAGAGAAAACTGTGCTTGATGCCCCCTAAGCGTAACTGCTAGAGTGCATGCCCCCCCAGCTTCATTTCATTCAACTAAGTACACTAGTAATAAATAGTTGGATGGAATGAAGGTTCATTTACGAGATCATATGAAAGACCCGACCTAAAAACTAACCTAAATCTAACATTTACGAGGTCTATTCAAAGACTCGACTCAATTAGGGGAGGATTTGTTTCATTTTTTAACGAGCTTGACACAGGAAAAGAACTATGCTCATGGCAACATGTTTCATTTTTTAACGAGGTTGACACAGTAAAAGGAACTATCCTCAGCTAACTACTTATTTCTAATCTACCTACATAACCTACTGATTCATTTTTTAATGAGGTTGACACAGGAAAAGAACTATCCTCATACCTGATTCATTTTTTAACGAGGTTGACTCAGTAACAGGAACTATCCTCTGACCAACTGATTCATTTTTTAACGAGGTTGACACAGGAAAAGAATTGTCCTCATACCTGATTCATTTTTAAATGAGGTTGACTCAGTAACAGGAACTATCCTCAGACTAATTGATTCATTTTTTAACGAGGTTGACACAGGAAAAGAACTATCCTCATACCTGATACATTTTTTAATGAGGTTGACTCAAGAATGTGAACTATCCTCTCAATTGGGGTTTGAGAATTTTAACGAGGTCGACACAGAAAAAAATCATTCCTCATACCTAATTCATTTTTTTTAATGAGGTTGACTCACATCAGAACTATCCAGTCACTCAACCGATTCATTTTTTAATGAGGTTGACACAGGAAAAGAACTGTCCTCATACCTGATTCATTTTTTAATGAGGTTGACTCAATAACAGGAACTATCCTCTGACCAACTGATTCATTTTTTAATGAGGTTGACACAGGAAAAGAACTGTCCTCATACCTGATTCATTTTTTAACGAGGTTGACTCAGTAACAGGAACCATCCTCATAAACTACTTATTTCTAATCTATTAATCTACTCTCTACAATCTACCTACTGATTCATTTTTTAATGAGGTTGACACAGAAAAAGAACTGTCCTCATGGAAGCTTGTTTCATTTTTTAAACAAGCTTGACACAAGAAAAGGAACTATGTTCATGGAAGCTTGTTTCATTTTTTAAATGAGCTTGACACAAGAAAAGGAACTATGCTCTCGACTAACTGATTCATTTTTTAACGAGGTTGACATAGTAAAAGGAACTATCCTCACACTCACTGATTCATTTTTTAACGAGGTTGACACAGTAAAAGGAACTCTCCTCGAGGCCACTGATTCATTTTTTAACGAGGTTGACACAGGAAAAGAAATATCCTCGGACTCACTGATTCATTTTTTAACGAGGTTGACACAGTAAAAGGAACTATCCTCACTCACTCATTCATTTTTTAACGAGGTTGACACAGTAAAAGGAACTATCCTCGGAAGCTTGTTTCATTTTTTAACGAGCTTGACACAAGAAAATGAACTATCCTCACTTGCGATTCATTTTTAACGAGGTTGACACGGTCAAGAGGAACTATCCTCACACACCTCAAAATAATCTAAAGCTGTTGGAGGATTCAGAGGAACTCTGTTTAGGTGAAGCATTCGGTTGAGGTGGAACAATTGAAGTATTCGGGGCCAACGAAGTTGAAAATAACCATATCGGTAAACCTATTGTAAATCCAGGTAATGACAATGTAGCCATATAAGGAGGACCAACATTTCCAAAGCAAGGAAAAGTACTAGGAATCTCGTTAAGAGGGGTTCCTTGGTTGGTAAATTCCGGAACAGTTGCCATTATATTCAACTTCAGTGAATTTTATTAAAAATTTAAAACTAAAATTAACAATTCACAATTTACACCTAACAATTAAAATTCACAATTCACACCTATGGTCTCTAAACGTAAAAACAAACAAATTAACACACGCTATCAAATCTAGGACTCAAACCACAAACAAACAGTAACTTCCCGCACTAAAAACACTAGTCGGTGATGAAATCCAACATCGTAGAATTTAATACGGAAAGAGCGGTTGGAACAGTTACCCCGATAACCTGCTTAATGAAACAGACTGGCACAAGTTTCCTCACAAAACCATCTCGAGTGAAGAGAACCCCCCAGAGAGTCCAAGTGAGTCTAGTCGACGTCTGCTCCAGGTACAGTGGGATCTTCCCTCCACCGTCACCTTAGGAAAGAATCCTATAGATTATGGCCACTAAGGTTACCAATAGAAACAAATATACATGGGGGAACAGTCTACGATCCGATACACACGCAAGGGCAGAGTAACAAAGCTCAATCCCCTTGAAGGCTCCTTGACATAATCCAAGGTTTACTGACAAGTGACCCCAAGCTCCTCGACAATGGTCTATCCGAGGTTTACCGTTGTTAATACATGTATATCTTCTATCGTTCCCAATGAGGAAGGATTGATTACCTCACTGGTTCAGATATGATCTCATGCTTGACTCCTTTAGGAGGAGCTTCCCAGAGCATACATGCAACAATTGGAATTTTTCCTACCGCAAGATTGACTACTTGTTTGTTTTACTGTCTTGGAGAGTTAACTAAAACCTATTCCAAGACACTAGCCTAAGCTAGATTGGTGGAAAGAGCCCTAAAAATGTAAAAATTACTAGATGAATTTTAATTAAGCGCTGTGTTATTTAGGTTGTTATTACTCAAAGGGTAAATGGATATGAAACCAATGGTGTTATGACCCGAACCAAAACTGAATGCAATCGAATATGATAATGTAATATTTTCAATTCGATGAATCCTACCTAAAGTAAGGAGAGAGTTTCCATTCACTTCCAACAATGCAAAGATTGATAACTAAGAGAAAATATAACAAATTCTCTAATGCACTAATTTCATCAAGAAAAACTAATGCGAATCAATCCCAAAACAATTTTTAAAACAAACATAAAAACATCTAAATTCAAATCAAAGAAAAAATCTAAATCTACAATTGATTTTTCAGAATGTAAACTATGCAATTGTAATCTATGCACAATTCACTTGAAAAGTATGCAAATGTAATCTATGCACATTTTTCATTCATATTTTGAAAATGAGAATTCTAATTATGCAAATGTGATCTATGCAAGAGAATTCTCAAACACAAGATGATTCTAATGTAATCTAAGAACCAATCAAGTGGAAGTCAAGAAAATCGGGTGAGAGTTCCAAAGATCAAAAAACACTCAAAGGCGATTAACACTCATACACAATTTTGCAAAAACAAAAGCAAAAAGATGCAAAATTGTGAAAAGACTGAGACAAACCTCCAAGTAATGACCAAAGGAAATCAAATTAAGAATTTCTCAAAAAGAGACTCAAAACACCCAATTAACTTAAAACATAAAGTTCTTAAAGGAAAGTGCGGAGATGCCCGCACTGTGTGTGAAGACAAAGTGCGGTCCCCTGAAAACTTCAAGAAAAACATAAAAGACTTCAAAGCTTTCAAAAACAAAGAAAACCTAAGCTACCCAGGCAGATATCAATCAATCAAAAACCAAGAAAACTTTTCTTCAAATCAAAATAAAAGAGAACCAAAAACAACAAGTTCTTTCCCCAGTGGAGTCGCCAATTTGTTGGCCGGATAAATCGTTCTTGCGGACAAGACCGATCTCCCTAGTGTCAGAAGACAATCTAGCAACAAACGAACAACTAAGTTTGTCTTTCTCTAGATATATTTGTTTTGCAATTAAATGTTATGAAGGTGTCGATCCTACCTTAGATCCAAATGCTTATTTGTGGTCGCAATGCTTCCATTGCATCAATAATCCTTCGTCGTAACAAGGGCCCTTTTGTCACAAGAAAGTATCATCTTTCGTTGATCTGCAATCACAAACAAGAAAATATCAATAGCACCTGTATAACAAATAATTATAAAACATACCTATCATAGTGATCAAGGAATCTATGAAATAAATGATCAAACGACAGCTTATTAAAATAAACAATCAAACGACAATTTATTGAGAAAAACAGAACTTGATTGTATTAATCTTAAAATATACAGAAGAACCTTACAACCTTTGCCTTGATGTTCGAAAGGCCTTCCCGGGGTCCGAAGCAGGAATCTCCTCTACTTTGATAAGTCTTGCACTCTTCCTTCAGGAGCAAAAAGAGGTATGTGATCTTTCCTCTCAAAAGCTTAGCAGAAAGAAGTATAAATCTCAAACAGCACTTCAACTCAAAAACACATAAAGCTTGAACTCTAATTCTCCATCTCCATAACCTCAATCTCCAATAGTTTAACTTCTTGAACTTCTTGACTTAACCCCAAAAGGCTACCCAATGCCTCCTTTTATAGATCAGATGAGGAGGTTAGGATTCCACCTTTAAAGGGATAGAATCCTCCTTCAAAGGGATAGGCTCCTCACATCAAGGGATTAGTTCCTTAAGGTGTGGGATACATGCACCTTACTAAAGCGTACTCATCCCCAAAAAATCTCATCGAGAACCTTCTAGAATTGACCAAATTCAACTTTTTTAGTTAAATTTCGCGCATTCCCGACTTTACGGGGGTGCATGGGTAATTACCTTTGGAAAAAGTGCGTTCTAGAACCTTCGTTTCTCTTCACCTTACTGCGTACCCTAGTAAAAACGTAGGTAAGCCTCATATGGCTTCATATTACCCGCGGACCCAAGGTTTTTTTGATTTTTAAGAGTTTTTCCTCCATTTCGGAGGGCATGGAATGAGGAGCAAAGGGAAAGAAAGGTTGTAGACACATAACACATGGAGGTAAGTATGAGTGTCGATGAGCTCATACAGTCGGCGAGGAATGTCAAGGTGACATTTTTTAGTGTAACGAGGCCTAGGCCTCCTCGGAGAGGAAAATAACCATGAGTCCTGTCAAAATGTTTCATTTTGAGTCTATGAAAGAGAAAAAGCATAAGCAAAAATATACATGAATCAGGATTAAACTTTTAGTTGTGAATTTACTGCCACTGATCAGAAACGAGGGGGAGCAACTGGCCTTGCCACCTCATCTATGACTTCTTCTACCGTCCATGTGCTCAGAGCCTATTCAGTGCCAACTTTAGAGAGGCGATCTGCCTTTGAGTTCCGCTCCTTGTAGATATGGAAAATAGATAGCTTAGTAAAAGACATTTTAAGATGAGAAATCTCATTAAGTAAAGGAATCAAAATATAGTTTCTACAATACTGTAATCCATTAACCCATTTCACTGTATTCAGAGAATCACCAAAGATCTGAGCCTCTCGCACATGATAGAAAGACAACCAACAAAGAAGAAGATGTAGGGCCTTAAGCTCGAAAAAATTGTTTGATCCAGGACCAAGGCCAATGGATGCTCTAAGGAGTTTTCCAGAGGGGAAAAAATCACCAAACGAGCTCCACAAGTTCTAGTAGGATCAGAGGCGCCATAAAAATAAGCCCAAGGACAAGTGCCCCTGATCACTTCCCTTCGAATTGGTCTGGTTTGCTGCGATACAGAAGGAGCTGGGATATTTTCATAGATGGCAGCTCCTTCAGCTGCAAGTTTACCAATAGGAAATGGGGAATCTTTAAATATAAGGTGATTCCTAGCAATCCATATTCCCCAAGCAACCAGGAGATGCATATTCCGGACTTTGTCATTTGGGGCTTCCTGCCACCATCGATGCCAGACTTCTGAAATATTCTGACCTTCCCACCTCAAAGGTATATTGGTTAGCCTTATCATTTCATTCCATAAGCTGGTAGTTGAAGGGGCAGAGGAGAAAAACATGATGTACCAATTCCTCATTGCTTTTACACAGGATGCACCACCCTAACCCAATTTTGCCTCTTTTTTGCAGAAAGTCCCAAGTGGGAACTTTCTTCTTAAGAATGCACCAGAAGAACAACCGAGTCTTTGCTGGTCCTTTAAGCTTCCACAGTAATTTTGACCACCAATAAGATTCCTCCCACCCATTCTGAGTCATCAACCAATCATAGCCAATTTTAGGAGAGTAAAGGCATGTATGTGAATGCACCCACCTCAACTCATCTGTCTGATCAGTTATTCGAATATGGGAGCTCTGCAAGTTAGTTCAAAAAATATCCCATTCCTCCAACCATCTTCCTTCCAGGTTGAGAGCATTTCCAGAAACCCATTCTTGTCTCCAGATCGTGGATCTTTCAGCATCCACAACCTGGTTGAGAAAATACAGTCCCCTATTGTTGAGATGTTCAATCAAATCCCTCGACAGCTCATAAGATCTCGAACAACCCACCCAAGGATCCCTGCCAAGTCTGACCGACCTCCCATCTCCCACATTCTAGGCCAACACATGTTCAATGATTTTGACAGCTACTATTAACGCCTTCCACACCACCAAGGAGTTCTTTGAGGGCTTTTGTGGCAGCCTAAGCTAGACCAAGAAAGGTGTTGGGTCTATATATTTTCTTCTGGTAATCGAGGTCCAAAGGTTCTCTATTGAAATGAGTCTCCAAGCCAGTTTTGCAGCAAGAGATTTCGAAAAAGGGACTAGGTCTTTTATACCCCAACCACCCCAGCTTTTTGGTTGGACTATTTTTCCCCAAGCAACCTATGGAATTACATACTCAATCTTTGAGCCCGACCATAGAAACCTGCTACAGATCTGCCCGATCTTTCTCAGTATACTTTTAGGAACCCAAATGAGGTTGGCCCAATAAAACGATATAGCCAAAACCACAACTTCGATTAACACAAGTCTGCTGGCTTGCGACAACCATTTGAAGCTCCAGTGTTTCATCCTATTTTCAATTTTTGCCAAAAGCCAAGACCAATCCTTGATCCGATAATTGTCAGGTTTTAGAAAGAACCCAAGGTACTTAAACAGATCCTGAAGAGAATGGACTTCAAAGTGAAGAAATTCTTTTATTCTATCCACTTCCCCCCTGGAGAGCCCTGCTATAGTTATGGAGGATTTTTGATCATTTATGCTCAACCCAGTGGCTTTCAAAAAGAGGTCCAAGATCCTCCTTAAACATCGACAATATTCCAAAATCCAATTTCAAAAAAGAAGAATGTCATCAACAAAGAGTAGATGGGTTACCCATAGGTTGAGTGCAACTTCGATCCCCTTGAGCTCCCCTTGTCTTTTTGCATCTTGGATCATCAAACTAAGCCCTTCCACGACCAGCAAAAACAGAAGAGGTGAGAGGGGACACCCTTGATGCAAGCCTCTTTGAGGAATGAAAAAATCAGATGTTTCCCCGTTGATGAGGACTGCAATTGAAGAAGTGGTGACACACCCTATAACCCATTTGACAAAATCAAACCTGAAGCCTAGGTGCGTCAAAAGAAGCCTGATGTATAACCAACTGATCCTGTCATAAGCTTTTGAGAGATCAATTTTTACAAATGCTCCCTTTTTCTTGCTTTTTTTAAGACTGTGAAGAGCTTCCTGGGCGACCCCTACAGCTTCATGAATCTGTCTACCATCCAAAAAACCAAACTGTTCAGCAGAGATGTTTTTTGAGAGAAAAGGCTTCAACCGGGAGGCAATGGTTTTGGCAATAATCTTGTATAGACAAGGGCATAGGGAGATAAGGCAGAAATCGTTAAAGGAGGAAGGGTGATCCGACTTCAGGATAAGGGCAAGGAAAGTAGTTTTTAAAGGCTGATAGATAGTTCTTGAAACTCTGGACTCTTCAACTACAGCAACCAGATCATCACCCAACGAATCAAAAAAATGGAGGAAGAATTCAATCGTCTAACCATCTGGACCATGACTTTTCTCTTTCTGCATCGACTTCAGGATAGCTTCCACTTCATCTTTGGAAACCAGAGCCATAAGATTTTCATTACCTTCCTCGTCGATAAAGCGGGGGAAGAATTCGGCTACCCGAATGACTTCAGCAATAGATGCTTCTTCCAGGGCTTAGAAAAGGGCTTTGAAATGGGCCACTCCAATAGAGGCTAGCTCTTCAAAGGACTGAGCCATTTCCCCATTGTCTTTCGGCATCTCCCAGATAGTGTTAAGGTTTTTCCTCCCCTTAGCATAATTTTGAAAGAATTTTGTGTTTTCGTCCCCTGCTTGGAGCCAAATAGCTCTACTTTTTAGTCGCTAACTTTCCTCTTTTGTCTGAAGAAGCTTCTTTGTGGCAGCTTCCAGCTCCCTGATTCTATTTCGAGTGTCTAGTGTGGCATAGCCATTTCCTTCAGGGCCTTCTAGAAGAGCAAGTTCATCATTTAACGCCCTCATCTCTTCTTCTTCCTTTAAATATTTTTGGGTTATCCACTCCTTAGTAGCAGCTTTCAGTGATTTAAGGTTGTTCATGAACATCTGGCTCCTGCTCAACCTTCCTTCGTTTTCATGACCATCCTTTCTCCAGGTGGCATGAAAAAAGTCTCTGAAAGAAACATCATTTAGCTAGGAGGAATTGAACTTAAAGGGGGACCCAAGTTTTTTGAGGGGACCTTTTGCCTCCAGAAGGACCAATAAATGATCAGACAAGCCCCCTTCCCCCACCCAGTGCCTGAAAATAGACAATTTTTTCACTAGAACCTCACAAAGGAGAAAATGATCGAGCTTCTTGCCTACCCAATTCTCCCCCACTCTTTTGTTTCTCCAAGTAGGACGGGGCTTAAGAAGAGTGGCATCTATCAAGCGGGAGGAGGCAATCCTGGAGAGGAAGAATTTAGTCAAAGGATCGGCCCAAGCTGAAGCTCCCCAGGATTCTGAGACCCCTATAAATAAATTTAGATCCCCTCCAATGATAAGATTGGGATGAGTGAGACAAGACTTCTGAAAAAAGGAAGTCTAGAAGGGCTCCCGCTCTTGGCAAGGCTAATACACATTCAGAATGAGGAGAGGGTAGCATAACTCCTTTGAATAAAGTTCTACTGCCAATGAGCTTTCAAACCCCCATGATGAAATTAGCATGAGGTTCCCAGATTTAAACCCTGTTACCACACCCCCAGAACGACCATTTGCATCAAGGGCCTAGAAAATCCAACCAGGGAGCAATTTAGACAGAAGCCTAATCACCTCCTCTCATTTATCGAGGGTCTCTTGGAGTAGTAAAATATATGTGTTGAAATTTCTGACTAGTTCCTTCAGAGCTAGTTTTTTGGGCTGACTAGCTAACCCCCTACAGTTGTAGGAAAGGAGAATCATTTCAGCACATCAGAGGGTGGCATTGTTGCTCTAAGCACCCCAAAAAGAAGCTTCTGCTTGCCATATACTACATCTATATTTTCTTTGAGTTGGGCCTTGGAAAGATTAGATTTTCTACCCCTCAGCCTCCTAGATCCTATAGGAACAGAGTCTAGTTCCAGCCCACCGAAAAAATTCCCTTTCCCAGAGCGTTTTGCCAAAGATCTCAAGTTGTAGGGAGGAGCTTCAGGGGAAAAAGGGGCCACCTTAGGGGAGCGGGGAGCCAGAGAAACAATCGGGTCAGGGGAAAGGGAAGACGAGGTAGGGGGGACAGAGACAACCATGCTATCAACAGGAGACATGTTTATGTTTAAATTCGAAAACTCCATTTGAACCTGCCTGGGAGGACCAGGCATCGAAGGGACCAAATCATAACCAGAGACAGAAAAACAAGGGGATGGGGAGGAGGATGTGAGCATACCCGCCTGTGAAGCCCCGACTGTCTCTATCATGGAAGGAGCCAGTGTGGGCGACAGAGCAGATACGTTCTCGAAGAGCAAGGCCGAGATCACCTCCTGAACTGGTTCAAGCGATTCCATTTCCTCCTGTACTGCTTCTGTAGGCTTCTCTGGAGGATTTTGATCAACCCTTATATCAGAAGCTGGGGTAACCATTGATTTCTTTACCACCTTGTGCTGAATTATTTTGCGCTGATACCCCAGAGGACATTATTTTGCTAAGTGGCCATACTTATGGCATCTGTGATAGTGGAATGACAAGTTTTCATAATCCAAAGTTTGGAGGAATTCCAGGTCCCTGTATTTGAGAGTCATTGCGTCTGCCAGCCCTTCACCAGGATTTAGACTGACAAGAATCCTAGCCACACTAAGATCATCAGTTTTGAAGGAAAGACTTATCAGCTTCAAGAAATTTCCCGAGGGTATTCTCGATAGAGATGAAAACAAAGTCTGTCCAGAACTGCATTGGGAGTCCTGGAATTTTAACCCAAACTAGGGATTCCGCCATCTTCTCAGTTTGGGCATCAAAAAGAGGAGTCCACCTACGGAAGAGGATAGGGCACTTACCAAAAAGACCAATTTTTTTGCAAGACCCATTCTGCATGGTCCTTCTACTTGAACCTCACACTGAACCAACCCCTGTCGAGAATTTTAATCTTAACAGGCTTCCCACGAGAGGTTCCCCATTCCGAATGAACCCATTCCCAAATGTAGGAAGCTGAGTACTTCCTACCACAGAATCTGCCGACCAGAATAGTCTGGGAGGCTTCCATAACTTTGTCAACTCCTATATCCACACCGAGAATGCAGTTAGGGTGAACCTATTTCTTCTTAATAGGATTCTTCTTCTTTCTTTTTTCCCCCACTACCCCCTTCTGGCTTTCTACCCCTTCCAATTCCTCTGCTTGCAGGGCATCTGCTTCTTTGACCACAGGCGACTCCTATCGCCTTGCTTTGAGTTCTTTAGAGGCCTTGTGTTCCAAGTCCCTCCCTAATTCTCCTCTAGCAGCAGGCTCAGGGCCCGGGGTCGCCCCAAGATCTGAGACAGGCCCCTCCGGCCGACCCTCGCCTTCAACCAACAGCACAGAACTCCATGGACTCTTTAACCCGATTCCAGACGAGACACCCTTCTGTGACACAACTAAACCTGATGCTGGAGGAAGATGTATCAGAGGGTTAGGGTTTTGAGACAAGGCCTGCTTATTAGCAGGAATTCCCCTTCCCGAGCCCCTGCTCCTGACCAAAACCCTACCAACATCATGGCTACCGAGACTTGCTAACCCTACACCTTTGAACCCTTTCTGACCGAAAAAACCAGCACTCACGACTACGTCTTCCAAACCACCAGTAAGTGCAGGAAAAAAATAAATACCTTGATTTGAAGAGCTTGCTCTGGGGACACGACACCGAGCACCCCCACCTTCCCCACCGCTAGAAAATCTCCCGCAGCTCAATCCTGCAACGCATGCCCCATTTTCAACCCAACCCTTTTGATCCAGGCTCCGCTCTTCGCACTGAGACCTGCTGTTTGAAGAAAGCCCTACGCCATCGCCTGATCTAGCTAGAGAACCCTTCTCTGCCAGTTCTGGAAAGAAACAGTTAAGATTCTAAGCAGAAAATTATTGCCCCCAGACCGCAAGCAGGTCTTCCAGTGCCGGATCTAGGTCCACATAATCCTTCTCGACCCCCATAGTTGTGATTTTTAAGGAAACCCTAAAAACCGAACCTCAACAAATAAGGAACTGCCATAGATGAGAAAAGCTCCAACTTCATCGCAAGGGAGTAACAGACAGTAAAACCCTAACATTTCTCCTTTCATGGGGTAAAAACCAAACAGCCTTACGGCTTCGTAACGGTCTCCCCGTGTCCCGCTCCTAGCTAGACAAGTCTTGGCAGAGGTCTGCCGCTGGCAGAACGCCTGTCACATCAGGTGGCGACGCGGCCAACGTGGCCAGAGGCCAAGCTCACTTGCAGACCCTCCTCGTGTCATTCTTCGCTTGCATCCCCTGGAGTTGGGTCATTTTAAGCTCAACATAAACCTTTGATGTGTTTCATTAATATAATATTTTTCTCCCAATATTACATCCCTCCACTTGACCAAATTTAACAAGGAATATTATTTAAATAATGTTTTAAATAATTATTCCTAGAAAATAATAAGATAAATAATGATTTATCTAATTCATTTTCCTGTTTTGGGTTAAATATGACCAGGAATATTAATTAAACTGTGGTTTAATTAATTATCCCTTGAGGAAAATAAAAAAAATAGGGAATTATTCAATTATTCCTCATGGGGTGTCCTATTTAGACCTTAAACAACTTAATAAATTATGGATTACTAAGTTATTGTTCATAGTGAAAGCAATTTTACTAGGGTAAAATTGATCTTACATGGTGTACTTTGGTCCATCTAATAGTAACAGGTTAGATGACCAAAAAATTGGTGTAACAACGCCGCATGTGACAAGGTTGAGGTCGCCCAGGAAGCAGTCTTCTATAGGAGAAGTGCATACAAAGAAACCAAAGAAGCCCACTGTTAAAACAAATACCTAGGAAGAAGGTTACCAAGGAGCAGAGAACGAAGCGATGACTTGATAAGTAGAAGGAGCCAATGGAGATCCAAGGAAGTGATGAGGAGGAATTTTTTGCAGATATTCCTGAAGACATTCTGGCAGAGGAATTTGAGCCCATTTCCAAGTTATTGATTCATATCCCGCTGAGAAATTTGACTACAAAAGCAATGATGGACCCGGACACCGCCAAATTCATTGTGTTTACACCATTGCTGCAAGACGAAGTACTATTTGAGGGAGAACTGTCAGCAAAGGTACTACAACTACAAATGGAATACTGGGACCTTAATGACAGGAGAAATTATCCCCAATCGAGCTCAGTCGATACTTGTGCATGATGAATTACGAGGAAACTGATGTTACCAAATTAGAGGCACATAGGTGGTTATGGGGATCCAGCATGCTAGGTTGTTGAATATGATATATGTTCCACATTTCAGGCACAACAACATCAACATGATTTGTGTGCTCCAAATTTTGTCATTAGTGCATGACAAATGTCTTTGGTTGGGTGGGAGAATCCATATTAATGATATGCTCATTAGAAGAATAACTGCGCTTCCATGCCCAATCTTGAACCCTGCAGATGAATTTGTAGGGAAAATTCAGGATAAGGTTGTTGTAGAGGCGATGAAGGAAACATATGGCATCATAAAGAAGTCTTGGGGATACGATATCAACACTATCAACGATCAATCTATGCACTTCGCAGCATACATTTTGGCCGAGAAAATCATGAGGAAGTGTCGCACAAATGAGGTATCGACACCAATAGTTTATTTTGTTGTGCAGTGCAGCAAAGGAGTCTAGTATAACTGGTCTAGATATATGTGCAGGGAATTTCTAAATGATTTCTGAGATGCGCAGGAGGATGGAAAGAAATTCCACTATGCATGGTCATTGCTCTTAATAGCATTGATGGCATAGAAAGAGCCCGATGAGTCATAGTTCACCATTGTGAATTCAGACATATGTGAAGCTACGAGGTATGCCTTGCTGTGGTTTACTAAGAACCATGATCAACCGAAGGAAAAAAAGTTTTTTTGGGTATTTTTGGAGATGGATTTACGAACTATGGTGAGTTAGCGGCCTAAGCTCTCACCAGTATTGTTTGAAGATGATCAAACAATTGTAGATTTTAAGGTGGATTTTCATCGCATCTATGTAAGCGTGTGGAAGGACCTTGCAAGCAATGGTATAGGAAATCATATTTGGTCACAAAGGATGTTATTGTGCAGGTTGTAATCTAATGATTGAGTGATTGGTTGACTCGAACAACGAAAGGCGGGGAGATAGAGTACGCAGGAACCAGTGGGCAAGCCACTACAACAAAGAAATACACCACAAAAAAGATATCTAGAAAACCCATTGGGAAAGGCACACAGAATGAGACAAGAAAAATCATAGAGAAGGAACCCAAGAAAGAAACTTCGAAGGATACTAGCAAAGAAACAGAGGAGGGGACCGAAAAAATGGTGAAGAGGCCAAAGACAGAGAACCAGAATAGGGTGTCCAGGATCCTTTGAATATACAGAAACAATGGACCCCCAGATTATTGTCAAGCGGAGAAAAATACCTACTGTGGGAGGTGCGCATAAGAAGAACAAGTCTAATAGTTCAGCATGAATGGAGTCGATGGTCGTTACTGAAGAAGACATCAATGATATTGGTGACACGGTGCTACATTTCACTGAGAATTTATGGAGTAACATTGAAGATCAATACAAGGTTTTATTGACGAAAGTACAACAGGGTATCAATAAATTGGAAGTACAAGAGAACGCGGTTCAGACGAGCGTGACTCAAGCGAGCGTGGCACAAGCAAGCGTGACTAAAGCAAGTGTGGTCCCACAAAGGAAGCAAGGGCATGAGTTAGTAGTAACTTTTGAGCTTCACGTTTTGCAGGTACCTGGAGGGGCACTGCATTTTGAGAACATATAATATCGTTAGCACACCAAGAATTGGAACTTCCTTAGTTTGAATCTTGTTGCGTTGTCCAATGAGACACTACATGATTTTCACCAAGGGGTCACATATGAGTTGAAGGTGCGCGGGCATCATGTTTTAATGGTAATTAAGGAAGTCAATTAGGACAAAAATATTATGTTCAATTACATGAATCAGGTGATCAAGGACCGTGATGAGGAAATTCAGTACAAACTGCAATTGGAAGATATTATCACCAAGAGATGCAGCGAGCTGCCCAACCTCAAGATCCAAGCCGAGGCAGCCCCAACAGAAAATATTGTGAATCTCACCACTGCAATAAGATAATCCAAGAATGAAATGGATAGGGTAAATTTCGAGCTTCAGATGCAAATTAATGAGTTACAGATCATGATGCAGCCAACAACACCGCAGAGGTGCGTGAATAACATGAAACATATGCGAAGGTTATACTTGAAGGTATCTCTACCACAGTCAAGGAATGTGGCAAGCTATTCAAAGAAATCATGGAAATCTGGACTTCATTGCAGGAGGATCCAAATTTTCAGCAAAGATTCTCTAAAAGTAGAAATCGTTAGATGAGATCAAAGTCACGGTGAGGACCCTAGCACCTACGTAGCGACTCGCCCGAATACAGGAAGGAAATGATCTGCAGATTCAGATCAAGGAGCTGAAAAGGAAAGAACATATAATTATAGCACGAATGTACCCATGGAAATATGAGGCCATTCAACTATCTCAGACAGTTGATGAGAAGCTTAAGGAGATGCGCCAGAAGCAGAAGGAAGTACTGCAGAGCATCACAAGGCCAACTATAGAGAAGATACTAGAAGAAGTGTGCCAGGAGAAGATGCATTTACAACAATAATTCAACCACTGAAGGACTCCTACACCAACATTCAAGCAAAGACTTAGGGCGCACCGGCTGAGTGACTCGGGATGAGTCACATGTGAGTGTCGGGATCCTGTTGGGCAGGGCCCAACTTGGGCTAGTTTTGAGTTAAAGAATCCACATTTTGAGGAAGTGGAGTGCACGATCCAGTGGAAATAAGTAAAACGCACGGATTTTAGGGGATTTGGGGCAGGTCAAATCCCCTCTTTTTGTAAAGGGATCGGGTTGTTTTTGAATATTTTGAGCTTCGCCCATGGTTTTCGGACCATGGTATTGTAAGATGTAAAGAATATATAAAGTGAAGTCACGTTGAGTCAAGATAGGAAGTGAATGATGATTGTATGAGTGCAAGCTGAGAATTATCTGTGTTTTAGTTTTTTTTTGGGTCTTCAGAGAAGGTGTCGCAGCTGTGTGCACAGAGGCCTTGTTTTGCATCTGAGTGCATAGACCACCGGAAATTGTGTGTGCAAGTCAAAGAAGGATTATACTGAAGGGACACATTATCAATAAAGATAAGGAAGATTCTGAAGTATTTATGTGTATTTGAGCAATTTTTCTATGATTTATCTTTGATGTTGTTTTATGTATTTCAAAGGTGTGTATGATTTTCAATGAGTAGCGAAGTATTTTATGATGTTTATTCGTGTTGTATTGAGTTGATTAATGCATAAAACTGATAAATGCGCAGTGCACGATAGTAGGAATTGATGAATAAGGCATAAACTTTAAGAGTAGATAATTTTATCTGTGCAATTAAGGAAAACATAAGGAAGAATCATAGCACTAATCCATGTCCTAATATCCCTTTGGATGCAGAAACCTGGTTCTAGCATCCCCCAATATTGCCTCGGGTGAGACAACGGTCTGCATTGTAGATCATTACCGAAAGGGCCAGTAATAGAGGGTTTTAATGTTAGTGAAACTACTATGAACCTAGGTATAGACCCCCTCAAGCCAAAAAATGGAAATGTGTGGAATTTCAACAATATTCTAGAATTTCCAAAACCTTATAAACAATTGAGGGTCCATGATTCAAAAACCCTAACCCTAAATGGCTTTTGAGATATGTTAAAGGTTGGGTTATTAGAAACATGAGGGGTTCATTCTAAAGTATTATGATTGTTTCAAAATCAATTGAAGCATCTACAAGTGTAGTTTTAAAGCATAATATAAGAGGAAGAATATTCTATACTAGTGATTTAGGCCATAGTGTCAAAGGCAACTCCATAGTGAGTGACTGTTGGCCCTCAATTTTGGTCATTTTTGCCTATCCTAAATCCATTTATTTACCACCATATTCCATATTATTTCAAATATATAGGCCTCATTTTAGTCTTATTTTTCGTATTCAGGTAATTAAATTAATTTTTTCAATTTTTGGAATTTTTTGTAAAAATTGAGTTTTAAGAGTAATTTTGGACTTCATTAAAATTTCCCATAATATCTCCATTAAATTCATATGTGCAGGACACCTGGGTGATATCTGAGTGCATATTTGGAAAGCTTTAGAACCACTTATGGAGAAACACCTATTGTTTCAGTCAAACTGAGTAAAAATAGGCTCGGTCAATGCTAGTTAAACTTGACCTATCATTCAGGAATCCCAAGTAAAAAGGGGTAGATTTATTATTTTGTGGGATTTTTTCTTGATTTTGTGAACCAGAATGGATGAATTCAACCTATATGGATGGGATTAGGATTGATAAGACTGTTAGAGACACTATACCAAAGTTTGTTTATAATTTTCCTATTTAAACAAAGTTTATGGACCATTCAGATATAGAATGTATGTAATTTTGTATTGAGACTATTGGAGACTTTGAGATAATTTAAAGAACCATTTCTATTTTTCTATTTTATTTTCATGTTGTGGATGCTTTATTAATTTTCTTGTAGCTGAAGAGTTCTTCAAGTGTACAATGCAACGGTGGAGGGTCCCCATACCAAGCTAAGTACACTTTGGTTAAATTTAGTATAAATTAGCATAGTTTTGATTCAGTATTTCTTATTTTAGTTTTATGATTCAATTACTTAGATATGTTATGATTTTATGCAATGGTAATGTTTTTGGAGTAGAACTGTGAGGAAGGACAACCAGGACCCCCTAAGCTAGGAGCCTCTTCTCTTGCTTCCTACACATCACAAACTATTTCTCTTTAATCTCTCTTCTTGAGGACAATATTGTTGGGAAGGACAACCAGGACCTCCTAAGTTAAGAGCCTCTTCCTTCACTTACTGCATCTTGAATTAGAGACTTTCAAATTTTTTATTTGAATTCCGCTTTATGATTTGATGCAATGGTAATGTTGTTGGAGTATAACTGTGAGGAAGGAAAACCAGGATGATCCAAGTGGCTGCAGAGACACACACAGGATAAAGAGGACTGAGGGAAGATCAAAAATAAAAGTGTTTGGATTGCTCTCAAACTAGGTTCAGGTTGAATATTTTGACTTTCTAATTCTGACGGCGTAGACGACACTCAATTCCGAGTCCGTATGGAGGAGTTAGGAGCAGTCAAAGTTTTGGGTTGACTTGGTGACTGGGCAGGCTTAAGGAAGGCACAATTTGGTTGAAATCCGTCCACTGGATTCTGGCCAGCTCTATCCAGATTTCGGGAAAAATTGCAGGACACTTAAAATGTCTGCTAATGCCAAAAAATCAAAATTTTGAAAACAAATAGTTGGTTTTGTATATATATATATATATATATATATATATATGGGGGAGGGTGGGCCATGAACCCCGCCCTACCCCCACGGATTCGTATATCATAAAAAATGTATATTATATTTGGGTTGGCGGGCCATGATCCTCGTCGGACCCCACGACATGGAACCACAGAAACAAATGTGGTCCAACAGTTGTGACCCCCGTGGACCACTCCAAACTATAACCATATATATGGGTGGCGGGGTGGTTAAACCCACAGCCAACCCTCCATATTATGGTAGCAACTCTTAAAGGGGTGGCAGGGGTTGTTAACCCACCACCTACCTTCCTATTGCCACATGGCATACGGAGCCGATAGGGATCACGGGGCGGGCCGCCCAATGCAAGCTCGACACCTCCCCACTTGCTAAAAAAAATGTGACGGGGGTTTAAAGAAAGTGTGTATTTTTTTTAAAACAATTCCGAATTAAAAATAGAGGGGGCTAGGTTTTACCATGAACCCCATCCCTTCCATTTTGGATCCATAACCAACGCGCTAGCCCATTGAGATTTGAATAATTTACCTAGGATTTAATATTTAAACCCATCATTTGCAAATGCACCTAGGCCATGGAGGAGCAGAGTGCACACGTAGTTCGAGGTGGGTATAGATTTCGATGCAAGTGGAACCATGAGCAGGCCCAGAAACAGGGAGTGGAACCGTGAGCCTTGAAATTTTCTCAGGGAGGTAATTTTTCTCCATGTTGGAATATAGTCAAGTTTACAATCATTTTTCACGGTTTTTCACAGGAACGTAATGGCAAGGTCGGATTCACCTTTTGATTTGCATATTTCTAGTCCACCCATGGAGCAACATCTTGAGGAATCTAGGGGGAATCTAAAAGATTCCTTTTTGCCCAGAATTTTCACTTTGTCAAAATTTAGAAAATGGACAGTAGATTTTGCATTATTCGACGTCACAAATCTGATTGCGCATTTAGATTTTCCATCTGAGCTTTATATTTTCAGCCACTTTTCAAAGTGGAGATGCAGGTGTCAGTTTTCAGCGAGTGAGCAGTTGATTTCATACCTTTCGACACCACAATCGCAATAGTGATTTCAAATCCAGTAGCAGAGCAACTCATTCTTCAGTCATCTTTAGCATGAGGTATATGATGATTTGATTTCATGTACTTCTTTGTCTTTTGTCTCTAAGATGCATTGTGATGTACAGATCCCTACTGATGTTTGATGTGGGATCTTGTTTTGTTTTTAACGTGAGATGTAATTTCTATCATGGATTTGTATTATGTTTGAGAACCCTTTGATGCCATGTTGGTGGGATACTTATTGTCACATGTATTTGTTTGAGATCCCTTTTTTTGCCATGTTGGCGGGATACTCATAGTCTTTATGTGTGAGCTATTTTCATACTGATGGGAGTTATTTTTATGAATGAGATTTTTGCAGTGGAAAATCTCGTATAGAGGTCCAACCACTCCTGCATGAGGGAATTTTCCTTGTATGTTAGAGAAAACACATCTATGTACATCTTCACTCCTTACAGCACTTAATGCAGCGGCCTCCAACATCTTGACACCGAGGCCTGGAGATGTAGTCCCTCCTGCATGAACTCCGTTATCAAACGACGTGTTCTTATGATTCTTGATCTTGACATGTTATGTTCCTCTTCTTTACATCATGTAGTTTTTCATTTATGTTCATTAACGCTTTAATTAAATACAATTCTAAATTATTAGTTGAAGTAAAAAGGTCGTGGTTAAGGGTATCAAGAATTTACCCTGGTTCACAGGACCTCCTAAGTTAGGAGCTTCTTCTCTTGCTTTCTACACATCACAAACTGCTACTCTTTAATCTCTCTTCTTAAGGACAATACTGTGAGGAAGGAAAAATAAGACATCCTAATTTAGGAGCCTCTTCCTTCACTTTCTACATATTGAATAAGAGAATTTTTGGTTTCTTTAAACTTAGAACTTATATTTGTAATATGCATTTCCATTCTTTTATTTCTTTCTTCTCATCCTAAAAAAAAATTCTACAATAGTTTCATCTAAGGTCCCATATATTTTGGTTTGCTTCTAAGTTTATGAAACTCCCAGGTTGACAATTAAATTACAGGGATTTAACATACCATTAAAACACCTAACATTTTTAGCGTCTTTGTCAGGGAACCACACTTAGATAAAGCAGGTTAGGAAGATTGTTTAGAAAAAAAAAAAAAAAAAAAAAACTTTTCATTATGGTTATTAATGCTTAGACATAGAAATTAGAAAGGTAGATCCCCAAAACAAAACCCCCCAAAAAAACAAAAACTAAATAACTACAAGATCCATATGCAAAACAAGATCTACAAAACTTGATGTTAAAGAATTCATTTAGAGAATGAGGGTATGGAACCACAATGATCTTCTTAAATCCTTATCCACAATTTGGAATGGTCACTAGGGATGAATCTTCATTTCAAAAGATAGAAGAGGAACAAAGCATCCATGAAGAGGTTCCACACGAAAAGAACCTAGAAGCTTCTTATAGTTATCTTTGTAAAGAGATCAATGAGTTATGGATCACATGCAATAAAGTTCAAATAATAGAGCTAAAAATTGAAGACTATCTAGCATATTTATCACAAGATCCCTTGTGCATTCATTATTTTGAACAAGTTCCACAAGAAGAACTTTGTGATATGATAATTAAGGAAAGCCAAGAAAAAAAAGATCATTTCAAAACTTGGTTTCAACTATTCATTAGGCCACAATACCACTCCATTTTTTAACATTATTTAGCATCAAATCTTTATAATCAAATAATTTTTCATGTCCAAGCATTAATTAAAATATATTTTTCAAACTTGGACGTGAGTTTACTTATAATCTTGTTACACAAATGGATGCATTAGAAATTCTCGTATACTTGAGAGAATGACTTATTTTTTTACAATAGAGTAGGATAGAATAACATAAATAAATAAATAGGTAAAATGAGTTCACAATAAGACTTTTGGTTTAAACTCTCATGAATAAATCTTCACATCATTGTTCAATACTCGTTTGAAATGATTTCATGACAAAATGCAGTAAGGACAATATTATTTTGGGTAACCATATAGGATCATTTAAAAAAAACATGTTTTAAATAAGGTATATCTTGAAATATAGTTTTTAAAAAGCCAATTTTAATTTTTCAATTTGGATCACAAATAAAAAAGATAGTATCAAAATAAACACTATATCTCAAGAGAAATTTTGAAGACAGAGTTAGTACAACATTGATTCAAGGGGTCTAATGGAAACATTTTGAAACAATATTTATAGAGATGATAGCCCTTGGAATCTAGTTTCCAAATCAATTTGAATCACCTCAATCCAACATCATATGAAAAAGTTGTTCTCAAAATACTAACTACTTGTCGAAAAATCTGCATGTTGACAATTTTCGGTCTTGACTGTTCATTGACATATTTCACATATAAAATCATTTTATTTTCAAAACATGTTTCTAAGGGAGATATATATTGAAATCTAGTTTATGAAACAATTTTAATTATCTCATTTTAATAATGGTAAAAAAATTAGTCCACATTTAGTGACTACATGTCTTAAAACAAGCATAGTCAAACTCTGCCTCCTAGGTCTGTTTATCAGCAATTTTGTGATATCAAACCTTAGGATTTTAAAAAATTCTTTCTACTAGATATAAAAAAATGAATCTACTTTAATCTCCAAGTGGAATCACATCAATATAATCTTTAACGAAAAAATTACACTCCAAATAGTGAGTTTTGGTCTAGTAAAGCATTCACAAGAAGCTCTATCAAACATAGTACTTCTCATCATTATTAGCATATAATTTTAAACCATTTTGAAAACATTTTTATAATGGAGGTAGAAATATGAATTCATTTCAACTTGGCTTTGGAATCGCTCTAATTTTACATAAAACAAATATTTTGTGAACAAAATACCTCCAAGAGGTCTAGGTTGGTCACCATTCCTCAAGGGGTAAACAAATGCATTTTCTTTGTATATCATCTTTGGACTTGTTTTCAAGCATTGCTTATAATTATTGTACATATTTCTTGGAATAAGAGAGATTGTACAACTCTCTTCCTCCTTGCAAGCAAATGCTATGTTTTTGCAGGTCATAAGAAGAATTAAGAGGATAAATCCATGGACAAAGGGCTTTTTAAAGTCAATTTAAAAAAATAAAATTCAGAATATCAATATGAATTTTCAATTCAAATAAAAGTGAAAATTCACATGATGTTGATTTCATCCAATGAAACTAAAACTCGTAAAGCTTGTTTTCAGTTGTTGACCAACAAAACCAACCACCCTACAAGATGATTGAGATCAAGGGAAAAGACATGAAGCTAATAATAAGAAGAAGAAGTCAAGTTTTGTACCATGTCAAGTCACATCCATTGCCAAAGAAGCCTTTCATAAACCATATTGTTCATGATGTCATTCATCTACCATATTGTATGTTAAGTTTCGAAATGATGCATGTTGAAGTCGAGACCTATTATCTATCTATCTATCCATCTATTCCTAGATTATGAAATCAAACTATTTTAATTTCATAAGCTTTTCATACTTCCCAACTGCATTATACCTCGCCTCCTTCCAGAAAAGAAAAAAAAATAGAAAAATATCAAAAATAATAAAGAGGTTTGGCTGTGAAAATCTAGGTTCCTGGCACAGTACAAACCCGAATTCATATCGAAAATCCAACTTGTTTGGCCAATATGAATTCTCTTTTATGTTTTTCAATTTCATTTTGTAGAGTCATCCTCTGAAATTGAAAGACTTGAGGACAAGTCTCAAAATCAACAAATGGGAATATTCGTAATAAACCAACAAACTATGCAACTAGTTTAATGTAAAGCAATTATATTGCAGAAAGGGCCTGAGACATCATAATCAATATTTATCAGTAAGGGACCTGAACAAGATCAATGTCATATGTTATTGCAGAAGGGACCTGATCATTCATCTTAAAATCAACATCAAAGGGACCCGAGAAGCGGCTACAAGCATCTACAATCCAGCAAAATCATTCAACAGAATTCATTTTCAGGTCACCGTATCATCATCATTAGCAAAAGGTCAAATGTTGACAAAAGAGCTAAGGTCATAATCAATAGAAGAAAATCATTGACAATGAGCTATCAAGTGAAAGGAAAGTACTGTAAGTGTAAAGTATCCTTAATGCCTTCGATTTTTAATTTTTTTTTAAGATTGATAAATTAGTTTAAACTTGAATATGTAGTGCCCTTATCCATGTATATATCATCCTACATTATCGTACATTACCCTATATCCTACATCACCCTACATTATATACATTATTCATTCACCTTATTACATTCATTAACCTTATTATAACCTTACATTCATCAATTCATCATTCAATCAACTACATTCATTTGCATTTTTTATCAAAATTTTGACCACATCTCTTTTTTTGGGACAAAAATTAAATTAAACAAAATTGGCTCATGGAAAATTTCCTACAAAACAAGAAAGATTAGTTTCATATGCCTAAAACAAAAAAAAAACAAAAAAAGAAAAGAAAAGAAAAAGGGGCAAGTGAACTATATGGATGGCACATATATGATGGCAAATGACAAATATATGATGGCCCATATGTGCAAAGGACATAAGATTTAACTAAAACAACATATGCCACAAATAACCGTAGTACCAAAGGAGTCATAAAAATCATTAAAATCGATTTGTTTTGAAATAAAAAATTATGCAAAGTGATGGTCATAGAGAAAATGACAAGGGTGAATGGACAAGTGTTTGCCACAGTGGAGAGGAAATTCAAAATCGATTAAACATCACAAAAGAGTGTGAACAACGATCATCATCAAGAAAAGAAAAGAACAAAGATACAAATCCAACACCTTCACGCAAAGGGGAGAATGAAATTCATCATCTATGCAAAAGGGAGTAGCAGATACCGAGGGTACCTTCACACGAAAAAAAAAGGGAACTCAACGAGATTGTGACACCTTGGCTCACGTAGGAACACAACCCTTTGAGATAAAAACAGAGGAATAGGGTATGCGTAAATAACACAAAGCTAAGAAGAATGCCGCGTGATTAGAATCCCGCTAAAAAACGTTGAGATCTCCAACCATATCCCAAGAATTCCAATTCAAGTGCGAGTAGGATTTCATTACAAGTAATTCAGATCCTAAGCTTAAGATTGGATTAATGCTAAAAAATGGTGTGGCAGTTAAATTAAACTCTGAGTAACAAAATGTTGGTGGAAAATATGAGTTTCCAACTGCGTAGTGGAAGTTTGCGTTCAAAATTTAGGTGTGAAGTTGTTACACATTAAAACTTCAGTGGTATTAATTACACTCAACACCAAATCATCAATTTCTTCCAAGCTTTGATTTCTCAAATTCAGTGAACACTTAGACAGCTCTGATGACCGTTGTATAGCACCCGGGAATTTTCTTCACATCTAAAAACTCAACTTCTGAACAATCAATAAGTTCACGCAAGTGATTATTGAATTTGATTTCAAATGCTAAGAAGGAAGAGTAGAAATCGATTTCGATTTCTGGAAGAACAGAAGTTAATTAATCATTTCGAGAATTCGATTTCAGATTCTGAGGAGACAAAGGAAAATTGATTTGAATTCTCGAGGAAGTAGAGAAGGTAAAATTGAAAGAAATTTTTCAGGTTTATTTCTAGAATTCGATTTCAGATTGTGAGGAGACAAAGGAAAATCGATTTCAATTCCCAAGGAATCATAAAAGGTAAAATTGAAAGAAATTGTTCAGGTTTATTTCCAAAATTCAATTTTAGATTCTAAGGAGACAAAGGAAAATTGATTTCAATTCCCGAGGAAGGAGATAAGGTAAGATTGAAAGAAATTGTTCAAGTTTATTTCCAAAATTCGATTTCAGATTCCGAGGAGACAAAGGAAAATCAATTTCAATCCCTGAGGAAGCAGAGAAGGTAAAATTGAAAGAAATTGTTTAGGTTTATTTCCAGAATTCGATTTTTATTTTTATTTTTAAAGAAGGCAAAGAAGGTTGATTATTATTTTTCCAATTTCAACTTTGAGGAAGATTATACAGCATAGCAAAATTGTAATCGACCCGTGGGTTATTTTTCATTCCTATCTCCAAAATAGATTTCTCAAAGGTAGTAAATGAATGGTTTTGTTGCATACAATGGATTTCCAATGTCAATTTCTCTAGGTCATAAATTATTTTTGTGGGCTAGAAGAAGAGTGTATTTTTAAAATTGATTTTGAAGAACAAATATTCATTTTTAAAATTGATTTTGAAGGAGAAGATTTTATTAAAAAAAAAAATCAATTTCGATTTTAAAGAACATAGATTCATTTCTAAAAATGATTGTGAAGGAACAGAAGAAGTAAGAGATCAAAATCAATTTCGATTTTCAAGAAGACAAAATAAGTTTCCAGAATTCAAGTTTTAAAGTTTTAAACTATTCTCTCCACAAGCCGTTGAAACAAGGTTTAATCTCAGAAATATTTCCCTTTTCTCTCATACCAGAAGAATTCCATTTATAAGGAAAGAGAAAAAGGACATAAAGGCATAGATATCCTTTTTCAGGCAGCTCAATAGGAAGCTTCATCTTCATGGGTCAGAGCCACAGGTACATCAACATACAGGGAAAAGAGGAAGCAAGCATGAGGACATGCTTGAACATAAGCAAGGGGGAGATGTTGGCCCTCAATTTTGGTCATTTTTGCCTATCCTAAATCCATTTATTTACCACCATATTCCATCCTATTTCACCTATATATGCCTCATTTTAGTCCTAATTTGCATATTGAGGTAACTAAATTAAGTTTTTCAATTTTTGATTTTTTTTTGTAGAAAATGGGTTTTAAGAGTAATTTTGGACTGCATTAAAAAATCTCTTAATAGCTCCCAGTTAAAGTCATATGTGCATGACACCTAGGCGATATTTGAGCGAAACCACGAATGAAGAAACACCTTGTTTCAATCAAAATGAGAAAAAACAGGCCCGGTCAATGCTGGTCAATGCTGGTCAAACTTGACCTGTCATTGAGGAATCCCTAGTAAAAATAGGCAGATTAATTATTTTGTGGAATTTTTGTTGATTTTGTGAACTAGAATGGATGAGTTCTAGAGTCATTTTAACAAAGTTTCTTTATAATTTGCCTATTTAAACAAAGTTTATGGACCATTCAGATATAAAATGTATGTAATTTTGTATTGAGACTATTGGAGACTTTGAGATAATTTGAAGAACCAGTTTTCCTGTTCTATTCGCTGTTCATGTTGTATATGCTTTATTAAATTTTCTTTAGCAAAAAAAATGTAGTTTTACTGTTCTATTTGCTGTTCATGTTTTAGATGCTTTATTAAATTTTCTTTAAGAGAAAAATTGTAGCTGAAGACAAAGATAAAAGATAAACTTTAGTTAAATTTAATATAAATTAACATAGTTTTTTGATTTAGTATTTCACCTTAAATTTAGATTTAATTAAATTTTACATAATTTTGAAGACATCATTAAGAAAAAATCGCATCCAGCAATATTATTTTTTAAAATTTTGATCAAACGTAAATAATTACTTATAATACTCATCCAGATTGCCGATTTTTAAAAAAGGGCAAGTTAGCATGGCTTTTCCACGGCTTCAGGCTTTTTCCATAATTTTATGTCTGTAGGTCTGTTTTGCATTATTTTGATGATCAGATCTTTGGTTAATTTTGCTTTCAGCGGAATTTTCGCTTTTTTATATTTCAGTTTTTGTGTACCTAGAAGGTTCCAAAAGCATATTCTTCTTGTCGGATGCTAGCCTTCAACATTTTGATATTGACCGGAGGAAACGTTTCTCTTACGCGTTGACTTGAACGTTTTTGTTATCAAAATTTATGTGGAAGAAAAACTATTGCAAAATACAATTATGCCATCGATGTTTATTAGTTGCAGCGTATGTTCGTTGTTGTGTCCGAGAATTATAGATCGTCAATTTGGCTCCATGTTGGCGAACCTGTCCTTGGGAAGAAAATGGCTTCGAAGTAATAAAAAATATTTTAATTTATTTTTTAATATGAAGTGAGTCGAGTTAATATTGATTATTATTTTTCAATATTAGTTGATTATTTATAATTATTTAATCACAGTCATGTTTGGCTAAACGATCAATATCTCTTTTTAGTAAAATCATTAAGATCATTAAGTAACATTTAACTTTATATATATTATCCTTAAATATAATAATAATTATTTTTAATTACAATTACTTGGTCATAAAAAAATAGAAACATTTGTCGTGATTTTAATTTTAAAAAAGTCTATCTCAATCTTCAAGTCAAAATTGAGGGTTTTGCTTTTTGATTTTATTTCGAACTTAATGAGTATAGATTTGAAGTTCTGTCATAAAAAAATAGAATCTTAAAATTTTTCTCATGTTTTTGATTTTCCAAAAGTCTATCACAATTTTAAAATCAAAATTAACTGCTTTACTTTTTTAATTTTCCTCTTATAATTGAATGGTTAGAGATTTAATGTTTAAAACACGCGACACTATTTATACGAATTTAATGGTTTTAACAATTTTAAATTCTAAAATCATTAAAAAGCAGACTTCCAAAAATAATCATTTGGAATCTACAACATCTCAGCAAGAATCATTGCATCTGTTACGTTGCGTGCAGGGATGAAATTTGACGGGCTTGACGTTTAAATTTTTCTTATTGTTTTTGGAAACTGACAAGTGCTAGGAACTGTACAAAACGTATTAATGACTGGTTACATGCTTTTGTTATTAATACCTATTAATACCTGTTTTTTTTACATTCTTTTGTTATTAATACCTATTAATACCTGTTTTTTTTATTCAGGGAAGCCAAGGAAATTTCCAATTGAAAATTTCCAATTTAAATTTATACAGTGGCTAGGCAAGATTCAGTTTGAAAGTAAGCTCGCCATTTTATTTCTAAATTTTATGATAAAAAAATCAATCATTTTATATTTAAATTTTATAATAAAAAGCTAACCATTTAGGGTTATTTTATTCTATTTCTTTTTGAGAATTGGTTTATGGAATTGCTGCCAAAATAAATAAAATATTCAGAATTGGAATTATGCCCATTGCCCAATAAGAATGATAATTGCTCTTATTGATAATGTATATTGTATAAGTAAGATCCCTTGCCATTTTAGCATAGCCTAAGTAGACTCAGGTACCACTGAAAAAAAATATGGGTAAAAAAGAGTAAAAGAGAATATGCTTAAAAATGAATAAGGGAGAGGGGTCAGGTATGTTTCATATGTTAACGAGGATAAGAAACAATGGGGAGAAATAGCTTGACAAAGGAAGACGGTTCAATAATATTGGTCTAAATAAATTAAGTGGAGAACCCCTTGAAAGCCAAATTTTACAAAGAATGCCGTAAAATCCTAGAGACTAGGTTTTTTTTATTTTTTTCAAAAGTAATTACAGAATTATTTAGTATTTAGTTATTATGAATTGGTGAAATGATTTGAAATAATTCTTGGATTGTCGAAATTATTCTAAATAATCTTTTTATAGAATGCATAATTGATATAAATTTATATTTCATTTATTCTTATATGAATTATTTTCCATTTATTTTGTGGTTTCCAACTTTATCATTAAACATACATAAAATAAAATAAAATAATGCAAACTCTTATTTGGAGATTAGATCTAGAAAGAGATTCTTTTCATTTTCAAATTGGTATTATTTTAGTTTCTTTGTTTAAGCCCTGATTTGTTATATGTTTAAATTTAAAATTTAAAAATGAAACAAAAATGCAATTTTTATAGTATATTATGGTAGAATTTTATTTTATTTTTAAATTTTTTTGTTTAAATAATTAGCAATAGTTTTTAAAAGCACATGAGACAAGCTAGTTAAAATATAGAAGGAATTTTATTAAATATAAGCAGCAATAATTTTTGAAAAGAGAATCAATTTTATTAAATATACAGAACAAATATTTTTGAAATAGTTAAGACGACTAGAGAAGTTTAGGAAAAGAATAGATGTGTCATATTAAAAGATATTTAGGAATTACTTAAACTTTATTTTAACCAACATCATGTCTATCTTTGCATGGTCTATTAATGTATTGTTCCATGTCATTTAGGTTTATTAAGCTTTCTGTCGTCTTATTATTATTTCAATTTATTAAGATTTTTTGTGTGTCTTGGTTAAAATTTGATGGCTTTAATAAGTTTTTTGGTGTCTAATTATTCAACTTTCTAAGATTTGATACGTTGAACTTGGTCATATAATTTTCTTTAACTTAAATGTAAAATATACACTTCACTATATCACAAGCCCGATGTCCAATGCCATCTAAAGCCATATTGAAGTAGATGTTAGTACTTGTTTGTAGGTGGAAATCTATTTATGTTTTGATTTTTCACTTTTCATAATCCTTTACACATAATTATTATTTTTGTTTTAAAAACTTTGGAATAATGATTAGAATTCTTTAGTGAAATTTAAATTGATTTGTTATATTATTTATAATTAACCATAATTATTATTAATTATACCTTAAATCAAAGTGAGAAAATGTTAAGACGTTTTGTCATTATGTTAGGAAATTATTATCAAGAACCATCCATACATCATTGTGCTCAAGATCATTATCAACGACCCCACACATATTCACACCTAACACCTTCAATAATTTTGAGTTTGCATTCAAAATGTGAATAGATGTCCAAAAAAAACTAGAAATGAAATAAATTAGTTCCTCCAAGTTTAATTAACAAACTAAACTAAATATAAATGATATGTATTGGAGTATATATCAACAATTAATTATGACTTTTTCATGCTTGTTTCAATATCACTCTAATCCCTATGTTATTGTTATAGGTCACACCTCTTTTCACAAAGACCTTGGGAAACATAAAATATGATACACAGAAGATATCAATGTAGTAGAGTAGTATTAGATTGAAAACTTTATAATATATTGGAAACAAAATTTACTTATTTTTAAACATTTTCAAACTAAGACTTAAAATTTAATAAATTATGTGTTAAATTCATTTTGTTTTTATTTAATGTGAAAATTTTTAACATAATGATTTTGTTTTTATTTTTATAATAAATATTATGAAACATACCAAAAAAAAAAAAAAAAAAAATTTGTATATAACCCGTAAAAAGAAATCCAAATTCCATCCTGATCGCGTGAATATCCAGCAACTCGTATAATAGAAAAGGAGAAAATCGGAGTACTTCTCTTCTTTTGATTTTTTCTCAAAAACATATCTGTTGACGTGATTAATTCAAAGACTCCTGCCAAGCCAACGAAATTCAGCTATTGGTGATTTTTCCTTTCAAACTTATCGGTTGACATGATTAATTCATTGACTACTGACAACCCAATGAAATTCATTAATAGGGCGGTTTGCTGTTGACTGCTAGTTAAAGCACTGGACCTATATTTATTAGGGCGGCTGTTGACTGAATGATAAAACGGTAGAACAAAGTTAAATAGTTGACATTTATAGTAAAAACTAATTTAAACGATTAAGTTGATTTCTATACACTTTTATAGACATTGTTGAATTATTTAACGCAACCTACGCTTCATTGTTGCTGTGAGGAGATCATTTTTGTTTTCCCAAAGCCGATTGTATGTTTATCATCTCATCTTCTGTCAATGGAATTGTATATTGCTTGCCTTCTTCCTTCCCTTCCTTCACACCTCTTCTTCCTCATCCTTACTGCCGGCTGGGCCGCTCTATTCCCCTGCTCGTTATGCTTGGACTCGCCATATCAGTATTGCCAAAATACTAATAAATGTGGGTCTATGAATATAACGTATCCCTTCGGTGTAGGAAATCATGGATGCGGTCACCCTAAGTTTCAGATCAACTGTGTGCAGAATTCAAGCCCAGTTATCGAGATTCATGGCCAGAGTTACACAATTCTAAGGTTTTACACAGACACGTCGTTCGTTATTGCAAAGGGCAAGAACTGCAATTTTTTTTATCGTCTCGATAATAGTATTCAGATACCGCTCCCAGAATATGGAGACGACCTCTTCAAAATTTCGGGTAAAGAGAACAGGACTCTATACGTGTACCGCTGTAATATATCATTTCAGAATGCATTCGACTCCAATGCAGGGCAGCTCTGGAAATGTAATACTAGTATCTATTACAATTTCTACAACTCAGGCCTTCCGATCCGGGGATGTTCTATAGAACAAGTGAATGTTGAGGTCGGAAGAACGCATTCTGTGTCCAATGATACACAGAGAGATAAACTGTGCGAATCATGTAGAGCAAGTGGAGGGATATGTGGTTACAACATTTCGGACAAAACGTTGCCGTTCCTCTGCTATTGCAAGGACGGATCCCGTACTGACAAATGCTCCGGCCACGGTATGTTCCATTTAAACCTTTTGCAAAACTACTTGGAACTATAAGTTCAATTAAGTCGATGCAATAAATTTACTGAGGAAGCGCAAGTAATCAGGCTATTAGAGGCATCAGTATAATATCAGTGGGTGTCCTGAATTCAAAACATCTAAAACAAGATCGTATTATATGTATATGTGAATCATTCCCGTTACTTATCATAACTTTATGTTGTGGTCGTGTTACAGGTCCTGGAAAGAACTTGGCCATTATAATAGGTAAATTTGTGATTTTTCCACTTTAAGCGTACCTTGAATATTTGATTTCCCTTATTCTATTCAGGGTCCAGGATCACATTGATATCGATCTCTAAATTCCACTGCAGGTTGTTCATTTGGGGTAGTTGTGCTGATAGCGGTGTTGTGCTTAGCCTATTATCTGAAACACAGAAAAACTCCTCACAGCGGTGGTCTTCCTCGACATGTACCAGGGCGCGAGATAGGCAATTTGCCAATATTCTCCTATGAAGCACTTCGTGAGTCTACAAATTGCTTTCACGAGGAGAACGAACTTGGCGTTGGAGGGTTCGGGTCGGTGTATCTGGGAAAACTTCGAGACGGACGAACTGTAGCCATAAAGAGACTTTATCAGGATAACTCGAGGAGACTGGAGCAGTTCATCAACGAGGTGAAGATATTTTCCACTTTGAATCATCCATACATTGTTCGTCTTTATGGCTGCACCCCTGCAGATAGTCCAGAGTTACTGCTCGTATACGAATTTGTCCCAAATGGGACTCTGGCCGATCATCTTCATGGCGACCGCCAAAACCCCAAGGGATTACCGTGGAATACCCGTTTGAAAATTGCTGTTCAAACTGCCGAGGCCTTGGCTTTTCTTCACGGCCTTGATCCGCCTATATTCCACAGAGATGTGAAATCTTCTAATATTCTCTTGGACGAGAATTTGGATATCAAATTGGCTGATTTTGGGCTTTGCAGGCTTGTGCCTGTGGATGCCTCACATGTTACTACTATCCCACAAGGCACACCAGGGTATGTTGACCCAGAGTACTATCAATGCTATCAGCTGACTGAGAAATCCGATGTGTACAGCTTCGGAGTCGTTTTGGTAGAGATAATCTCTGCCAAAATAGCGATGGACATAAATCGGAACAGAAGGGAAATCAACCTTGCTAATTTAGCCGTAACGAAGATTCAAGAAGGGGCTTTGGATGAACTCGTGGATCCGCAGCTGGAGATTGAAATGAATCATGAAGTAAAGGTCATGGTGAGTGCAGTTGCAGAATTGGCCTTCAGATGCCTGGCGTCAGAGAGGGATGACAGACCGCAAATGGAGGAAATTGTTGCTCAGCTTGAGGAAATCAGAGATTCGTGCACTTCGACTGGTAGAGGTGAACAACAATTGGGAACGTTTTTCAACATCAAACAGTCAACCACAGTGCCTTTTTCTCCCATCTCTGTCCAAGATAAGTGGCCCAGCATAAGCTCCACTCCCGAGTACCCACCACATAAGTCCATAAATATCTCCATATAGTTAATTGTAACTTTCCTATTCAATGACATTTAATTATTGTTTCCGTATAGTTAAGTGCAACTTTCCATATTCAATGAAATTTAATTATTGTTTTTGCGTTCTGTATCTTGTAATAAAAAGCAATTTCAATGTTTGAGCAAATGCATCTATTTCAGGATATCTAACACTTACCTATTTCACAAAATTTGAATTTATAATTAATCTAAATTCCTCGTTTTTGACCCTCTCAATTTGATAGAAATGTGTTAAATTTTTTTAAACAAAATCCCATATAATTCATAAATATTTTAGTCAGAAGAAAAAAAAGAATAAAATTAATAAAAATTTATTAAAGATAATTCAATTAATATTGTGCATAACATATTCAGAATAAAATTAATAATTTTTTTTAGAGATAATTCAATTTATATTGTGCATAACATATTCAAAAGTTCATAATTTAGCTGCAAATGGATACATCATCTTGATGTAGCCAGCCATAGTGAGTAAAAGAGAGGTATATGTTGAAAGATATACCGGAAACCTTAAAACATTAAAAAATGTTTAATAAGTACGAAAAAGGAAGAGTATCCAGAAGATGACAATTTGAGCTGAGCATAGACAAAATATTTATTTAAGAGCTAATAGCAACACCAAAAAAAAACAAAAAAAACCCTCACCCTCCTCATCCAGCAACCCATGCCAATTTTACATTTTTCTCGCCAATTTTACATCCACGATGTTCTCACACTATTTTAATTAAAATTTATTAAAATTTTAGATAAAAAAACTCGTAATCCAAGCCCAATAATTTTTGTAATTCCAAAATTAGAGGACTCCCATATCAAATTGGAGTGGATCGACAACTTTAAAGTTCGGGACCAGTTTGCGTGGACTTATATCATTCAAGAAAGTCGGTCGGGACCAGTTTGCTTGGACTTATAGTTGAGATTTTGGACTTTGATTGTGTGTGGTGGTGAGAGAAAGGTGTATCGCGTGATTTATTTTAGCGGAGTTAAATCTGTTTTATTTATTAAAAAAATTAAAAATACTGTTTTATTTATTTATAGGATTTGAAAATGAAAATTATTTATGGGATAAAACTATCATAAGGTTAATATCACATTAAAACAAAAAAAATGCTATTTGTGAGGATAAATAATTAGTTTATTTAATTTGGAAAAAAATAGTTCAAATGTCATAAAAGAGTTAAAAGTAGAAACCACTTGTAAGAATAATACTTCATTTAATTTGGAAAAAAAGGGGGTCTACAGTATACCACATGTAATGAAAGGGGAGTTGTTTACTTATGCAACAAAATAGCCTGTATAATTTTTTGTTGGAATCAAGAGTTGGAGTGTTTGAATTATTTTTTTGATGGTGGAAATGGATCCAACACAATCAAAAACCCCTGTAACACACAAAATCTTTCATAACTTTTTCTGCCTTAATTTTTCATAATCTTAATTTCTGGATTATTTTAGACTACATGAAGGAAACAAATACCCTTGTTGATTTTTCGAACGGGATACCATTCTTCTAAATCGTATGTAATAAAATAAATACCTTGTTCACTTTAGGGTGACTAGTTTAGATGACAATAAGCGGATTATGTAGATGCAATATAGCATGGATAGAAGAAAGATACACCTTGGAATGATAAAATATGTTACACATAATTTGTAAATGGGTTTTTAAGCAAACCCAAAATTAAAATAATAAATAATTTTAATAATAATAAATATTATTAGAAATATATTTTAATTTTATATTTAATATATTTAAGAAGAGAAAATTGAAATGAAAAGAATTCAAGTATAATTGGGTAAATTTTAGTAAAATATTTATCTCAATTTTGGTTTTATCAAATATGAGAGAAATCAAAATTTTGAAGGTGCAAGTTTTTAATTTGTTCAACAATATTTGGATAATAAGTGATTTAATCTATCTCAACATTTGAGATTTGAGTTTAAGATAGATCTAGAATTATGTGTGTGTGTGTGTGTGTGTGTGTGTGTGTGTTGACTCCTTGTGATTTGCAAGATTGGCAAGAACAAACACTGTAGGGGCCACATCAGAGCCACTTTGGAATCCTAGGACCTAGCCTTTCTAGATTCAGAGAGGGATCTCTCTATATAAGTGTTTTCAAATGATATATCTTTATGCTTTTGTTTATGATATTAGGCTAGTTATGAAGTTCTAAGGACTTGTTTGTTTTGGTTGAATTAATTGATAGGTTGACAGATTTGTGGTGTGATTACTTGAAAGAATGTTTCAACTGAATATATAGACTATGAGAAAACATTAATCCATTGGGCCATGGAGTCATAAAATGATTTAATTGTTCATCAACTCTGCAAGGGTTTTCATAGGGCAAGCTAACTATATCAAGTGGATCTCTTAGATTAGATTGTGATATGAAACAATAATAAGTTGTGAAGGCAGCAAATCTATATTTAGTTAAGAATCTTATAGCTCTACTTAAATAAGAAAAGCCTTTTAGGTAACTGTTTGAGGCAAACCAAAAGACAGGGCATACCATAGAATTCTTTGGCCGGACTTTAATAAGCAAACCTTTAAGACAACCATCCAACAATCCTAGAATTACTTTCAGACAAATAAAACATTTAAGATAATAGTGAGAGCAGCTACAGAGCAAGCTAAACCTATCTTCTTTAACTCAACACTCAAAAGACCTTCAAAGAAACATTTTGAGGCAGACCAGAGGACAGGGCATACCATAGACTTCCCTGGTTTAGACTCTACTAAGTATACTTCAAAGAAAGGCCTTAAAAACAATATTTCAAGCTACACCAAAGGACAGGGCTCACCATAGAATTCTTTGGCCTGACTGTATTAAATCATTTCTAAGGCAACAAGCTGGATGGAACCGGAGAGCAATTAAGAATTCCATAATCAGACCTTGCAGAAGAAAACATTAATATAAAGAAGTCAGACAAAAATAGGGTGTCAAGACAGCATATCCTATTCTAAAATTTTTGTTCTTTTATCAGAGAAATATGGACATAATGGAAAACATAAGAAAAACAATGACAAAAGAGGAAAATTTCACCATTAACATAGCTCAAGAATCCTGTGAATGTGCTTATATTACTGATGATCAAAACAGTTACATTACTCCATGTACAATAGCTCTCTGCAACTCAGAGCTTTCTCAAATCTAGCCTAGCAATCCTCAACTAGCTCAACAACAGAAATCAGTCAAATAACCACCAACTAACCAACACTAAAAATGAAGCTCATATGCAGTATTTATCTGCAAAATGAGGAGGTGGTGCTAAGCTAGGGTTTAGATGTCATTTATTACAAAGTTAACGATTTTTGACCTTTGAGACCATGCAAGGCCCAAGGAAAAAAATATCTAAAGGTGTTTCTCTGAAATAATAACTCCTAACTTAACTTTTGAGTTAATTTTTGTGAAATGTTTGACTTTAAGGTTTTTTTCAATAATTTTTCAATAACTGATGGTAGATGAAAAATATCTCTGACTGTGTGTAATAACTGCTTGATGCTTTTTTGAAAGAAAACATGTTGTAGGTGGAAAAATATCCTTTGAAGAAGTAACTGATGTAGGTTTAGTCATTCGAATTTGCTTTTGTGTTTAATTTGCCTTTGTTTTTTTCTTTAAACTCTGTTTTAGGCCTTAAAACTTTGGATCTGTCTTTTAACTCTCTATTTTACTGTCTTTTCTCTTTATTTTGCCTTTATTTCTACTTTATGACTTAATCCTTTTGATTAACCTTTAATCCTTTATTATTTTTCTCTGTCTGTCTTCACTTTCTTCAATCTTTGCTTTTGTGCTAATCCCTATGATTTGTCTCTGATGTATAATTAACCCTTTAATCTTCATAGTTTTATCATAGTCCTTTGACCATTTTTCTTCTCACTCTGTCTCTGTCTGTGTGTGTTTTGTGCGCAAGGATGCATTTCTTCTGTGTTGGAGGGTTAAATAACCATCGATAATCATGTTTTATCGATGATTAAAATTGATATAGGGCGTCTAGTCCCTTTAGAAATGAAATGAAGCTCTGGATTGTCACCCAAATATTCATTAAAATGTTTTTCGGACCCTTGGAATACACTCCTCTCTTTCTGCCATGGAACCTACACATAAAAAACAAACAATCAGCTTGAAAACTTGCGTGGGGAGAGTTTTACTGCGTTTACATGGGTTTTTGGGCTTTTGCAGGGCGGAGAATGGTGTTCTAGGCATTGGTTCCATAGGTAGAACCTGTGGGAAATTTGAAAGAGGGTGGGGGTGTTTAAATCTTGACACGGAGGAAAAGCGGTTTTCAAAACTGGGAGGTGGTTTTCGCATGGTTGGAGAAGCGGTAACAGTTTTGGGTGGAGACATGCAATACCATTCAGTGAATGCCACGTGGCAGGTATAAACCACCCATATTGTGCATTTTAAAATCACTAACCCCGACGCTATTATATTTGCAATAATTGATGGGAGCCATCAGATCAGGGGAAGGCATATCAACGGTCGTTAGGTGTTCGAAGGAGGCGAGCAGGTGAATGGGTGGGGTCTGGGCGCAGAGTGATGTGGAGAGCTCTTTGTCATGTAGCGGGGGGGTGGGGGTTTTATTATATGGTGGTGGGGTTTAAAAAGCGGGCCTGATGGAAAAAACAAAAGTGAAAGCGCTTTTTTTTTAGAGGAAGGGGTGGGGTCATATGAGTGCAAGGGCTAATAATAAAAGGGGCTCGAGTTTAAAAAAGGGTTGGGGTTTTTACGTAAAACAGGGTTTTAACAGAAGAGGTGGGTCCCGATAGTTTAATATTTAGACTTAAAACAATGTAAAAAGTAGTTTTTACATTGTTTTAGTGTATATAAGGGGGAAATGATGAAGGGAGGGTTTTATAAAGGGTTTTGAATGGGGAAAATGGGTTTTTAGTGGAGGTAATGAGTTAATGAAACTGATGATAGGCAAGGAGGGTGAAAAATGAGAGAAGTGAGCCCAAAGTGAGTTATTTTAAATGTAGCAGGGTAATCCTTGAAAGGGCAGAGATGAAATATAGTGAAATAGGTTTATTTAGGATAATGAAGGCAGTGAGATTTCTAAAGATAGATTATAGACCAATAATGCTATCTTTAGCTTCTTGTATAAAATCAATAGTCACCTAGTGAACTCTGTAGAATACAGGAGGATAATAATATGCATGTGTTTCAGTTGGGTTTAGGTTGGGTGGTTGGTGGAATATTTTTTATTCTAAGTACCCAACTTCAAATCCTGTAAAGGGGCATGTTAAGCTCTTGAAAATAGTACTCTATATGGTGCTCCTAAAAAATCGTTGAAAATAGTAATTTAAATGATGCTTTTAAATGAGTATATAATGTGATGCTCTTAAATTATGGTGGGAAGTAATTGATGGTAAATAAGTTACTTTCAAATATTTTACTTCTGGAAGGATTTTTTTGCAAAGCTTAGGAGAAAATATCTAAAAGTCATGCATGAATATTACAACCATATCCATAAATTATAGCATAAAATATGTAAGGCAGTTATCCATTGGCATTATATACTGTGCAATGGCTGCAATAAGACCTTCAAGTTATGGTCCAATAAAGTGTTTGAAAATTATTATTTTTAATACTACTGAATAATAAATATTTATTTTTCAAAGTTAAAAATTAGAATTTGTATTGGTCAATGTTGAAATAATAGTGATCAACAAACAAGATTGCTAGAGGACTAAATATTCTTAGAAGACTAATAAACTAATAATGATTCCATAACAATATTTAAATTTAATTAATAAGCACATAAAAACTTAATACTTAGAATAAACTTACAATATAACAAGTTTCTTAACCATGAATATCCACCCCAGTTTACCATGGATATTATTAACATCTAAATAGGTTTTTTTGGGCCAATACCATGGCTTATCAATACCACATGCCCAAAAACCATAACTCATTTCACAATAAAAAAACTAAAATGAAAAATATATTAGACATTACATATATCATTCATTAAATAAAGTGGGAATTCTCTATCATATGGATGGACAAGAGAGAGATAGAGAGAGAGAGAGAGAGAGAGGGATGCAAGGAGAGAGAGAGAGATGGGGAGGGGAGAGAGAGAGGGATGGAAGGACAAAGAGAGAGAGAGAGAGAGAGAGGTGGGAGAGAAAGGGGGAGAGAGGAAGGAATAGAGAGATGACTTGGAGAGAGAGAGAGAGAGAGAGAGAGAGAGAGAGGGAGTGACAAGGGAGAGATGGAGAGAGAGTGAGTGAGAGAGGATACGAGTGAAGAGAGAGAGAGGGAGAAAAGGGATAGAGAGAGGGAGACACATAGATGGGGTGTGGTGGGAGGAGGGGATAAAGAGAGGGAGACACATAGATGGTGGGGAGGGGAGAGAGAAAGGGAGACACATAGATTGGGGGGTGGGGGGGGATGGGGAGAGAGAGAGAGAGATAAAGAGATAGGGAGGGAGATAATGAGATAGTTGGAGGGGGGATGGAGAGAAAGAGAGTATTCGTGTGATGGGGGGAGAGATAGAGGGATGTAGGAGAGAAAATGAGTGAGAGGAAGGAAAATATAGAGGACTTGACAGAGAAAAGGAGAGAGGAAGGGAGACAAAGATGGATTTGCAGGGGGAGAGAGAGGAAGGGGAAAAAATATAGAGAAAGGTGGAGAGAGAGAGGGTGACAAGAGAGAGAGAGAGAGAGAGAGAGAGAGATAGAGAATAACAAATACATAGAGAGATAGATTTGGAGAGAGAGAGAGGGAGTGGCAAGGGAGAGATGGAGAGAGAGTGAGTGAGAGAGGAGACGAGGGAGGAGAGAGAAGGAGAGAAGGGAAAGAGTGAGAGGGAGACATGGAGATGGAGGGGGGAGAGAAGGGGAGAAAGAGAAGGATATAGGGAGGGAGATGGTGACATAATTGGAGAGAGAGAGAGAGAGAGAGGAGACGAGGGAGGAGAGAGAAGGAGAGAAGAGAAAGAAAGAGAGGGAGATGTTGGAGTCTCGTAATTTGGCAGATTGGTAAACCAAATGACAGGGTAACATCAGACCAATATTTGGAGTCCTAGGACCTAGCCTTCCTGGATTCAAAGAGGGCTCTCTCTATTATGCAAAGGATGTAAACCTGTTTGCTTCTGTATATTTGATTTTAGGCTAGTTGCTAAGTATGTTTTGGTTTGTTTTGGGTTTTCTTGAGGGGAACTGATTAAAAGAACAAATAGATATGGAGTTTGTCAAATCAATTGGGCTATGGGGTCAGATAGAGTCAAGATTGTCTTGATGATGGACAAGGTATTACTGTAGGGCCGATTTAGTTGAGGTAAATGGTTCTTTGGGTGAAAGTGAAATGATATGAACATTACGTTTGTGAAAGAAAAAGAAATTTTAAGCATAAATAGTTAAACAACAAGCATTCATGAGTTAGGGTTGACCATTAATCTCTATGAACGAAACTCAAACTAATAGATGCAGAAAATAAACAATCCAGTGATACATAGAAGTATAAGATCCTCTAACTTTGGGAAAATCATCTTTAGAATTTTGGGAAAAAAAATAAGATAAAAAACCAACTCAATCTATGAGGAGGGAACTCCTAAACATCATATCTTGAGCTATCGGGAACTTTGAAATAATACTGCAAAGCATGGACAAAGGGCAAGACCGAAACAAGGCCTCTTTGACTTAACTAAAACAACAAATAATTCAGAGAGAGATTTCAGAAATGGAGTTTTGATTAGCTATGAGTAAGCAGGGCATACTGTGAATCATACTAGACAGCATACATAATAACCATTAATGAAACTCATAACAAGTTCTTAGGGTACCAAAGAGCAATTAAGAACTCTTTGACATAACCAAGAAAGATGAAAATATTTAAGCTGCAATGAATCAGGAAATTTGAGGTGCCTCCATGGGCATATCTCAAAATTATTCTTTACTAAACTACAACAAGCAAGAAGTATGAAAACATGTATGAGAAACTAAGAAAACACAACAAATAAGGAACACAATACCATTCACCAAGCCATGGAATTCTACACACAATGCTCCTCCACCATCAAGCCAATCAAGAGATCATCGACTTCATAAAACAAGTATTTCTTCAAAGCTCATAGTGCTATTGTATTTCTCTCTATAACTCAAGTTCTACCTCAGGCTACAATGAATCCTCTTGGATTATATAGGTCAAAGAGGAGGAAACCCACCTAAAGCAACTAGAAGGCAATTGGCCAAAAACAAATATCTAAAACTGTCCTTGAGGCCTTACAATGTCCAAGGCACAAAATATCCTCTAAAAATATCTTTTCAGACTAAAATAGCAAAAAGGAATCACTTTTTAGGCCTAACACAAGAGAAAAACTTGCCTAATGCACATTTGGCCAGTCATACTCAGAAAATTGCTTTTCAGCAAAATCCTACAGGAGCGTAGCAACAGAAAAAAGTATATATTTTAGAGAACTTTTGAGGGACTTCCCGATGTCGAAATGAGGCCCGTGATGGCTCGTTGGAAAGCCCTGGATGTCTAATTTTTGGAACTATTTGATTTTTTCCAAAATGGAGCTAGAAATTCTGTTCAAAAGTGAAATGAGTGAAAAAAACCAGGAGTGTAGTGCCTGCTGATATGTGAGGCAGAAAGGTAAAAATAGACTGTTTTTTTTCCTTTTTGAGGGATCAAAACATATTATTTTGATCTAAAAATTTCTGAGTATATTCCCTCCAATTTAATGCATCCAAAAATATAACTTTCATCAGCAGAGGATGCTGCAAACAAAAATGGTAGCGCCTATGAATTTGTGCAATTAGGCCCAAAAATCACAAAAAACAAGATCATGTCAAAAAATGCTCAATTTTGGTGCGAAAATCCCTTATGGGTTTCTAGAAGCATGCAAGAAAGCTGAAGCCAATATTCCAAGCCTAGATGTGTCTTTTTCCCCTTTTTTCACTAGACTCCTCCTTTGGGTAGTTTTGAGCTTTTCTTGGGAAATCTTGAGTTTTCTTCGGGCAAATTGATTCAATTTCTTGTAATGCCCAGTCATCTTCCTTTGCAAACCCAAGTCTTTGTTTTCCTTGTCTAATTTTTCCTCGAAATGCTTGTTTTCTCTTTCAAGCTATGATTCTTTATCATTTTCTATCTCTTGGGAAAGCAGTTGTGTGAGAGGATATTGTTGAGCGAGGGCTGCTTCTTTTTCCCTTTGTTTTTCCAATGCTTTCCTAAGACCCATGGTCATAGGCCTTTTCCTCACTGGTTCTTCATCCTCATCATCATCAAAAAATTCACCCATGTATTCATCAAGTTTCACCTATGCTTTTTGTGCTTCCCGTCGGGACTTGAGAGCTCAGGCCTCATAGATTGCCATTTGCCCACTCATTTGTCTATTTTGTAGCTGTAGGAAGTGAATGAGGTCTTTATACCTCTCTAAGTCAACTTTTAAATGCCAAATTTGAGACTCTTTATTTTCAAAAATAGAGTTTAGAATTCTGATTTGGTCATCTTCGGCGTCACTGTCCACTTGGATTATGTCAAACTCTCTTTCTTGTTCATGGCTGCTCTCCTGCTACTCCATTTTTTCCTTACCTTTGCTTTGAATGGGCTTCTTTTCCCTTGTCCTCTTTGGAACTTCAACAATACTCTGCTTAGGCAGTTTGCCTCTACACCTTATCACCGTAGTGACATTACTGGTCACTGCTTGAATAGTTTTCTTCTTTGCAGATTTGGTGATTTTAGTCTTTGCCATCTTTGAGGAATGAATCATGGCCCCTTGCACAGGAGAGGCAGGAAGCACATGTTCTTGGCTGTGTTGAGGAGGAGAGAGGAGGTTTCATCACTAGCATTTGTTCAACTTGATCTTTTACACTGCTACCTCCTTCATCACCTGCTTTGCTGCGTTGTTCACTGTTTTGAATTTGTTTAGGGTTGCCACCTTCACCTTCATCATTGTTTTGAACCTCTTGATGTATGTTGCCTTCAACCTCATCAGTGTTGTTTAGAGTATGTTTTTTAGGGTTGTCAGTTTTATCATCTCTTTTTACTTCTTGACTATCTTCATTTCCTATCTGTGGACTGCCTTCATCATGACTGCCTTCACCTGTTTCTTGTATGCTGCCACCTTCCTCGCTATCTTGAGTTTCTTGAGGACTGTCTCCTTCTTCAATTGAGTGATGGTTGTCTTTCTGATCCTGCTTGTTGTCTTTTTGAAGATTATCTTCACTAGTTGTTTAGGAGCTTTCATCATGCTTACAGCTCTGCTAAGTATCATTTTGTTCATGTTCACCATCACTTCCTTCTTCCTCACCATTTAGCTGATTACCGCTATGATTGCTTTGTTAAGGATTGTCTTGTTCTTCCCTATCACTGCTTTCTTCATGACTGTTATGCTGACTACCACTATGATCATCATCACTACTTTGCTTAGAATCTTCCCTGTGTTCCTCATCATCACTACTCTACTGCTCTTCAGTTTGTTCCTCATCATCACTAGCTACATCTGGGTTGTCCCCATGCTCACTGTTTTGCTGGGTGCCACTATGCTCATGTTCAGTGCTCTGCTGAGGGCTGTTTTATTCTTCATCATCACTACCTCCTCCATCACTATTATGTTGACTGGCACTGACATTATTATCTTTTGGTGAGCTCTCTTCACCATCATTAGTATGCTCATGGTCACTGTTTTGTTGATTGTCACTTGGTTCATGCCCACTACTTTGCTGAGTGCCACTATGTTCCTCATCATCACTACCTTCATGCCTGCTTTCATTAGACTCTTCTTTTCCACTATCAATCAAAGGGGATTTTTTCTTTTGAGGGGTAGATTGACTAGATGAAGGGGAGACATAGTGAGTGGAGGGTGAGGAGGACACATGAGATGGGCCATGAGATGAAGAGACAGTAGTAAAATCTGGATGGGAGATGAAGGATTCCCAAGGAACTCCTTTTTGCTCAAGTTGATGGAGGATGAGAATTTTTATGAGAGAATGATGAAATAAGTTAGCCTTTTGTTGAGCAGGGGGTTTATTTTGGACAAATGAGGCCATTTTGTCAATGCTCCTACAGAGGAAGAAAGGGATATTCAATAGCTGGGTCCTGGTTAATTGCATTAACAGTCAGACATGATATGAATAGCCTCGAGAGTATCTCCCTTCACATGTAAAGTATTTCATGATGACCTTCATAAGAGGTGCATAACTGTTCAATAGATGAGAAAAGGGGAAGATGGCCTTGCAATAATTTTGGTAAGCTGGTTTCAAGAAGGGCTTGTAGTGTTCTAGGTCCAAATAGGCTTGTTTGAACCATTTATCACCAAGATAGGGGATCTTGGTTGCCTTTGACACTGATCTAGGGGTGAGCATGAAATCAAGGCCTGCTATGTGTACATGTTCTCCTTGCAGTCTTAGGGCAAACAACTGTGTGAAGGGAGGGTGATTTGTGACCTCTTGGACTCTTTGGAAAAAATAAAGACACCCTACCTCTTGAAAATTAAAAAGAACTGAATGGGATTCATTTATCTCCTGAGTTGTAGTAGGCTCAAACCTATTTTGAAATCCACCTTTGTTGGCTTTCCTTGGAGGCATGTTTGCTTTAGGTTTCCCTCACTGGCTTATCAGAAGATACTTTTGAATGAACTAAAAGTAGATCCCTTCTTCCAACACTGTTTCTTTTCCTTAGTTGGCAAACCGTTTCTTGATCAATGAAAACAAGTCTCCTTCCTAAGAACTGTGTTTTTCCTTGTGATTGAGTAAAGGGGCCTTCAAAGAAACCTCTATTTTCTCTTTATAGAATGTGTTACCTTTCATGCACTTGATTTTAAAACAAGCTTTTAAACTTTCACTAGGTATTCTTCTTCAAACAGTGCTTCTCTCTTTCGTTTAGTAAACTGGACATTTATAAAACAAAGTCTACCATTCTCCCTGAAATCATTGTTTTCCCTCCTTGGTTAGCAAACAAGTTCTTTTTTGATGAAGCTCAGTTTGTTTCTCTAAAACAATATTTTTCCTTTTCACTGAGTAAAGAGGCCTTCAAAATGACTTATGCCTTTTTAACAAATAGATTTTCTTGGCCCTTTAAAACATTGTGTCTTCTTCCTCACAGTTTGATTTTAAAATCTCTTTCAAATAAAAAACTTAGGTAAAGAGAAACCCAAATACCTTTTAAAAAATGTCTTAGTTGCCGTTGAAGACAATTTCTTATGCAAAAACTGGTTTTTTAGCAACTTTTAAGGCTCTTTATAGGTTGTTTCAAACTCCTTTTAGCATTGGCTCAGGTGGTCAAACCTTCATTCAGAAGTGCCACGAGCGGTGGGCCATTCAGAGGTGGCCTAGGTGGTGGGCCGTTCAGAGGTGGCCTGGGCGGTGGTTTGTTCATAGGTGGCCCGTGAAGTGGGCCATTTAGAGGTGGCCCGGATAAATACGTCGCATGCGGGATGAATGGGCATTGGGCGCTTCGCGTCGCCCGACAGGCGCGTTGCGTCCTGTGAAAAATGCTTCTGCAAACACCTACAGGTGCGTCGCAGTAGTTTTCAGGCACGTCGTGTGTTGGTAAAATTGTAGACGTGTTAAAAAAATGTCCTTTCTCCTTTGATAAATGTTTGCACAAAACATAATGAAGAGTAGAAGAGCTCGAGTGAGACCTTTTATATCTTAGGGAGGGTTTGAAAAATCTTTTTTCTCCGTTCATCAATTTGACAAATTCCCCTTTAAAATATTTTATTTTTGTTGAAAAGTGACTTTGCCCTTTTGTTGAGGATTTAACTGCTTTACCCTTTTTTGGATGGTGTATTTTCTACCATATTTCTTCACCTCACTAGTTGCCCTGGGTCACTGAAAATCACTGCCAAGCCCTCTGCTCATCTTTTGGAGGAGGCGATTTTGATAAACTGAAATGTTGCCCCCTGGTGTAATGATTGGAGGAGGCTTCTTGACAATTAGTGCTTTTGCCTTTTGCTTTTTATTAAAGGGGGCACTATAAACCCAAATTTTCCCCTCATCTTTGATACATCATTTAAAGGTTTGTCTTTTGAACAAGTTGTCCATGTGTGATATGTCCTTGGCTTATAAATTTAAGGGAACATGTCACAAAAACTATTTTTAGCCTTTGTTTATCATTAAATGAACTATTTTAAACATACTATCTCTCATCTCTGTCTATTAATGACACCCTTCCTCAAACACAGTGTTAATACTTGGGGATTTGACCCTTTTTTTATCATGAACGAGTTCATGCCAATGTAACCAATTAGGCCACTCAAAAACATTGTTGACCCTCTGCTTGTGAAGGAGGTCTTCGAATATTGTTTTGATCCTCTGCCTATTACTGAAGGAGATATTTTCAAAATACTTTCAGGCGCTTGTTTTACACTTCATGTTTCAACCTTTTACAAATTCAAGGCTGTGTCTATTAATTGCAGAAGGTTTTCCTCAAAAATTGAACTTGTACTTATCATTTGATGGAGGCATCTCAAAATGCAAACTGCTTGTTATCATTGTTTACTCTTTAAAAGAGCTAGTTTATATGAAATGTAACTCATGGTGCTTGCCCTTTACTCATCTTTTGGAGGGGGTAATTTTGATAAACTATAATGGACCTGTCTAAATGAAGGATGCCCCTTTTACATAAACCATCTATGTGAATTTCTCTTTTTATCAGTTACAGAAGTCACTTTAAATAAAGCTTTGTCTATCTCCTTTACCATTTAGATGAGGTTGCTTTCTCAAACTCTAGCCTCGGATTTATCCTTTGAAGGAGGCTTATACAAACACCACCACTGAGGCCTTTCAACACTATTATGTCAATCCTTTGTTTATGATGTGAAGGATGTTCTTTGACTGTGTTTTGACCCTCTACATGTCATGAAGGAGGTCCTTTAAAACGAGGTGGGCGCTCTGTTTATCCTTGGAAGGAAAACCTTCTTGAAAACTGAAATATGTGCCCTGTGTCTATTTAGCACTGAAGGAGGTAAGGAAAATAGAATTGTCTAGACCTTTAACAAATTTTTTTTCCTTCAAAGAATCCCTTTAAATAAACTGAGTGCCCTCTGCTTATTGCTGAAGGAGGCACTTGAAAAATAGTGTTTTTGCCATCTGCTCATGATTTAAGGAGGCACGGTAAACACAAAAAGTTTTTGGTCCTCTACTTATGATTGAAGGAAACCTTGGTAAACATAAAACTGCAGTTACCTCTGTTTGTTATTTGAAAGAGGCTGCTTTAGACAAACTGTTAGGCTTAGCTCTTTAAACTTTTAACTATCATCCTTTAACAAAGTTTGGTGCTATTTCTGTTTATTATTTGAAGGAGGCTTCTTTTTACTTATCACTAATGGGAGCCCTTAAGCAAATTGTAGCTTACCTTTAGTCCACTTTTATTTTGAGACATGTCTTTTTGCAAAAATATCATTGTGAAAACCATAAGTAGGTAATGCATTTCCAACTGATAAATGTATGCTGTGTTTGTCTTGGAAATAACCCTTCTTTGTAGTGGCTATAGCTCCTCTAGTGTTGGTAGTGCCTTTGATGTTTTAGAGGCTAGGATAAAGTAGGATAAAAAGGTAGTTATTCCTTTTACACCTTTCATTTTGATGCCTAGTCTGCTAGAGGCTCTTTGATTTCCAATCGTGAACTGCTACATCTTGAAGTCCTTTCTTGAAGTGTTCTCTTGCCCACACTTTGCTTACTTTCATTCATCTATACACTGCTGCAAAGATGCATTGATGGATTTATTTGATCTTTGGAGAGCCTTTTTGATGTATTATCAAGATAATGCTTGAAATGATCACCTTTCTTCAGACGTGGAAACTTATTTCTATGTTTCTTCTTGGATTGAACCTTTTTGAGCTCTGCTTGAAACAAAACACAATGACCTTTTGATGGTGTATGAACTAGGGATAGACAAGGGTTTTTTTTGACAAATAAGAAGAAATGATGGCTGAATGATATTGAAGGGTTTTTGACTTGGAGATAGTTTTCTCAAGGTATTTTCCCTAAACATCACCACCTATACCTAGAGGCTATGCCACAATTTCTGAAGGATTTCTTGAACATAGTTAGGTCATTATATGACAAAATAAACAGTGAGAGAGGAGTAGACAACTTTGTCCAATGATTTGACAGTGAGCTGTGTGGAAATAGGGGGATTTTGATAGTAGAGAAACAAAGCTTATGACAGTTATAGACAGGGAGGCTTGCTGCTTTTTAGAGCGGGACTGAAAAATGAAGACCACTTCTACTTTGGTAAGCAAGAGAGGGGTAAGAGGACAAAAACTTTTTTTGAAGGGTTTTCTAGAGAACAAATTGACTTTTGAGATTGGTTTCTAGAAAACCTAGACAAGGGATCTAGTCATCATAATAGGCAAAAATACTGATGACTAACAGTGGCTCCATTTGGGGAGGGTAGCTCCTTTTTAGGAGGTGTCCAAAACTATAGATCTCAGGCTTGTGAATACCAGTGCCTCATCCATTGGCACATATTTCTCTTTTTATTGATGCTATTCTTGAAAATGATGCTCTTTGACAAATTTACAGCATGATTAGCATCAACCTCATCTCCAGCTACCCAGCTATATTTCCTAGCATTTTTTCTTCTTTGGATGCACTTGGACTGGCAAAATCTTTGACATGATATTTTTGAAAAAAGAAAAACTATCTAATTCTACACTTATATCCTTCGAGAGTTCAGATTAAACTGATGAACTCCTTTGTTTCTCTACCTATGCTAGATTGAATGTCAAGATTAAGCTGTTTGACAGGATTTCATTCACTAAACTAAAACATGAAATTGAAAAATGACCAAATTAGGATTAGATAGTCTGATTTGTCATGTGTTTGTGGCATAAAAGACAAGCTGCACACAAATATTATTTTCGCACAAAATGAGATTTAGAAAAATCAGGGCTAGGATACATAATTTGTTTTTCATCCCTGTTTTCTTCTTTGGTTCTATTTTGAGTGTGTGGAACCAGTATCTTTTCCTAATCTACTTTCATTGATAAGTCAAGCTTACACAATTTGACTATCACTTCTTTTACTAACTTATCAGCAATCAATTTAAAATATGTCCAGTTATGATTAGGCTAGATAACTGAACAAGATATCTTTTGAGCACTAGTAGTGGCATTTAGATTTGCGCACTTTCAACATGACTATTTTTTGAACATGGGGCTTTTCTGCTATTTTTAAAACTGCCCTCTTTTCTACTTTTCTATTGTTTTTGTATTTTATGTTTTTGATTTATTTCTTCAAACAGTGATATGTACAATGAGTGAAAATTTTAAAACTGGAGCTCTTTACAGAAGTAATGTTTCAATGTCCTGCCATTTACAGGACCTCCAAAAGTCTCAGTCCCATCAGGTTCTTGCAGGAAAAAAGCATTGTTTCCGCTAACTGAATTGATAATGAAAGGCCCTTTCCATAATTTTTCAAACTTACCATGCTTTCCTTTATCTTCCCTTATGGAATCCCATTTTAATACTTTATCCCCAACCTGAAAATCATTTTCCTTGGTCCTTCTGTCAAACATATTTTTCATCTTATCTTGCGCTAACTGTGTCCTTTGGTAAACTTCTTCTCTTGTTTTTTGTAAATGGATAGTCTGATTTGTCCTCCTTTTCATGTCATTTTCTTCTATTTAAATTTCTTGTAATAGCTTCATCATTGGAACCCGTAAAGATGTCAGGAAAATGGCATCCATACCATAAAATAGTTGATAGGGAGACATGCCAATTGATTTTTTGGTGGTTAGTCTATCAGCCCATAGTGTGTGTACTAGTTTTCCATGGCATGCTTTTTTATTTTGTTCAAGAAGCTTCTTAATGATATTCACTAGGCTTTTGTTAGAAGACTCAACCAAACCATTACCTTGGGGGTAATAAGCCGTGGAATGTCCTAATGTAATATGATATTTTTAACAGAAGTCAACCATTATTTTGGAATAAAAGGCAACAGCGTTATCATTGATAATTTTCCTAGGACAACCGAATCTAGATAAAATGTTGGTTTCTAGGAACCTGATGATAACTGAATCGGTGGCATTTCTAGAGGGCATGGCTTCTATCCATTTGGTAAAGTAATCAGTGGCTGTGAGGATCCATTTGTGTTGAGCCGATGAATAAGGGTTTATTTCCCCAATAAAATCTAAACCCCATTATTGGAAAGGACCTTCAACTATGATGGGATGTAAGGGAAAAAGTAAAAGTTTTTTCTTGCCATAAAAAATTTGGCATTTATGTAATGTCATAACAAGTTTGTGAGTGTCAGGGAACAAGGTAGGCCAATAATAACTGGCTCTAAGGATTTTGCTGGCTGTGGTTTTCCAATAGAGATGTTCTCTGCATTCTCCTTCGTGCATTTCGTGCATAATTTTTTCTGCATCATCTTCAAGCAAACATTTAAGCAGCATACTAGTGGGATTTTTCCAATACAGAATTCCATCTAGAATACAAAACTTTAAAGATTTTTTTTTGAGGAATCTTGCTTTTGTCTTTGATAAGGTTGGAGGAGCATTAAGATAAAATAACACGTAAAGAATATCAACATACCAAGGTGAATTTAAAAAAACTTCTTTGACATGAGGGGCTGTGCATTCTTCCTGTTCTTCTAAGGTGTCAAAAAAATTTATATCTAATGCTTGGAGGTTTGTTTCAGCCATTAGTCTTGCGAGTCCTTGTCCCTTAACAAGTTTGGTGGCTCTAATTTCTAAGTCATATTCTAAGATGATAGAAATCCACTTTCCTCTTTTACCATCGGGGTCTTGATTTAATATATCTTTGACGACGGTATGGGGAATGAAAGAAATGATATGAGAATGCAAGATATAAACTCGGAAGTCTTTCAGTGCTTTTACCAATGCGAATGCCTATTTTTCCATGATATTATATTTTAAGGGAGCATCTCTTAGGGCTTTGCTAAAAAAAACTATGGGTTGTTCTTGCCCCGCTGCATTATTTTGTAACAATACTGTAGCTACCATGTGTTCAGATGCAAATGAGAAAATGTAAAAATATTCGGTGAAATTAGGACTTATCAGTATTGGTGTTTCGGTGAGTGCCTTTTTAACAAATTAAAAAGATTGTTAGGCTTCTACAGTTCATTTAACTCCAATTTCCTTTTTTAACATGTTTGTGATATCTCTCAAAAGTTCGGTAAGATTTGGGATGAATCTTCTTAAGAAATTAATTTTTCCGATAAAGGATTGCAATTCCTTAATGTTTCTGGGGTGACTGATTTGCAGTATGCCTTCAATTCTTTTGGGGTCTATTTTTATTCCATCTTTAGAAACGATGTGACCTAGGAGCTTTCCTTCTTCGAGACTGAAAAGTGTTTTCTTGGGGTTCAGAGATAAACCATATTTTCTACAATTTTCAAAAACCTTTCTCTGGTGAACCCGATGCTCTTCATCTGATTTGGAATATACGGTGATGTCATCAAGATATATGACTATGAAATAACCTACGTCTTCTAAGAAAGCTATGTCCATGGCTCTTTGAAATGTAGCACCGACATTCATTAATCCAAAAGGCATTTTAACATACATGAAAGTGCCCCAAGGCGTGGTGAAAGCAATTTTGTGTTGATCACTAGGAAAAACCAACACTTGGTTGTATTCGGAAAAACTGTCAAGTAATGAGATTCTTTTAGCACCAACCACCTTTTGAAGTATGTGGTCCATTTTGGGTAAATGATGGTTGTCTTTTAAAGAGGCTTTATTCAGATTTTGGAAATCAATACAAAGTCTAATCTCACCAGTCTTTTTCCTGACTGATACCAGGTTTGAAACCCACTCAGAGTACCTAAGGGAAAATGTTATCTCGACATCATACATCCTTTTGATTTTCTTTTCAACTAAAGGCAGTAAGACGGGATTTATTCTCCTCAACTTTTGTTTGAAAGGTTTCTGGTTTTCTTTGAGGGGGATCTTGTGTTGAATAATGCTTGTGTCGTATGATTTCAAGTCTTGGTATCCCCATGCGAACACATCTTTAAACTCTTTAAAAAACTCAATGTATTTCTGTTTTATGTGAGGAGGGAGAGTTTTGGAAAATTTGATCATTTTTGGTTCTTCTGTGCTTCCTATGTTATATTCTTCTATATCAACCTTAGTAGATTCCGTTACACCATTTTTTGGTCATCTAACCTATTATCATTAGATGGACCCAAGTACACCATGTAAGACCAATTTTACCCTAAGTAAAATTGCTTTCACTATGTAAAATAACTTAATAAAACACATTTATTAGGTTGTTTATGGTCTAAACAGAAAACTCCAAAAGGAAATATTAAACAAATCTTTATTTGTTTGATTTTCCTCATGGAATAATTAATTAAACAATAATTTAATTATTATTCCTGGTTATATTTAACCCAAAACAAGGAAATTAATTAGATAAATCCTTATTTATATTATTATTTTCTAGGAATAATTATTTAAATCTTATTTAAATAATATTCCTTGTTAAATATGACTAAATCATTTATAAATAATTAAATAAATAATTATTTATTTAATTATCATTCAACCACTTCCTTAAAATAATAAATAAATAATTTATTTATTTATTATTTACAAATAAATGGATTTGACCTAAGTCAAAATCCTTTTCCTTCCAACAAATATAATAAAATATTCCTAAAAGGTGGTTGTAGAATTTGGTTAATAATATTTTATTCATGCACCAAGATCTAGAATGACCCAATATTTTGTTATAAATAGAAGGGTTCATTTGTCACCTTTTGTTGCCTATTGGATCACTCTGGATCTATACTCTTGTTCTGACTTTGAGCCATTATCATTTTCAAATTTTCCATCATTCCACTTTGTGAGCTCCCTTTGAGTTCTATGTTTGTCTGGGTTTTCTACACCAAAAAGAGAGAGAAATTCTAGATCTGAAGTGCTGAGGACTTTCAAGAACCCATCCCATTGAGGAGAATTGGAAACACCTTTCTTGTTTTCCTCTTAGGTGCCCTTTAATATAAAAAATTCTTTCAAAAATATTGTTCTGGCCTTGTCTATTGGATGCATGGAGAAAAACCTTATTTTCACTGCTTAATGTGTTTTTATGCATAGATATGGATTTGTGCAGTTTTGTCTTGAACAACTAACTGTAGATTTGAAGATTTTGGCAGCCATAATTGATGTTAGGGCTATTTTTTATGTGTAGCTAAATTGGTCTTTTTCTAACAAAAGATTCATACTAACAAATTCCATTTTTGGTTTTTTGGCCACGTCATTAAAATCAAACACTTCTTCTAAGGGTGCAAGTCCTCTGGGTATGGTGTCATTTTCAAAGTGTAAGACTTCAAGCTCTCTTTGGTCTAGGTCCACACATGTTTCAGCTTCATATGGATGATTAATCAAGTTTATATATGTTAGAGAAGGTAAATCTGGTTCCTGGTATTCATTTTTGTCAAGACTTCTTTCTTCATGTTCTAAGTTTGTTTTAGTCATTTCAAACTCATTTCTAGATTGCAAAAAATCATCAATTTGTTCATCATCTTTGAATATTTGCCAATGGTCAATGTTGTCCAACACTATAGGACGATGTTTGACTTGGATACTATATTGTTTGTTTACAAATAGTATTTGGCAATTGCTTGCGGCAAAAGCGAGCTCATTGGCTAGGCTATTTTGAGTCCTAGGAATATAAGTGAGTTCATATATTTCGAAGGTTTTAAGGATGTCTAATGATGCATTCTTGTATTCTCTCAGTCTTGAGTTTTTGGCCGATTTTTCACCTTTGATTTGTCTAATTACAAGTTCTGAATCTCCTTGGGTTGATATCTTCTTAGCGCCTAAGTATTTAAGTAAGTGCAGACCAAGGAGAAGGGCCTCATGTTTCGCAATGTTATTGGTACATTGGAATTCTAATCTGAAAGAATGACCTTCATTAGTATTGTGTATCCAGATGCCAGCCCCTGAACCAGTTTTTCCACAGGAACCAACAAAGCTTATACTCCAAAGAGTTTCCTTTTCATGCATGTTACTAAGCTATTTTTTAGGTTTCTTAGATTTTTGATCATCAATTTCTTTATCTGGGGATGAGTAATGTTTTTCTGATGGTTTGAATCCTTCTTCATTTCCTTTTATCTTCTCATTAATATCACTTTCATTTTATAAGATAAAAGAATATAAATTGGAATGAATGGAATAAACTTGAGTATTGTTTGGCCTATCTAGGTTGCTTACCATATATTTCATGTGAATTTCTCGGTACAAACTCCTAGTTTGGTTAAAGACTGGGATGGTAGCAAATGACATGTCCATTTGGAGGCTACCTCGTATTTTGGCGGCCCATGATCTTGATAATAGCATTCCATATTTAGGAGGAATATCGGCCACCACTACGTCCATGACTAGGCTTTTAGCCGGTATTTGTGTTAGAGTGAAACACAGGTTCTTTATTAGGCCTAAGCATTTGACCCTACTTGAATCGAATGAGTACAAGTCTTTGTAAGGTTTAGTTACCTCTAGGCCCAAACTCTCCATGACTACTTTAGGCATGAGTTTATGGGAAGCATCGAAATCTAACATGGCGTTATGTAATATCTGGTCGTGAATATTCAGACTAATGTAAAAAGGAAGAGTGGTTCCCTCTTGATATTTTCCTTCTATTTTTTGTCCAAACAACACCTCAAGGGTATCATCAGCTAGGTGTAAAGTATCTGCATCATTTCCTATGTTTAGGACCTTTATCATTTGAGATTTGTATGAGCTTTGGGAAATAAGTTCAGTGAGAGGCATGGTGATCTTAATTTTGGTGATTTCCCCTTCAAAACTGAAGGATACTTGTAGTTTAGATATATTTGCTTTAGTTTTCTTAGCCATGAATTTATCTCTTTTCTTAATTTGCTGATTTTGATTTGGGGTTTTTTTCAATACAATTGTTTCGGGGATCTAGTAGAGGTGCTAGGATAGTTGGGATCAAGGCTTGCCTGGCTAGTTTTGTCTTTGTTTTGGTCAGTTCTCTTAGCCATGATTTTGTTACTATCTGCTGTTCTTTTAAGAATGGTATCGGGGGCTTTTGTAACAGCAGTGTCTAAGCTACCTTTCTTAGAGTTGTCTTGGTTTTTCTTACTCCTAAGATCATATTGCCTTTGAACTCCCATTATGGAGTTTTGTAATCCTATTTTAAGATCTTTGGGGTCCTCATAATTTGTTTCATTTTGGTTTGAGGAGAAGAAAACTTGTTCTTATTTTGTGAGGAAAACCTCACCCTCACTATCAGAACCTATCAAGTTTAAGTGATTTTCATCAAGTGGTTCCATATCTCTTTCTACCTCATCAACATAGTTTTCTTGGAAAGGTGGCCTGATCTGTTGGTAATTTTCCCTTGTTTTGATTTGAGGCGGGTCTCTTCTAAAGTTTTGGTTCCAATTTCTGTTTTGAGGATTTGGCTGGTTGTCGCTAAGTGGTGCTTTTTCATTTATATTTATTCTTTCCAACATTCTCTCCATGTTTCTAACCAGGTTGTCTATTCTGGGATCTAAGGAGGAAATTGAAGGCATGGCCTCATCTCGATATGTGACTTTCTTTTCTGATCTCATCCTAGCTCTCTTCTCAGCTAGGTTGGCTTCAACACTAATAGCTACCTTTTGCATTTCTTCTAAAGTTGCGGGGTCTCTTTCGCTTAGTTGGTATGTCATATTTGGATTGAAACCTTTGAGAAATTTTTCTTGTGCTAAGCCAAGTAGAGGTTTCATGTTAGGTGGAAGGGCGTTATAGACACTTTTGAACCTAGTGCAATAGTCCTGAACACTTTCCCCCATATTACTTTTAAGATTGTTATATTCAGAAAGGATTTGGATGGGGTTCTTCCTGATTTCCCACCTGTTTATGAAAGTTTGGTAAAGTGTTGGGAGATCATGTATACTGTTAGGTGTTAAGTTTTTAAACCACTTCTTGGCTTCTCTGCCTAGGCTTTGGGCAAACATTCTCATTCTTATGGTCTCATCTTCTATTTCCATGTATTCAAAGGAATCATTTATTCTATCTACATGCTGTTGGGCTGTAGCAGACTCAACTTCGATGAAGTGTGGGATTCAGGATTGGTAATAATTTTGCAAAGGTACCAAAGGCTGTGGTAACACTAAGGGCGCATACCAAGCTTCCATGATGGGAGCTGATGGTAGATTTACAGTATGAGGATTTGTAGTATGGGATGAGGTGATTTTCACAATGGTGTTTTGAATGGGTGTGGTGGAGGTACTTGGACTTGTAGACTGATTGTGAGAAAATTTGGGGTGATAAGAGCCAAAGTGGTGGAGAAGATGAAAATTAGGAGGTGTAGTGGGTGAGGCTTCTTGTTGGGTGAGTTATATTCTTTCCACGACTAGCCCAACGCGCTTTACGTTGCGCCGGGCGCAGCAGGGGGGTCACAAGGGGGGAGGCAGCGCCCCGGAATTTTTTTTTTTGGTGTGCGGTCCCACTCATAGGCGGACCCACCCATGTTTTGTGCATGAGTTTGCACATGGTTTTGGGGTACGATGGTTTTTCGGCCCCTGGTATTTTGTAGATCCGGTCAAGGGAACTACGGTTATTTTCTAATCCAGGGTTAATGGATTGGGGTTTATGTATGCTTCGGCATGTATATATATGTGTGTTGTAACACTAAAAGGAATATAATGAAAAATGAAGCTGGTCGTCCTGATTTGGGATCCAGGGGAAAATCTCTGTGTTTATCTGTTTTATGTTTTATGCTCTCACTATTGTTTATTTTCTATTATAAGATTCGTGTGTAGATAATTTCTGTTAAGGGTTAAAACCTACATTTGGTATCGGAGCTGTTTCGGCTTCAAGGGGATGCCTTTGATGCTGAGGTTTTTTTGCTCGGGCCTGCGGTAGACCCGGTTCAGTGGGAGATCTATGGGATCGATTCTTGCGGTGAAAGAAGATGGTGAGCGGTGGAAAGATAGAGATCGAGAAATTTAATGGTCAGAGTTTTGAGTTGTGGAAGCTCAAGATGGAGGATTTTATGGTGCATAAAGATCAGTGGATCGCGGTATATCCAGGTACTAAACCAACGACAATGTTAGATGAAGACTGGAAGAAACTGGATTGGAAGGCTAAGAGCACAATATGGTTGTGTGTCTCAGATTCATTATTGTTGAATGTTTCTGGGGAAGCTACATCGAAGAATTTGTGGGAAAGACTTGGGACTTTGTACCAATCTGTTATGGCCAGCAACAACCCCCCCTTTTTATTCAGTATTATCAATAATGCTAAATAAATGGGGACCCTTATTCAGAAAAATTTAAAAAAAAATTTCTTTTTTAGAACTTGTTTTTCCTTTCTTCAATAAAACTTACTATCATAAACTTAGGAAGGTATTCCTTGAAAAATCTTAAAAAAAACTTAAATTTTTATGATAGTATAGAATAAAATCACTCTTTAAGGAATATTGCATCGCAAAAAGGTAATAAATGCCTCTTTATGAGCGGAACACTAAAAATTGCGAGATCGCGATGCAAAAATATGCACTATAAGAACATTCATCGCATCACATGCTTAGAATGTCATATATTATGCTAAAAAACCTCAAACCGCCGATGCACAATAACATATATCGAAAATCGCATGTCGCAGAAAATATGTTAACGAATGTTTGTCATATTTTATGTCTTGCGATTTTGCGATGTTGCGATATAGCGATTTCACGATGTTACAATATTGCGCTATTACAATTTCACGAGATTGCGATCTGCGATATTGCGATTTTGTGATATTGCGAAGAAAATCGTAGATCGCATTATCGCAGATCCTTAAGGCTCATTGTACAAAAAATCTTTCCATAAATCGAAACCCGTTATGCGCTTTAATGTTAAATTAATGAATTGGTTGTCATTCATTAATGAAAAATGGTTTCGTTCTGATCAAAGGGTTATTTCACGTAAGGTGGTATATTTTATACGTCTTCAGCATTTAAAACTTTCCCGTCACCTTTTTTCTATCATTATTCTCACTTAATTCGTGAAATATAGGAGCGAAGAACTAAGAACTATACAAAGCAGTATTCAGAGTAAAATGGGAAAGAAAGACAAGGCTCCAAGTTCTGAAGATAAAGAGATGACGCCCTTATACACAAACACCGCCTGTAAAAAAGACGCTGGTATCACTACTTGGGAGGGCTTGTATAATCTACTTGAAGAAGAGAACCCCAGAGTAATGGAATTTAAAGCTAATGCAGGCCTGCATGGGTCTTCTGATGCATCCATTACAGAGTTAGCTTGTTCATTCTTGCACCGAGTAGCAGCAAGACCTAGAATTCTTCCATACACAGACATGGTTAAATGGGTACTCGGCAGTACTGATATTACAAACAGACAGTTTAAGACTCAGGGTCAAGAGCTCATTGGCTCATTCACTCCACAAGATTTGAGGCTCATGTATCATTTGCCAGAGCCACATGCGACTTATAACAAACAGTTCATGGAGAAGTTTGCCAAAGAAAATGAAAACCTGGCAGATTGCACCAAGGAATGGTCCAGGAGAGATGAACCACTGAAGAAAGATAAACACGATATGTATAGTATTGGTTCTCTCACTTCTCCATATTGCTTTGCTGTTGCTATGCTCTGTAGGCTTTTTGGAAAGCCTGACATTAATAAGTTTTCGCCTGAATGGCTACCGTTATTCAATGCTGCTGTTAATGCTACTATTATGGATTGGGCTAAGATATTATTAGACAACTTAGCCACGACTATTTTGAATTATCAGTCTAAGAGAACTGTTTCTCAGAGGATTTATCCTCCTTTTTATTTATCTGCTTATGTGATGTATTCAATCTGTTTTGTTTCTAAGTTTTCGTTAATGGGTTGGAAATGGAAAACTCAAAATACCCTACCCATTCATGTTTATCACAAAGAGTTGTGGGATTCAGATTTCATTCCATATTTTTACAAGATTTTCCATGGCATCATGTTGCCCCTGTACAGAATATTGTATGATAAAGATGCTCCAAGTTTTTCTCCTGAAGCAGAGGTAGACATCCTACCTGTTGCGAGATGGTTTGGAGAAGAATTTTTTACATATGTTAGGGTTTTTGGAAGTTTTTCTTCCCCTCATGTTTTACCATTGTATGTTCCAGATAAACTCATCGCCCAAGAAATTGCTTATCAAACCTGCGGAGAAGGAGGTTTGACTAAAGAGTTGAAAGACAAGAAGAAGGCTATCTGGCCTCAATTTCTTGTGGCCTGTGGGGCCTTTTCATTATTTGATGTTGGTCATGCATTTAAAGAAGTAAACAATATTACATGTTTACATTTGTTCAAGTTTCCAAGAAGACCATTCAATCCACATGATATTGTTAAAAATTTCACTGTTGTAGTCAAGATAAGAGTGTTTTCTAAAGAAGAATATTTGTTTGATGACATGTTCCAAGAAAAAGGCACACTTAAAGAAATTCTACATTTGACTCAAATACGTTTTCCTTCAGTAGAGTTTCAAGAATTCACAATATACAGATAAAGAAGGTTAACTACTATCCCTCTGGATAAATTGCGCTTGGAACCCATAAAGGAACCAAATCCTAGTGTCAGTCTCAGTAGAAGTTCAGGTAAAAACAGATCTAAGTCAAAGTCCGGAAGAGAAACCTCTGAACACTCTAAAAGTGAAGGGTCAGTAAGAGATACTGCCCAATCTAAAGAACTCTCACAACAACAGATTTCAACCTCTCCACAGTTAAATATTCCCCCTCTCATTGTACATAAATCATCAGTCAGAATTGAATTGGATAAGAAATGGGAAACATTCAATGATTTGATTAATATTGAAGCACAAAACACACAGACACCTGTGAGAAATGTACAGACAACAGTAAATATAGTCACAGGAGTAACTACCAATGTCTCAGAGGCAGAACATATTCCTATAACCCCATCCTCTGAACTCATGCTCAAGATAGAGGAAATTCCTCCTCTTGATGTATTCTATAGTCCACAACACAAGGTAGTGGTAAGAAGATAGAGGAAGAAAATGAAATTGGAAAATTTTCTCTCTCATGATGCAGAACACCTAGATGTTCTATGGCAAGATCCTACTACTGATCCAATTGAAAATCTCTCTAAATTATCTTAGATCATAGGAGCTTATGCCTCTGCAGCCATTGAAAAAGCATCTGAGGTACGACAATTATTGAATGAGAAAGAAGATCAGGTACAGGTCTTGCAAAAACAACTGCAAGAAGCCAATGCTAACAGTGAAGCTCAGAAACAACTTGAAAAATTACAACAATATTTTCAACAAATGCAGATTGGATATTAGAACAGTTTGGTCGAAAAAGAGAAACAACTACAAGTTATGCGAGAAATGCACAAAGATGATCCCAAGCTCATAGAATTTATCACAGAGTCTATTTCCTTAAATTACCAACTACTGCAACAATAAGAAATATTATGCCAAAGAATAACAGAATGGAACTCTTATTGTGAAGAAAGTGATAAAATCACTAATCATGTCGTAGATTTACGACATGATTATGATTTAACTGAAAAAAGAGTTAATGACTATTTGGCTTGGCAAGAAATAGAGGAAGGGAAAAAGGCAGGTGCACCTATAATCAATGAAAATCACAAAGACAAATTTTTTAATAATTGGGATGCACAGGTCAAGAAAGTAGAGCAAGCGACAGAAGAAGCAGCCACAACAGCCAACAATATTATTGATTGTGTACATGAAAATTTACACAAGGAAAATATGATCTTTGAAACTACTCCAGGATACCTACCAAAAGCACAACAACTGCAAACAGACTGGAAACAGAAGGTCCAAGAAAAGGCATAATTGATTAAAGGATTAACAAAGTTAAATTGGGATTCTTAATGGACATGTCTGGTAAAACCACACAGCCAGTGTATGACTCTCAAATGTATCATTAATTCTGCTAAGAAGATAGCACCAACTCTTGTCGATTCCATTTTCACAGGACAGTTAAAGTCTGAAGTCGGCTAGCCTATTCTTCTCAGATCAATGCTGAATGCTTGCAATTCCAAAGTACAGATTCACAATTAGTTAGTTGTTAAATTTTAATTTTAGATTTAGTACTAGTTTTACTTTATTTTTGCCTAAAAAGAGGATGGCCATTTAAACCGTATCCTACATTTTTGTAATAAATTATTTTTAGATTTAGTTAGTAGTATTTAAACCCTTCTTATGCATTTAGAGAAAGGTCCTAAAATTTGTCAAAAAATTGTCCTTAGAACATGCACTTCTGCACCCTCAGAGGAGTTTTTGATGAATGAATGGAACATGATTTATTGATATCTGCGTTTAATGTCTACTACTGATGTTGCACTTCTATACTCTTAGTGGATGTTGGATTAAGAAGAGATAAGTCATTATTTCTTGAAGCTCATGAGTAGAACTAGTTATAAATGGTACTTTTATCTCTTAACTATTTCTGCCTTTATGTTAAAGTGATATTCATGTTCAGTTGTTTATATATTGATGCTTGAATGCTTGAGTTATCATTTGGCACTTTTGTACGGTGATAGCTATTTATTTATGCTTAATTTATGAATAGCTTATTATGCGATATGTTTCTCACAACTGTTTCGTCTAACTTTTTATACGAAATAGTTTATCTTTATTGAATTCTTTTCTTATAATAGTTGAATGATCTTTATTACCAATTGTTATCTAAAATCATTTTAGATCGCATAAATAGAAAGATTACATCCTGGGTTAGTTTAGAATTAGATATTTCTGTTTAATTAGAATACAATTTGCATGTTATTAGATTAGAAATAGAATAAAAGCATTTCAATTATGAACTTTTTAGAAAGGAAATATCAATTCTCAACACACGCACACATATTGGGAGACTGGTCCCATTATCCCCAGTCAGACCCACTACACCAAACGGAAAAGGAATTGCTAACCAAGGTCTGGACTAGGTGGGTATCCCGCTTGTTGTAGACCCTATTTTCAGGGCTTCAACACATTTGGCGCTAGAAGGAGGGCACCGAACTATGAATGGCAAGTAAGTCAAAATCTAAATACCATTCTGAGAGTAAATCGCCCTCATCATCTCCCCCGACTTCTCCATCGCATTCAGAATTTTTAAATCTAGAACCAGAAGTCGAAAGAATAACAGACACTGCCACAAACCCTGACTTTTCAGAAGAATCTGTTATTGAACCTCCTGAAGTTGAATCTTTGATTCATAAACTTCAGCGATTCTCAATATCACCTCAAAGATCTGATAAATCTCAAGGAAGTGTGACTTCGCAATATAATCTTGTTCATCCTCTTACCAGATTACAAAGCGAAAATCTTGGCATTCAGCCAACTGAGTTACCTCTACCTACAAGGAAGAGAGCAAGGAAATCCCCTAAAGTGTCTGATAGTGAGACACTTTCATCATCATCATCCATCTCAACCTCTTCATTGCGAAGCCAACCATCCACCCCTCCACTTCATACTATTGTCCGTTAGTCCTTCCACATCTTCTTCTCAAACATCTGGAATCATAATATCCTCATCTTCCCAATCGCAAGGATCATATTTTGTTCTTTCCTCTGTTAGTAGTTCAGCGATGACCCAAATGCCATGGAATAACCCAGGGGCAGTCTTAATGCCTGCACCCTTGAGTCAATTACCATCCCATCCTGAAAAATGGCTACCTAAGTTTAATCTTGAAGCAGGCATGCTAGCAGAAGAACATATAAACAACTTTATGCTATCCATAAATCTCAATGGAGCCACTAATGAAGATGCTGTTTTCTGAATTTTTCCCTATACTCTTCAAGGAGCAGCCGGATCATGGTATTTCTCATTACCATCTGGATCTATCACTAGTTGGGATATCTTCCAAGATCAATTTTTGACTAAGTTTGGTGATGAAAGGTCTACAACGACATTGATCAATGACCTGTCTAATCTTAGAGCTGAGTCAAAAGAGCCTATCAAGGATTTTAATTCACGTTTCAATAAATTGTTAAATAAAATTCCTACTGCCTCCAAGCCTAGTGAAGAAGTGCAAAGTGAATGGTACATCTCATCTTTACCATCAAACATAGCAATCTTCGTTGATAGGGCTAATAAAACAACTTTAGCTGACAATATGAAGGAACCAATAGCGGTAGAGAAACACATTATTGCTCTGGAAACGAAAAATGCGATAGAAGAACGAAAATCCAAAAAGGTTACTTTTAAAGAAGACCCCAAGAAAAAACAATAGAAAGATCCATTTGATTTAGAAGGATTGCAGAAAGTTTTGAAAACCATGTCCAAAGAAATGGTTGACATTAAGAAACAAGTGGCAGAAACATCTTCTAAAAAATATTTCAAGCCTTTCAGAATAAAACCTTCAACTAATTCAAAATCACCAAATGCTATTACAAATGCTGAATCAGAAGAAGAATAAGAGGACATTGCTACTGAATATGAAGGATGGAAAGCCAAGATTATTTTCCCCTGAATTCAGGACATTGCTATCTGAGCTCAATAGGTTATCAATGTCCTCAGATTATTTTCCCCTGAATTCAGGGAATTGTGGAAAAAGTTGTATAACCTGAGGATGAAGGATGGAGACTCGGTGACAGAGCATCTGAACGCCTTCAATACTGTGGTAAGTCAACTGTCATCTGTTGATATTAAAATCTTAGATGAAGATAAGTGCATCAGTTTGTTGTGTTCTCTACCAGACTCGTGGGACAGTCTGGTTATTGCAATAGGTAGCAATACAACTACCTTGAATTTTGATGACATTGTCTCAGCCTTGCTGTCAGAGGAAATGAGACGGAGAAATATGGAGGGTCAGAATGGAGATGCCTTATCTGTACGAGGAAGGTCCCAAAACAAAAACAAGAATAAGGTTTCGAGTGGGAGATCCAAATCTAGAGGGAGATCTAAATCTCCTGGAAAGTTTGTAAAGGTATGTTGGAAATGCGGAAAGGAAGGGCACTACAAAAAGGACTGCAGATCTAAAGCTCCTGAGAAAGGAAAGGGATCTGATGATGCTCCTTCTGCAGAGGCAAAAACCACCTCGGATGAAGATGGGGATGTGTATTTGGCTTCTTCTTCAAATACACATGTAGATCATGAGTCATGGTTGATTGACTCAGGTGCGTCCTTTCACTTCACTCCCCATAGGGAGTGGTTCTGCGAGTATGAGAAATATGATGGTGGTGATGTCTTCCTAAGGGATGATAGGAAGGCCAAAATCATCGGACGTGGAAAGGTCAAGTTGAAGCTACAAGGTGGAAGGATTAGAACACTTCCTGGTGTTATTCATATTCCTGCATTGGCTAGAAATATGATTTCTGTAAGCAAGATGGATGATGCAGGTGTAAAAACAGTGTTCGAGAAAGATGCCTGCAAGATGGTTCAGGGAGCACTGGTATTAATGCGGGGAGTTCAGAATGGAACTCTGTAAAAGCTACAAGGTAGCACTGTTATTGATGGGTGTAATAGTTATGTGGTTCTTGAAAGTGGAGCGGAAAGCCTAGCTATCTCTGAAGAAAATACCATGCTATGGCATCAAAGGATTGGACATATTGGAGAGAAGGGCCTTCGAATACTGCATAGAAATGGCATGGTAGAAGGTATGTATAATGTATCTCTGGATTTCGATTTCTGTGAACATTGTATATATGGGAAGCAAAATCGGGTGAGTTTTGCTTCTGGTGCTAAGAGGGCAAACAAGATATTAGAACTTGTGCACAGTGATGTGTTTGGACCTGTGTCAGTTCCATCACTGGGAAAGTCTGTGTACTATGTTTCATTCATAGATGACTTCTCAAGGAATACATGGATATATTTCTTGAGGAATAAATCTAAATTATTTGAAAAATTTAAAGAATTTAAGGCTCTGGTGGAAAACCAGACAGAGAAGAAGATAAAGGCGCTGAGGACAGATAATGGTGGGGAGTTCTGCAAGAAGAAATTCGAAGAGTTCTGTAAGAAGTGTGGTATAGCACGACAAAAGACTACTCCATACAAACCTCAACAAAACGGAGCTGTAGAAAGAATGAATAGAACGCTGATGGAAAAGGAAAGAAGCATGCTCAGTGGTACTGGGTTAGGACAATAATTCTGGGCAGAGGCAGTGGAGACTGCATGTTACTTAGTTAACAGATCACCTTCATCAGCGTTGGAGGATAAGACTCCACATGAGGTATGGATTGGTAAGAAAACCTCTCTTTCACATCTAAGGGTATTTGGATGTGATGCATATGTACATGTTCCAAAGGAGAAAAGGACCAAGTTGGATAATAAATCTGAAAGGTGCATCTTTATTAGGTATAAGGATGGTTTAAAAGGTTACAAGCTTTGGAACCCGGAAACAAGGAAGGTTGTGTACAACCAAGATGTGGTGTTTAGAGAGGTGAAATATGTTGTTAAACATGAAATAATACCAAAGGAACCTAAGAAGATAGAGTTTGAGCTAAAGGAGGATGAATCAGACTCTACAACAGAGGAAGATTCAAAAGAGGAAGAGCCACAAACCCCAGCTTTGAGAAGATCAATTCGGGAAAGAAGGCAGCCAGAAAGGTATAGTCCATCTGCTTTTTGTTTAGTTTTTTCCTTAACTATAACTGATGATGATCCCAAAAATGTTAGGGAGGTAGTAGATTCAGAGGATGGAAAACTCTGGAAGGAGGCCATGGTTGATGAAATGGCATCCTTGCATAAAAATTAGGCATGGGATATGGTGGAGTTGCCGGCTGGAAGGAAGGCCATCGGGAGAAAATGGGTGTTTAAGAAGAAGATGAATGTAGAAGGCAAGGTGGAGAAATACAAAGCTCGATTGGTAGCAAAAGGTTATTCCCAAGTGTCGGGAATTGATTTTGGTGATATTTTTTCTCCTGTTGCCAAAGTTACTTCTATTAGATTAATTTTATCTGTTGCTGCTGCATTTGATTTTTAGATAGAACAGATGGATGTGAAGACAAAAATTCTTCACAGGAATCTAGAAGAGGAGATCTACATGAAGCAACCTGAAGAAGCAAGAACTGGTGTGCAGGTTGAAGAAGTCTATGTATGGGTTAAAACAGTCACCAAGGATGTGGTATCAGAAATTTGATACCTATATACGGGGACTTGGCTTCACCAGAAGCAAGGAGGATCACTCTGTTTATTTTAAATTAATTGGTGACCATGTTATTTATTTGGTCTTGTATGTGGATGATACGTTTTTGATTGGAAATGACAAAGAAATTATCCAAGATTTGAAGACCCAGCTGTTCTCCAAATTCGACATGAAGGATCTTGGTGCTGCAAACTATATTTTGGGCATGGAAATTAAAAGAGATCGGGCAAAGAGGAAGCTTTGGTTAAACCAGAGGAATTATGTCGAGACTATACTGCAGAGGTTCAATATGCAGGATAGTAAACCGGTGAATGTTCCTATTCCTGTAGGTATAAAGTTATCTGCTGAACAATGTCCCAAGACACAAGAAGAAGAGGAGGATATGTCACATGTTCCCTATGCAAGTGCAGTGGGTAGCCTGATGTATGCAATGGTTTGTACTAGACCAGACATTGCACATGAAGTGGGAGTATTGAGCAGGTTTATGTCAAACCCAGGGAAGGAGCATTGGACAGCAGTGAAGCGGGTTTTCAGATATTTACATGGAACTAGTGATTATGGCTTGTGCTACCAGGGAAGACCTAGATTGGAAAGAATGTTGGACATTCGTGGTTTTGTTGATGCAGACTGGGCTGGAGATTTGGACCAAAGAAGATCTACAAGTGGGTATGTGTTTAGCCTATTTGGAGGCACAGTCAGTTGGATGAGTAAAAGACAGTCTGTAGTGGCTCTTTCAACTACAGAGGCAGAATACATAGCAGCCACTCATGCAAGCAAGGAAGCAGTTTGGTTGCAGAGATTGTGTTCAAGTATGGGGTTGGTACAACAAGCTATAAGGATGGACTGTGATAGCCAAAGTGCAATTTTCTTGGCTAAGAACCCTGCTTATCATTCAAAGACAAAGCACATTGATGTTCAATATCACTTTGTTAGAGATATGGTTGAGGCTAAAAGGGTGTTGCTTGTAAAGGTGGACACTTTGAAGAATGTTGCAGATGAATTGACGAAGTCTGTGAGCAATCAGAAGTTTTCTTGGTGTAGAGAAACAATGGGTGTTGAAGAATTGGCCCAATGACTAAGCTCTCCTGTGGCCCCCTGTGGAAAGAAAAAAACAAGTGGGAGAATGTTGGGTATGTGCTATATTCTTTCCATGAATAGCCCCACGCATTATACGTTGCACCGGGCGCAGCAGGGGTGTCACAAGGGGGGAGGCAACCCCCACTGTTGGGGTCCGGGGCAGTGCCCCGACAATTTTTTTTTGGTGTGCGGTCCCACTCATAGGCGGACCCACCCATGTTTTGTGCATGATTTTACACATTGTTTTGGGGTACGATGGTTTTTCGGCCCCTGGTATTTTGTAGATCCGGTCAAGGGAACTACGATTATGTTCTAATCCAGGGTTAATGGATTGGGGTTTATGTATGCTTCGACATGTATATATATGTGTGTTGTAACACTAAAGGAATATAATGAAAAATCAAGTTGGTCGTCCCGATTTGGGATCCAGGGGAAAATCTCTGTGTTTATCTGTTTTATGTTTTATGCTCTCACTATTGTTTATTTTCTGTTATAAGATTCGTGTGTAGATAATTTCTGTTTAGGGTTAAAACCTACACTTCTCTGCTAGGACTCTGTTGCAAATCTAAGGGCTCAAGATCGGAAAGGTTGGTTTTACTTTGTGACTTGTTTCTAAAAAGGGTTTTTGCTGAACACAAGTCAAACTAAGAATTTGGCAAGGATGTAAGATGTTTGGGTACAGAGCTTGCTTTCTGAATGGTCCTATCGGTAGCTAATTTACCAGTTTCAGAAGTTTTCCACAAAATATTTTCTGGGTCATCAACTATGATAGGAGGATTTGGGTTTGGGTGAGATCTGGTATTAATTCTTGTTGGCGAAGAAACAGGTCTCGCAGGCAAGACCCAGGTTCATAGGTTGGGGCCAACAAGGGTATCTGCTGTAGTCTAGAACCACGCCGGCATTGTCACCCTACTTTGGAGAGCAGAGAGTCTCACCAGTGGCGTGCCGCGATCGCATGCAGAAGGGGAATAGATCAATAGTGATGGAGGGATCCGCAACTCATGGGTAATATAGAATTGATTGCATAAACATCATTATATCCGCAAGAACATTCAGAAGATCGAATAGGATTAAGCAAATAAAATTTTAAGACATCACAAACATCCTGCATGCATGTAACACATAGAATAAGATAGCAACCTGCAAGTATATTGATAATCTTCAACCAAATCCATAGTTACATCGCTTTCGCAGCAAGAGCTTTACAAGTCTGTCACAGACGTCTTATAGGACAGAAAGATAGATAAGAGAAGCCTAGGAACTACAGAGATATCATGCTCGGAATAGATTTCCTCTGCAGCATCTGCTCAATCCTTTTCGGTTGCTCTGCATTCGTCCCTTCTTTTGGCCGGGTGATGGCTATTTATTCACCCGCCATCGCAACTGCTAGTTCCTATTGCATTCTTCTTCAACTGCTTCCGGCTTCTCTCTTGTTGTCTATGAGTTCTGATCTTTGTCTTCTACTATCTCTTCTCTTCGTCTGCACTTATGCTTCTACTTTCTTCAGCTATCTCCTGTTTCCTCGCAACCTTGGTAGCTCCGCTACTCACCGTAGTTGCGACTTGGTTGCGACTGCCATGTGTCGTTCCACAACCCAAAAATCTGTTCTTTCTTCAAAATTATAAACATTCAAAACAAGTGTTCAAAACAAGGGCCCTAATAGGCCCTGACCACAGTTCCTTGACTCGTCTCGAGTCAATCACAAATCACTGTCTCTATCTCCATTTCCCCACTGGACCCAGTGCCCTGTTATTGCTATGCGCCTTTAGCCTGCTATCCAAACAAGGGCCCCAACTCCGGGACTTTGCTGAACGATGTAGCCTTAAGCTCATTGAAGGTCGTCACAACTTGCTTCCACCCCTGTAACAATGAATCTGTCTCTTCGGCAATCTTGGTGATAACTGCCTCCTCTACATGCGCCGGTATAGTCCCGAACACCGTGCCGATTTGGGTTTCACCTCGGCAGTGAGCTACTGCATTGTCCTGGCGTTGCATTGGAGGGGCAGGAGGAGCTCACGAATTACTTGTTTGGCCATTGCTGAGTTGGCCTCTATTTTCTTAATATGCACCTCTAGAGCATACGCCTAGGCGTATAACTAGTCCAACCGCGTGAGGTCCCTGGCCTCTTGGATGTCCCTTGAAATTTGCTGTAGCTGTGCTGAAATCGGCTGTGTTTTCACTGTAAGGGTCATTGAGCACTCATGAAGACCCTTCAGGAGGTCGTAAGCATCGTGCGCTGCAGAGTTGAGAGTTTCCTACATCTGGCTGACCTGGCCCTACCTTTCTGCAATTTGTGCTGTATAAACTACCTCTGGATCGGGCAGTGCTGGCCGCACTGCTAACGCTGCATGAAGCTCCACATTTTCCTTGTGGAAGCCATTGAGTGCGAACTGGAGGTGGAGGGCCTGTTCTATGATACTCGTCTCTATTACATCTGTAGGCAGCTGAGTGTAATGAGCCTCGATGACTGGCCATAACTCGGAAAACACCTTGGCGACTTCGTTGATCTGACCTTGCAACTACCCTTGTGTGGTTATGAGATGTTCACGCTGTTCAGTAAGCGCGGTGATCATCGCACCTCTGCTGTAGTTCAGAATGAAGCCTTTCGGCCTGTTGGGCTGCCCTCTGGATAAAGAGGTACAGCTGAGCTGTACCCCGTGTTTCTAAATTGGCGACCCCCAAAGTGCTTTGGTCCAGCCGCCTTTCCTACAAGGGTTGCCCACTGGCAACTGATTGAGTAGAGTGCTCTGGAGGGGATGGCGGCGGGGTCGAATGAGGCGCTGAGTCAACCATATTCAAGTCCGGCCACTCCTGTTGATCTGTATGGACAGTCTGTGGAGGTACAATAGGCTCAGGCTAAGCCCCAACTGAGTCGGAAAAAATTTGTGCCATTTGTGTAATGATATCATACAAAGAAACTTGGGGTTCCCCAGTGGGGTCGATCGGTGGTACTTCAGATACAGTACTGGAGTCAACCTCGGCCCCGTGGTCCCCATTAAGGAGTTCTCAGATGATTGGGTCTAACACGGTGGCAGATGAATTGGATGGAGCGGATGAAGTGGTAGGTGGAGGTGGAACGGTGCGTGGTGGTGGAAGTCAAATGTTGATGAACTTGGAGGGGTCAATGGGTGGTTCTTCCTGTATCGGCACCCCTGGAATCGGTGGCCGTGGTGGATCCTCCTCAGTGAGGTCCACCACTGAACTCGCTTTGAGGTTTCAGGCCCGCTTGGCCTGAGGAGATTCTAAAAGGTCAGTAGACTTGCTCTTCTCCCCCATCGGGGTCATCATCGGGCTTGGAGAAGTAAACAAAATAGTAGGGATGGGGGAGGTGAGGGAAGTTGTGTGGGGACGTGATGTAGAGTGAGAAAGATGGAACTTGGAAAGCAAAGGAAAAGGAATGACACCGCTTGAGATGACCTTGGTCGCCCCATTAAAACTGCGTACCTTAGTGTTTAAGTGGTGGATGAGGGGGACAAGCTGCACAGTGGAGTCCGGTTGTGCCACCTCTACATCCATCTCGGCAGGCCATTGCTGCGGTAGCATCTGATCAAAGTTGTAAGTGGGTACCCCATTATGGATTTCCATCACGACCCCCAGCCACGAACAGAATTCATTGTGGAAAGCGGTATCTTCAAGCTGGAACTTCAGCGGCCACATGTGAAAGGTGTCCTCTGGCACACAGGTAGGTCGGAGGTAAGTATGGCTGTGGCTGACCCCAAACCATACTTGCTCACTGTACTCATCTAGCAGGTTCCTGGGCACCCTTTGCTAGCTAGTTACCACATCCGTCATTAAACCATGCCTCTGCATTAACTTGTTTGGTGCTGGGATCACCCAACACCTTCCACGGGATGTACTTCATGGCTAGAGGCTGGCCCTCTGTTATTTCCACTGGTAACCTGATGAGGGGAGTGTGCCACTTCCACATGGAAAATGCAACTATCAAATATATGTAAATGAAGCTTGTAGCCTGCTTGTAGTTTTCTTCGCACGCGTCAAACAACTCCTTCAACAAGAAGGAGCACCATTTCAGCTTGGTGCCCTGAACGCAGTGCTCTGCAATGGAGATAGTATCCAGGGTGCATTCTCCCTTTGTGTAGTGCTTCATTGTTGTACTGGAAATGAGGTAGCATGCGAAATTGATTTCAGGCTTATTGATAAGCTATATCTTTGCTCCCTTCCCTCCCCGTCGCATGCCATATTTGACATAATAGTCAGCATCTCCCGACTTCCTCGCTCACTTGGAAGTAGTCTGACATGCAGTCGAGACATCTGTGCCATTCTGTGAAAGCCCTGTAAGCCAGTGGATATCTTCAGCATGAATGGGAATTTTCTTATTCAACCACAAGGACCCATTCTAGATGCGGCTGAGAAAGAACTTGGTGCACTACATAGCTGGTCCTATGGTCCTGAAGACCGAAAGATTTCTTAAGTTCAGAAGAGAAGATTGCTGTAGGCCCCAGAACTCTGGTAAAATTTTGTTTGCTGAGCGCTCGACTTCTGTGAAGTAATGTTCCATATACACCTGCCAATTGAGTGCCGAGAACTCGACAGAGTCTGAGAGGTTTTCATCTATGAGGGCCGCATTGTCGTATTTCTCGACGAGGGACTCTGTCTTATGAATTCTGCTATCAAGCTCTAGTTCTAGGACTGCTGGGTTGGCTTTCAGCATCTTTGCTCGGCGTTGATACACTTGCAGAATTGGTCTTGGCGTCTTCTCTTGGTGTTGTGTGTCTAGATACTTCTGCTGCTTTGGTTTTGCTTCAATTTCTAATTCTAACTATTCCGACATTCTCGTGCTTTTTTCCATGCAAGTTATGTAATTACCTAGCATGAGTGAGGTTGATGAGACCCCATAACGAGTTAATTCTTGCTGGAATTCTTCTCGGCGATAATCGCGTGATCAATTGCATGCTAAGGTGTATTCTGATAGTTGCTGACGGTGGCATGGGGAAATGGGTGGACATGATGGCTGAGGTTACTGCGAATTATGGAAAAATGATTATTGCGAGGTTACCTCTAATTATGGTAATTTATGCTACAAATATAGACGATCCTATGGACTGACACAAGTAATAATTGAAATGATATAGACTAACATTGACACATTTGCTGATCCTATGGGGATGCCATGCTGGACACGCCCCTCCCCGACCACAATCGGTTGAGGTACGGTCCCCGCAATAGAGCGGTTATTGACAAGCTATGCATGAACAAGAAATAATACCTATGCTCATCTCGGTTGCAGGAGAGTTATTCAACTACAATACTCTACAGTTTCTCTTGGTTGCGAGAGTTATTGATGAAGGGTAAAAGAAACTTATTCCTGGTAGGGTTTCAGGCGTGCGCCATTCACCCACCCAGGTAAAATAGTACCGTCCAGCTGAGCCAACCAAACAGCTTTGGAATCTCTAACCTGAACAATGAAGTAAGGTCCTAACCAGTGCATCTACAGTTTGCCTGGGAACTTCTTAAACTTGCTATCGTATAAAAGGACCTTTCCTCCAACCTGGAACATTTTTTTCTTGATGTGGTGGTCATGCCACGCTTTCTGCTTGTCCTTCTGAACCTTCTGGTGAAATTCGGCCAGAAACCGGGCCTCGTCCAGTTCTTGTAATTCATGGAGGCGCTCCTGTAGCGACTCCTCTTTTGAGAACTTGAGGGATGTGGCAATCAAAAGACTCAGTACGGTGAAATCGGTGGGAATCACAGCTTCCCAACCATACACCAGCTGGAATGATGTCTGATTGGTCAAGTGCTTCACCGTAGTCTAGTAGGCCCATAGTGCTGCTGGTAGCCGCTCATCCCAGTCATCCCGCTGGGCATTGCATATCTTTGTCAAGCCCTTTTCGAGGATTTTATTGAACGCTTCAACAGTTCCATTGGCCTGCGGGTGGTACGGGCTGCTTTTGTGATGTTGAATCATGAATGTGTCCAGCAGCGATTTGACAGTGTCATTAATGAAATGCGTACCCTGATCACTGGTTAAACTTCGCGGGCAGCCAAACCTACTAATGTTGTGTTCAAAGATAAACCGTGATGCCGTATCCACCGTACAGTCCCACACCGCCGCTGCCTTAGCCCACCTGGTGAGGTAGTCGGTTGCGGTAATGATGTACCGGGCCTTGGAATGCTTGTCTATCAGGGCTATGGTGCCTACAAAGTCGACAACCCACTTCTCGAATGGCCGCAACACATGCACCGGGTGTAGCGGGAGCTTGTCCTGGTGAGAAGGCCTCCCCATTTGCTGACAAACATCGCATCTCTTAACAAATGTCTTACAATTGGTGTGGATCGCCGGCAACCATAGGCCAGCTTGGAGCACCTTCCTGGCAGTGGGTTTCGCCCCCATGTGCCCGCCCGCAACGCCGCTGTGGCATTCCCACATTATGGCTTCACGTTCGTGGTCGAGTATACATTTGCACAGAACCTCATCAAGGCCCAATTTTTATAGCTGCCCTGCAATCAGTTGATATTCAGGAGTGCGAACGACCAAGTGCCGCTTCTGGAGTAGGGTGTAGTGCTAAGGGCACTGCCCCGTGGTAAAATAAGTTGCAATGTCGACCAAATAAACGGGTACGGCTTCGATGCGGAAAAGATCAGCATCCGACAGCTGATCATCGAGAGAGTCGTTTTTCTCCCCTGTTTCCAACCGAGATAAATGATCAGGTCTGACGTTCAACCTCCCGGGCTTGACGATCACTTAGAATGTAAATTCTTGGAAGAGTAGGAGCCATCGACAGATCCGTCCTTCCAAAACGGGCTTATTAACCGGGTACTTTAATGCAGAATGATTCGTAAAGAACTTGAACTTACCTCATAGAAGATAGTGGCAGAACTTTTGGAGTGAATACACCATTGCAAGGGCCTCTCGCTCGGTAGTGGTGTAATTCTGCTTTGCGTTAGATGGTTTGTGGCTGGCGAAATGAACTGGGTGGTCAACTTTCGTCTCCCCGGGTTACGCCAAGACAGCCCCAAGTGCAATACTGGAAGCGTCAATATGCATGTAGAACTGCTTATCCCAATCTGGGTGAACCAGAATAGGCGCCGTCGCCAGCTTTTCCTTCAGAGTGTCAAGGGCCATCTGACACTCCACTGTCCACTGAAATACTTCTGACTTCCACAATATATTTTCTAAAGGAGTAGTGATCTTCGCATAATTTCGGATAAACCATCTATAGTAACCTGTGTGCCCTAGCAGTGCCCGCAACTGATTCACCATTTCAGGGGCCTCCATGTGAACGATCACGGCTACCTTGGTGGGGTCGACGTAGAACCCCTGCTTGCACACCACGTGTCCTAACAACGTGCCGAAAGGAATTGCAAAAATACATTTATTCAAGTTCAAGGAAATCTACAACTGTCGACACCGATCAAACATGATACGTAACAGTGTGGCGTGGTTCTTCAACAATCTGTAGATGGTCCAATCATCCATGTAGACTTCCAAGAACTTGTGGATATACTCTTGGAAAGCAGCGATGACGATCCGGGAAAACACGGCCGGGGCATTCTTCAATCTGAACGGCATCACGTGGTATGCGAACGATCCCCACTCGGTGGTGAACGTCATCTTTGTTTTGTCCTCTTCCGCAATGCGCACTTCATGATAGCCCAAAAAGTCGTCAGTGAAGGAGTAAGCTTAATTTCCTGCAACATGTTCTAATACTTCGTCGCTGAATGGAGTGGGAAACAGATCATGGATGCAGACATTGTTCAGACTTCGGTAGTCAACACAAACTCGGATTTTAGAGTTATCCTTCTTATTCTGAATGATGATAGGACTCACCCACTCCGCTTCTTCCACAGGAAATATTAGACCTGCTGCCAACATCTTATCGATCTCCATATTGACCTTTTCTTTGATCCGTGGGTTCAACCAATAGGGTCGATGCTTCATGGGCATGGCGTCCTGTTCCAGTACAATATGCATTTCTCCGAGGTCACCTTTGATGCCCTTCAAATCTACAACCGATGACAGAAATAGGTCTTCGTATTCCTGGAGAAGGCTAAAAATTTCCTTTGTCGTCTCCTCATCCCAGTAATCCCCAACCGTAGCCAGTTTGGGTTTGTCCTCCGTACCAATGTTCAACTTCTTTGTCTTTAGCGGGAGTAGATGGATGCCCTCAGTGGTCGGCTCTTCTTTGATGTTTCGCTCTCCCTCCTTCTCTTCGAAGTATAGGTGCCTTAGGTCCTCCAGACTATCATCATTTGGATCCCCATCGATCCGTTGGCAAGCCAACTCACGCTTGCCCTCAGGATGTAATGCTAATGTGCTCCTACCAGTCCTTGGTTCGCAGAGAAATAGTACCCCCTTGATAGCTTGTAATACCTAGGACACCAGCTCTGTCTCTCCTTCGAAGGAAAAGCACCGAACAAATTTGCTCACAAATTCCTGCCAGGAGCTGGTCCCTCTTTTCCGCTCTTCTTCTGAGTACCACGCATGGGGAATGGTATCTAAGGAGTGGAAAAACTGATGTACCCACATCTCTTCCGGGTACCCTATACTTTGCCACTGCTCCTCACAGGTTTTCAGGTGTTCCCTCAGATCAGAAGTCCCTTGGTACCTGTGCCTGTTGCGAGGTCCTTCGTCTTCTTTGAACCGTGCCCTCAAAGCCTCCGCCACACAACTCCACCGAAACAGGGTGTTACAATGATTTTTCCACCATCTGGCTAACGTGGACTATAGCGTTATATCCAAAAGAGGTATCCTGCTTCCTTCTGGTACCGTGTCTTCTAATTTTGCAATAAAGGTATTGACGGCTTGCATGTTTGATAGGGTGGGATACTCCCTGATCTCCGCGCTAATCCAACGGACTCGGGCAATGTTGGCACACCTCCGCATGTTGGTCTCATACCCACCTTGCTGCCAGTCCTCCTAGGCTAGTTCCGATCCTAGCTCCGAGCTTTGGACACTGTGCCAGCTGATGGAGCCGGTCACGGTCGGGTTAATATAGTCCTCCCGCTTCCCTATTGTCATCTGATAAAGGTTTTCCAACATCTGAGCATCCTCCCAGTTATCCACCGTTTTTGTATATCTTGGGCCTTGATACGGGTCGAGAGGCTGAGTGACCCGGACCTCTCCATCTTCGAATATCATCAGCCCCTTTTTGAGGTCGATGACGGCGTAATTCTCAAAATCCCAATCGATACCTAGCAGGGCAGGGTAAGGATCCTTGTCTCCCATAATATCAATAACCTCAAAATCCGTGTAAGTCTTCACCCGTGCAATTTCGACCTTGAAATATTTGAGTCAGCCGGTCGGCACAATGCATTACTAGTTTGCCATTCTAAGCTGGATTGGCAAGTAGTTCAGTTGCGGCTGGCCAAAAGCCTCCCATGTCTTCCGCGGTAGGATGTTGACGTCAGATCCTACGTCAAGCATGGTGTCGCTGATCTGGAATCCCGCAACCTGCGTGTTAAGCTAGAACTCTTTTCCCATTCTTCGCTTGTTCCAATTGACCCGCTGTATGTACTGGGGTGCTGTGTCCAAAGGTTTGCTTGGCCCTGTATTCCCCTACAGTACGTCTTCCAAGGTACGCTTGAGCTGCTGCCGCATCGCAGCATTGTCAACAATCTTGAGGAATAACTAGAGCCATTCCTCAATCAAGGTCCCCGTGGTACTCTGTCCTCTGGAATCAGTCGGCAGGGGTGCCTCAAGGCCTTTGGCTCCCCCCAGCTGAGCAAAGGTCTCCACCGCCTCCTGGAAGTACTTCTTCTGGGCGTTCGGCTTTATTAATTGGTTCGGGGAGGTGGGTCGGATAACTCATGCCGGCTCTTTTCTGTGAGCGTCCTCCCCCGTATTATTTCTTCTTCTCATCACAATAGCTACATTTTGCATGTCCGGAGTCACGGTCCCCCGAGCTTCGGAGTTGACCAGATTTATGCCTCTCTACCATGCTCGTTCCTCCCACTTCTTGATAAGTTCTGGGCAGTCCTCTGTTGCATGGGCGTTCACATGGCACTGGGAAAACCATGGACGTCGGGGAAGGGGGAATTCCCGGGCCACGTGACCCTCCTAGTCACAGTTGTAGCATTTCAGTGGATCCTGTCCCCCCGTGCAGCCACCTGCATACCGCCACCTCGTCCCCTGGAAGCCTCGTTCACCTGATAGGAGGGTCGGTCCAGCCAATTTGCTAGATTTTCAAGAGCTCTGCAATGCTTAGTGTTGTGAGTCATGGAAGCAAAAAACTCACAGTATACATTGTTTGGGACACTGGAGTACTTCTGTAGTATTGGGCACATCCGAGGTTGATGGCCCACTGTCCGACAAATTTCGCAATATTCTGTGGCGGTTGGGTTTAGTTGAGGTGGGAACCCAACATAAGGCTGTTGTGGCTGGTATACCCCCTGCGGATTCATTGCCGTGCCACCCCCCATACGTGGACCCCCCTAAATTGCCGTGATAGAGGGTCCCACACCCGTGCCATGCAATCGGGGACACTCGGTTGCAACGTGGGCTTTGATCAGGCAGTGAGTGCACCAAACGTTCAGCCTGGCTGGTCTTATAGGCTGCATCTCCTTGAGATTTTTAGTCATTCTGGTGATCTAATGTTGCAATCTCACCAAGGAAGGATCCTGCGGGGCCAGCCCTCCCCACTATTCCTGAGGGTAGCCCGTCATGGCCTATTCTAGAGTGTCCTGAAAGTTGTCAATCTTCTGCTAGTTGAGTGGGGTTCGTGTCAAGGGAAGCAGAGCCTTGATGAACCAGTCCCTATGATGGTTTGGGTCGATCGGGTAGCTGAGTTTCCTGATCGTGTCCTTGAATCGGTGCATCAGCTCCCATGCAGTCTCTCCTTCCTTCTACTTAATCTCCCAGAGCTCGGACAAACCTTGCTGGTCTATCTGGGGAAGCTTAAATTCTCGGACAAAATCCCGCTTAACATCCACGATTACTGGATTCAGATGGGCCTCAGACCACTTGATGAACCATCGCAGAGCCCTTTCTCTGAGCGTGGTTTGGAGCTCTATTAGCTTCCCGGCGTCTGCATCTGTCGAGCCCTCCATATGGCTTCGCAGAGATACCAGTGTTGCTCCACATCATCGTTACCCTAACCAGAGAATTTTGGATACCGGGTGAATGACCCAGCCATATTTACTTGCGAAGGGGTGATCAGAATGAACCCTCCAGGTCCTGGTTGTGTGACTATACCACTAGGAACTACAATACTACTAGTAAAGCTGCTATTAACGTGTGACACTGAACTGATGTGCAATCGACTTAATGCTTGTAACTTAACGAAAATATTACTCAAAGGTTTCTAGAGTACCAGGGGAAGGTAGGGATCCTTGCTGTGCAAATTTTGGGAAGTAGGGTTGCCTGGAGAGATGAATGTCGTCTGCTCTTGAAACAACCGCTGCATCATGACGTACCATTCGCCATCGAAACTTTTTTTGGGCTGCACACCTACATTGTCTTCTTCAGTCGTCGTCTCCCTTTCTCTCCTAGCTGGGCTCCCATGCACCCGCTGCACTCCCACAGTGGTCCCTTCCCTCTCCCAGGTATCCGCTTGGGTGTCCATAATTCCTATCCTCTGAGACGCCTCCTCCTGATTCTTCCTATTGTCTTCCCATCGCTTCAACTCTCGTATCACCCTTTCTCACCACCTGTCAGCGATCTGCCCCCTCCGATGGGCACGTTGCTCCCTCAACCTCCTTGCAGCCTCAACATCCATCCCCCACTCCCTCCGCTTCACACTTCACATATCATCTATCCCTTCCGCCCTTCCCCCAGCACTGGAGGTTTACGCTTCCATGCTCAATTTTTGGAATTCCATCAGCCCTTCGTCCACCATCAGGGCCTTAATCCATAGCGGAATCTCCCTGAGCAGCTTCCCTCTTAGCCCGGAGTGGAAGATAGCCTCAGCCTTCGAGAAGGATTTGTAGCACTCTATGGAAAACTCCATAATATAGCCATCCAAAGTGGTCTCTACCCAAAAATCCACTGCACGGGTCAACTCAGTAACCAGCCGATGCAGGGCCACCAGATCCCTGTGCACCCACTTGCGGTTTATCCTCCGCGAGCTATCCCTAGGTACCCTGGTCTACAATCTCCGCAACCAATTGTAGAGGTCGCTAGGGAATTTTCCCCAGAGGATCTCGTAGGTATCACTGGCGGAATCTGAGAAAAGGATGAGATCCTTGAGCACCCTCTCCTTTTGATTCGTCAACTCCACTTACTGAGCAACAAACTGGTCCAGATGGTCATCCCACCATCATCATATTTCTCCTTCGAAAATCCTTGATACCATGATCCAGTTCCCCTCATAATGTGTAGGGTCCCAGCAACAAAACCATTGTTGGCGAAGAAACAGGTCTTGTAGGCAAGACCCAGGTTTAGAGGTTGGGGCCAACAAGGGTATCCACTGTAGTCTAGAAGCACGCTGGCATTGTCACCCTACTTCGGAGAGCAGAGAGTCTACGAACGCATGCAGAAGGGGAATAGATCAATAGTGATGGAGGGATCCATAACTCATGGGTAATATAGAATTGATTGCATAAACATCATTATATCCGCAAGAACATTCAGAAGATCGAACATGTATTAAGAAAATAAAATTTTAAGACATCACAGACATCATGCATGCATGTAACACATAGAATAAGACAACAACCTGCAAGTATATTGATAATCTTCAACCAAATCCATAGTGTCATCGCTTCCACAGCAAGAGCTTTACAAGTCTGTCACAAACATCTTATAGGACAGAAAGATAGATAAGAGAAGCCTAGGAACTACAGAGATATCATGCTCGGAATGGATCTCCTCTACAACATCTGCTCAATCCTCTTCTATTGCTCTACATTCGTCCCTTCTTTCGGCTGGGTGACGGATATTTATTCACCCACCATCGCAACTGCTAGTTTCTCTTGTATTCTTCTTCAGCTTCCTCCGGCTTCTCTCTGAGTTCTGCTCTCTGTCTTCTGCTGTCTCTTCTCTTCGTCTGCGCTTATGCTTCTTCTTTCTTCAGTTATCTCTTGTTTCCTCGCAACCTCGGTAGCTCCGCTAATCACCGTAGTTGCGACTTGGTTGCGACTGCCATGTGTCATTCCACAACCCAAAAATCTGTTCTTTCTTCAAAATTCAAAACATTCAAAACAAGTATTCAAAACAAGGGCCCCAACAATTTTTCGTGAAGCCAGATTTCAAAGTCAAAATTTAGAGAGGGTGAGAGTTGTGATTGTTTTTTTGATGGTTTTCCTCCCTAAGAGTTTTTTAGATGCTAGTAAAGTGAAAACTAAGTGAAGGCTAGTGGATTCACCAGGTGGATGTTCTTGAGGTTTATGGTCCACCACCAATACTAACAAAGATGTTTTTAGGCAAATTATTTTTCTAGGAAACTCTTTATGTGAAAAATTGTAAGAATGACTTTAAAACTTAGTTCAACAGTTTGCTGGATTGTTGAGAAAGCTATAGTTCTATTCTTAGGTTATTCTGTTGATTTCTTATGTTTAGATGAACATTTCTAAATTCCTAAGTTGGACTTAGTTTGTCACTGATTTCAGAGGCCACATCATGATTTTTGTGTTTTTGGAAAGGTAAGTCAATAAGATAGTATGATTATGAAATTTTTGGTTTTTAGTGGAGTATTAGGCCTACTGGAGGCTAGTGGAGTCTCCAGGTGAATATTGTTGCCTTGTAAAGACAAAGTTATATGGTCCATTGCCAATGACCGATAGGAACCAATCTAAGGATGTTTTTGTGAGGTTTTTTATAGAGTTTTTTATATGCAACCTGGTTTGTAAGAGTGTCCTAAACCTGATTCATCACTTAGCTAAGGTGGTGAAGCAAAAAGAGTTTACTCTAAATGACTTTATAAGCTGTCTGTCTAATTTTAATTTTGAAGGACTAATGAGTCTACAAGAGTTTTCTAGACTGTTATGTACTCAGTACGTCCCACCATGATCGCCATTATGTTGGAGTGGCGATGAGGTGGCTGAAAATCACTGGATATTCTTTAATTAAGGGATTCTGAATTCCTAAGGTATACTTAGATTGTCACTAACTCAGAGTCCCATCATGATTTCCATTATGTTGGAGTCCCATAATTTGGCAGATTGGTAAACCAAATTACAGGGTAACATCAGACCAATCTTTGGAGTCCTAGGACCTAGCCTTCCTGGACTCAGAGAGGGCTCTCTCTATTATGAAAACGATGTAAACCTGTTTTCTTCTGTATATTTTATTTTAGGCTAGTTGTTAAGTATGTTTTGGGTTTTTTATAGGGGAACTGATTAAAAGGACAAATAGATATGGAGTTTGTCAAATCAATTGGGCTATGGGGTCAGATAGGGTCAATATTGTCTTGATAATGGACAAGGTATTACTACAGGGCCGATTTAGTCGAGGTAAATGGATTCTTTGGGTGAAAGTGAAATGAGATGAACATTAAGTTTATGAAAGACAAAAATATTTTAAGCATAAATAGTTAAACAACAAGCATTCATGAGTTAGGGCTGACCATTAATCTCTATGAACGAAAATCAAACTGATAGATGCATAAAATATACAATCCAGTGATACATAGAAGTATAAGACCCTCTAACTTTGGGAAAATCAACTTCAGAATTTTGGGAAAACAAAGAAGATAAAAAAAAAACTCAATCTATGAGGAGGGAAATCCTAAACATCATATCTTGAGTTATCGGGAACTTTGAAATAAGACTGCAAAGCATGGACAAAGGGCAAGATCGAAACAAAGCCTCTTTGACTTAACTAAAACAACCAATAATTCAGAGAGAGATTTGAAAAATGGAGTTTTGATTAGCTATGAGTAAGTAGGGCATACCGTGAATCATACTAGACAACATACATAATAACCATTAATGAAACTGATAATAAGTTCTTAGGGTACCAAAGAGAAATTAAGAATTCTTTGACATAACCAAGAAAGATGAAAACATTTAAGCTGCAATGAATCAGGAAATTTGAGGTCCCTCCATGGGAATATCTCAAACTTATTCTTTACTGAACTACAACAAGCAAGAGGTATGAAAACATGTATGAGAAACTAAGAAAACACCACAAATAGGGAACACAATACCATTCACCAAGCCATGGAATCCTACACACAATGCTCCTCCACCATCAAGCCAAGCAAGAGATCATCCAATTCATAAAACAAGTATTTCTTCAAAGCTCATAGTGCTATTGTATTTCTTTCTATAACTCAAGTTCTACCTTAGGCTACAATGAATCGTCTTGGATTATATAGGCCAAAGAGGAGGAAACCCACCTAGAGCAACTAGAAGGCCATTGGCCAAAAACAAATATCTAAAACTGTCCTTGAGGCCTTACAAGGTCCAAGGCACAAAATTTCCTCTTAAAATATATTTTCAGACTAAAATAGCAAAAAGGAATCAATTTTTAGGCCTGACACAAGAGAAAAACTTGCCTAATGCACATTTGACCGGTCATACTAAAAAAACTGCTTTTCAGCAAAATCTTACAGGAGCGTAGCAGCAGAAAAAAAGTCTATATTGCAGAGGACTTTTTAGGGACTTCCTGATGTCAAAAAGAGGCCCGTGATGGCTTGTTGGAAAGCCCTGGATGTCTACATTCTGGAACTATTTGAGTTTTTTGAAATCGATGCTGGAAAATCTATCAAAAAGTGAAATGATTGAAAAAACCCAGGAGTGTAGCGCCTACTGATATGTGAGGTAGAAAGGTAAAAATTGAATTTTTTTTCCCTTTTGAGGGATCAAAACATCTTATTTTGTGAAATTTTTTGAGTATATTCCCTCCAATTTAATGCATCCAAAAGTATAACTTTCATCAGCTGAGGATGCTCCAAACAAAAATGGCAGCGCCCATGAATTTGTGCAATTAGGCCCAAAAATCACAAAAAACAAGATCATGTCAAAAAATGCTCAATTTTGGTGAGAAAACCCCTTATGGGTTTCTATAAGCATGCAAGGAAGCTAAAGCCAATATTCTAAGCCTAGATGTGTCTTTTTCCCCTTTTTTCACCAGGCGCCTCGTTTGGGCAGTTTTGAGCTTTTCTTGGGCAATCTTGAGTTTTCTTCGGGCAAATTGATTCAATTTCTTGTAATGCCTGATCATATTCCTTTGCAAACCCAAGAATTTTTTTGCCTTATCTAATTTTTCCTCCAGATTCTTGTTTTCTCTTTCAAGCCATGATTCTTTATCATTTTCTATCTCTTGGGAAAGCAGTTGTGTGAGAGGATATTGTTGAGCAAGGGCTACTTCTTCTTCCCTTTGTTTTTCCAATGCTTTCCTAAGACCCATGGTTCTAGGCCTTTTCCTTGCTGGTTCTTCATCCTCCTCATCATCAACAAATTGGCCCATGTATTCATCAAGTTTCACCTGTGCTTTTTTTCATTCCCGTTGGTACTTGAGGGCCCGGATCTCATAGATTTCCATTTTCCCACTCATTTGTATATTTTGCAGCTGTAGGAAGTGAATGAGGTCTTTAGACCTCTCTAAGTCAGCTTTTAAATCCCCAATTTGAGACTCTTTGTTTTGCAAAAGAGAGTTTAGAATTTTGATTTGGTCATCTTCGGCATCACTGTCCACTTGGATTATGTTAAACTCTCTTTATTGTTCATGGCTGCTCTCCTGCTGCTCCATTTTTTCCTTACCTTTGCTTTGAATGGGCTTCTTTGTCCTTGTCCTCTTTGGCACTTCAAAAATACTCTACTTGCAGTTTTCCTCTACTCCTTAGTGCCCTAGTGACATTACTAGTCACAGCTTGAATAGTTTTCTTCTTTGCAGATTTGGTGATTTTAGTCTTTTCCATCTTTGAGGAATGAATCATGGCCCCTTGCCCAGGAGAGGTAGCAAGCACATGTTCTTGGCTGTGTTTGAGGAGGAGAGAGAGGAGGTTTCATCACTAGCATTTGTTCAACTTGATATTTTACACTACTGCCTCCTTCATCACCTCCTTTGCTATCCTGTTCACTGTTTTCCTCACTTTTTTGAGTTTGTTTAGGGCTACCACCTTCACCTTCATCACTATTTTGATCCTCTAGATGTATGTTTCCTTCGAGCTCATCATTGCTGTTTAGAGTATGTTTTTTAGGGCTGTCAGTTTTATCATCTCTTTTTGCTGCTTGACTATCTTCATTGTCTGTCTGTGGACTGCTTTCATCATGACTACCTTCACTTATTTCTCATATGCTGCCACCTTCCTCGCTATCTTGAGTTTCTTGAGGACCGTCTCCTCCTTCAACTGAGTGATGGCTGTATTTCTGATCCTGCTTGTTGTATTTTTGAAGATTATCTTCACTAGCTGTTTGGGAGATTTCATCATGCTTACTGCTCTGCTGAGTATCATTTTGTTCATGTTCACCATCACTTCCTTCTTCCTCATTGTTTAGTTGATTACCACTATGATTTCTTTGTTGAGGATTGTATTTTTCTTTCCTATCACTTCTTTCTTCATGACTGTTATGTTGAATGCCACTATGATCATCATCACTACTTTAATTAGAATCTTCACTTTGTTCCTCATCATCACTACTCCGTTGCTCTTCAGTTTTTTCCTCATCATCACTAGCTGTATGTGGGCTATCCCCATGCTCACTGTTTTGCTGGGTGCCACTATGCTCATGTTAACTGCTCTGCTGAGGGCTGTTTTTTTCTTCATCATCACTACCTCCTCCATCACTATGATGTTGACTGTCACTGACTTTATTATATTTTGGTGAGCTCTCTTCACCATCATTAGTATGCTCATGGTCACTGTTCCGTTGATTGTCACTTGGTTCATGCCCACTACTTTGCTGATTGCCACTATGTTCCTCATCATCACTACCTTCATGCCTGCTTTCATTAGACTCTTCTTTTCCACTATCAAACAAAGGGGATTTTTTCTTTTGAGGGGTAGATTGACTAGATTAAGGGAAGCCATAGTGAGTGGAGGGTGAGGAGGAAAAATGAGATGGGCCATGAGATAAAGAGGCAGTAGTAAAATCTGGATGGGAGATGAAGGACTCCCAAGGAACTCCCTTTTGCTCAAGTTGATGGAGGATGAGAATTTTTATGAGAGGATGATGAAATAAGCTAGCATTTTGTTGAGCAGGGGGTTTCTTTTGGACAAATGAGGCCATTTTTTCAATGCTCCTGCAGAGGAAGAAAGGGAGATTCAATAGCTCGGTCCTGGTGAAATGCATTAACAGTCGAACATGATATGAATAGACTCGAGAGTATCTCCCTTCACATGTAAAGTATTTCATGATGACCTTCATAATAGGCGCATAACTGTTCAATAGATGAGAAAAGAGGAATATGGCATTACAATCATTTTGGTAAGCTGGTTTCAGGAAGGGCTTGTAGTGTTCTAGGTCCAAATAGGATTGTTTGAACCATTTCTCACCAAGATAGGGTATCTTGGTTGCCTTTGACACTGATCTAGGGGTGAGCATGAAATCAAGGCCTGCTATGTGAACATGTTCTCCTTGCAGTCTTAGGGAAAAAAGTTGTGTCAAGGGAGGGTGATTTGTGACCTCTTGGACTCTTTGGCAAAAATGAAGACACCCTACCTCCTGAAAATTAAAAAGAACTGAAGGGGATTCATTTATCTCTTGAGTTGTAGTAGGCTCAAACATATTGTGAAATCCACCTTTGTTGGCTTTCCTTGGAGGCATGTTTGCTTTAGGTTTCCCCCACTGGCTTATCAGACGGTACTTTTGAATGAACTGAAAGTAGATCCCTTCTTCCAACACTGTTTCTTTTCCATAGTTGGCAACCAATTTCTTGATCAATGAAAACAAGTTTCCTTCCTAAGAGCTATGTTTTTCCTTGTGACTAAGCAAAGGGGCCTTAAAAGAAACCTCTATTTTCTCTTTACATAATGTGTTACCTTTCATGCATTTGATTTTAAGGAAATATTTTAAACTATCACTAGGTATTCTTCTTCAAACAATGATTCTCTCTTTTGTTTAGTAAACTGGACATTTATAAAACAAAGTCTACCATTCTCCCTGAAATAATTGTTTTCCCTCCTTGGCTAGCAAACAAGTTATTTTTTGGTGAAGCTCAATTTGTTTCTCTAAAACAATATTTTTCCTTGTCACTGAGTAAAGAGGCCTTCAAAATGACTTATGCCTATTTAACAAATAGATTTTCTTGGCCCTTTAAAAAATTGTGTCTTCTTCCTCACAGTTTGATTTTAAAATCTCTTTCAAATCAAAATATTAGGTAAAGAGAAACCCAAATACCTTTTAAACAATGTCTTAGCTGCTATTGAAGACAATTCCTCGTGCAAAAACTAGTTTTTTAGCAACTTTGAGGGGTATTTGCAGGCTGTTTCAAACTCCTTTTAGCATTGGCTCGGGCAGTCAAACCTTCGTTCAGAAGTGGCCCAGGTGGTGGGCCTTTTAGAGGTGGCCTGGGCAGTGGGCTGTTTAGAGGTGGCCCAGGTAGTGGGTCGTTCAGAGGTGGCCTGGGCGGTGGGCCGTTTAGAGGTGGCCCGGGCAGTGGGTCGTTCAGAGGTGGCCCGGAGAAACGCGTCGCGTGTAGGATGACTGGGCGTCAGGCGCTTGCATAGGCGCGCCGCGTCCTGTGAAAAATGCTTCTGAAAACACCTACAAGCACATCATAGTAGTTTTCAAGTGTGTTGCGTGTTTATAACGATGCAGAGGTGTTAAAAAAGAATGCCCTTTCTCCTTTGCTAAATGTTTGCACGAAACATAATGAAGAGTAGAAGAGCTCGAGTGAGGCCTTTTATATCTTAGGGAGGGTTTGAAAAATATTTTTTCTTGTTTCATCAATTTGACAAATTCCCCTTTAAAACATTTTATTTGTGTTGAAAAGTGACTTTTCCCTTTAGTTGAGGATTTAACTGCTTTACCCTTTTTTGGATGGTGTCTTTTCTACCATATTTCTTCACCTCACTAGTTGTGCTCGGTCACTCAAAATCACTGCCAAGCCCTCTACTCATCTTTTGGAGGAGGCGATTTTGATAAATTGAAATGTTGCCCCCTGGTGTAATGATTGGAGGTGGCTTCTTGACAATTAGTGCTTTTTCCTTCTGCTTTTTATTAAAGGGGGCACAGTAAACCCAAAGTTTTCCTTCATCTCTGATACATCATTTAGAGGTTTGTCTTTTGAACAAGTTGTCCGTGTGTGATATGTCCTTGGCTTAGAAATTTAAGGGAACATGTCACAAAAACTATTTTTAGCCCTTGTTTATGATTAAATGAACTATTTTAAACATATTGTCTCTCATCTCTGTCTATTAATGACACCCTTCCTCAAACACAATGTTAATACTTGGGGATTTGACCCCCTGTTTATCATGAAGGAGTTCATGCCAATGTAACCACTTAGGCCACTAAAAAACATTGTTGACCTCCACAATTTTTTTTTCTAAGTTAGAGGTAATCTCTATTAACGGTGAAGAAATATAAGTACATCAGCTAAAATAAATCTTTGATTGCCTCGGGAAACAATTGTTGACAGAGACTAGTTTTTGGCTGCCCTGCTAGAGGGAAACCAGCTTGGGGAACCACCATCTGAAAAACCAACTGAAAAAATCCCACGCAGGGGATCGGACTGGAATGTCTTTGACTAAAAACTAGGAGCCTAGACATATTATAGCTGTAACATTGGACGATAACAGTACTGGACCGCTGTAGAGACTGAGACTGGTCATAGACAAAAATTGGTCCAGAGTTGAAATAAACATTAAAACAACTAAACACTCCCTCAGATAGGGCAGAGAAAAAACATGAAAGACAAGAGAAGAGGGCCGAATTACTCATCAGGAGCCACCTCCTCGATCCTGCATCCGTAATCTTCAGTTGCGCCTTGAGCATGGGAGAGATCAACGGTGTTGTGGACCGCTGGAGGAGTTTCTTGGACATTTGCCTGAACGCGCCCTGAGTCTTCCTGCAAAAACACCCTGGTCTCGGAGGGCTGACCCCTCGAATCCTGCAGCACCGCTTCCAAATGTGCGCTGTCAACAGGAGCATGCTCGTCTGGCAGATTTTTAGGCAGGGGCTCCTCCAGGAAGACAATAGAGATGGCCACCGTTACTCTTGGTCTGTTGAGAGCACAATCAAACGAGAAGAGGGTCGTGTGGGACTGAGTCGGCAACGCATCTCCTGAAGGCGAGTCGAGCCTACGACCTGAGCGAAGAACGCGCCCACGGAAGAGGCGAGGGAGGCTTCCTGAGGGTGCAGAAGAATCTGACGGAGAAGAGGAAATGGAAGGCGTGTGCCTTCTGTCCGAACGAGAAGACCCCCTTCTGCACCTCATCCTCTGTCGAAGCCTTGGCATTTTTCCAACTGTTAAGGAGCTAGAACGCAGAAGCGACTGAGTGTTGATGGGGTTCGTCTCAGGTGGAGTGCCCAGAACCACTGTTGCAGAAAAGCAAGAGCCTGCAATAGAAATATGCAGAATGTCAGCTAGCTCAAAACAACAGGTATGGCGACTGCGCTTCCCAGTGGTGTTGCGCACTCTGGCTCTGTCATGAACTGGATTACACAACGAATGCATAGGCGTAGGGGCGAGTGGCTCCATTGCATATAACACCCCGTTCCTGCAACCATCCAACCTCCGCATTGAATGATCAGGCCTGAACCTCCTATGCGAAATGTTGTTGCAGCAGTCGAGGCTGCCTCGAATATCAGCTTCTATGATGAGAAGCGACTCCATATCAAATGCCATAAACTCCATATCAAACGCCATAAAGATCATACGAGGGCATTAATTGCGATCAGGTGGGTGCAGAGGTTCCGTGAGGGAAGGCATGTGGCCTCCCATCCCATTGCTTGGCGTCCAATCGCTTGCATTAACGACACTTGCACCCGCATCCGGGGGATTCGCCTCATCCTGTATTAGATTGTGGCAATTCCTCTTGTGATCCTCATTCTGGATTATGTCCAGCGTCCCTGTTCCGAGGTTTCTTTCACAGTCAACCCCCAGATTGACTAGTAAGTCCGCTACCTTGTTGCATTCTCTTCGGGTATGCTTGAAAAGGAGAGCTCGATTTTCCTAAAGCCATCTTGCCATTGTTTCCAATCGAGCCTCCAGGCGCCAGCTGCTGGTGATTTTGCGAGCCTGGGCCCCATTAAGAAGTTGTGCTGCTATATTGATGAGGATCTATGAATCTCCATCAATCTCAATGGGAAGCAACCCCGCCTGCTGAGATAGAAGAAGGCCTTGCCATAAACCTTCCAAGTCCACCGAGTTGTTTGTATCCCAACCAATACTTCCCATGTAGACAACCAGAGGTGTGCCAGCATGATTCCTTATGATTCCCCCAAAGCCCGTTTTTCCTGGATTGCCTTTTTAGGCACCATCAAAGTTAAGCATATAGGTATTTCTAGGGGGGGGAGTCCAAGTGTGATTGACTCGTCAGTGTTAGGGCCTGTGTGCTTCTGAGTGTTGGCTTGAATTTTGAGTCCCCAGTTCTCCCATATGGCCTTTTCCTTGGTTAGAGTGGGGAAATCCTCGATGCTCCAGGACTGCAAATCTAGAGTTTCCAAGAGATTGAGACAGTAATTACTCCAGATGATGTCTGTCGAGGTCCTATGATCCTTAAAAATGTGCTTGTTTCTCTCTTTCCAAATGGTCCAAAGGAGAAGGCCTGGGATGATTCTCTAGAGATGAGTGAGAAATCCATTCTTGAAGGGATGTTGATGCCAATCACAGATGGCTCCTCTAATTGCTGTGTCGAGTTTACAGTTTCTTTGGCATCTGAAACTTACTTTGTCCCACAATAGAGAGGCTAGGGGACAGGCGTAGAGAAGATGTTGCTGAGTTTCTTCATTTTCCCCACAATTGGGACATATAGAGGGACCATGGAAGTGTCTCTTGCGAAGATTATCCCATGTGAGTATTCTTTGGTGGCCAAGGAGCCAGAGGAATAAGGCGACTTTGGGCCATACTCCTAGATTCCAGATTTTGCCCTAAAGAGGATCTTTGGGCATGGGATCCAAACTTAGGATCCTGTAGGCTTCCCGCGTGGTGTAAGTGCCTTTAGGAGTGTGACCCCATCTTAAAATGTCCTTATCATGCGACACTCTGATACATCAAGTTCTGAATTCATCAGTGATGGCTTTACTTTCTTGCGCATTGGCATTCCTGGTTATTCTGGCCGTCTGTCTCCATTGTCGATAACCCTACTTATCGGTGTCCTCCCAGTATTGTTTAACTGTCTCAAGCTGTCGCATATGCCAGTCAGGTTCCGTGGATGGATTGTAAGTGTTGGTGAGCTTTGGTAATTGTTCCCATGAGTCTGTCCAGAACCTTGCGGAGTTGCCATCTCTTATCTCCCAGAAACTGTGCTGTTGAATGAGAAGATGGTGATACTTGGCTGAGTTCCATATTATTGAACCATTCTCCTCCGGAGTCAGTCTGACTAGTTCTTCCTGTGGTCGATTTTGAGCACATTTGGCATTCCATAGAATGGCACAGGGTTTTTCAGGTGCAGTGAGCCAGTTCCACCAAATTTTTGCATTCATGATGGCATTGCTGAGAAGAGGATCACGAAGGCCAATTCCCCCTTGCTCTTTGGGTTTACAAATAGTGGACCATTGTACCAGGGCCCATTTTTGATTGGTTCCTTTTGATCCCCAAAGGAAGTTCCTCTGGAGGGCTTTGATCTTATTGAGGACCCATTTGGGAGCCGCCAAAGTGGAAAAGAGGTAAAGAGGCATGGCCTGGAGAATGGATTTAATGAGAACCAGTCTGCCCGCAATGTTAAGGGTTCGGAAAGTCCAGGAGGATAGACGGGCTTCCAGCTTGTCTAAGAGCTTACGCCAGGAGGCATGCTTAAGAGGGGAGGCAATGAGTGGTGCACCCAGGTAGGTAGAAGGGAAGGAGTCTATGGAGAAACCGAGGATGCGGGCAATGGCTGATTGCGTGAGGGGAGGAGTGTGAAAGAAGAAGATCTGGGATTTAGAAAGGTTAATGCTGGCTCCTGACGCGTCGGAGAAGTCCTGCAGTAGGGATTTTAACTTGGAGGCTTCTTGTACAGAGGGATACCCAAAAACCATATTGTCATCCACGAACTGTTGGTGGGTGAAAGCTAGTGCATTGTGGACAGAGATGCCTTGAATTTGCTGAGAGCTTAAAGCTGAGGAGAGGAGACGTCCCAAACCTTCCGCCATCAGAACAAACAGGAAAGGGGAGAGGGGGTCTCCTTGTCGGATGCCTCTAGTGGGGGTGAAGGTGCGGGAGGGAGTCCCATTAATGAGGATGGAGAAGAACGAGGAGGAGATAAGACTGTGGATCCAACGAACCCAAGTGGGAGAGAAGCCGAAGGCCAGAAGAATTTTTTGTATATAGGTCCAGCTTAGTTTATCAAAAGCTTTGGATAGATCGATTTTGAGAATCATACCTGCCTGTTTGATCTGCTTGAGCGAGTGGATGATCTCATGAGTGTGAATGATACCATCCAAAATCTGCCTGCCTTCGACATAACCAGACTGCTCGGGAGAGATGAGAAGAGGCAGGAGAGGTTTTAAACGGTTGGCAATGACCTTGGAGATTACTTTGTAGATCACATTGCATAAAGCAATGGGTCGATATTTGTCTGGCGTGCTGGCCTCTTCTTCTTTTGGAATGAGAGCAATGAATGTTGCGTTTAAAGAAGGGAGAAGCCAATGTATGGCTCGCGATTCTTCAACCACCATCCAAACTTCTTCACCAATGAGGTCCCAAAACTGGTGGTAGAAGGTGGTGGTGAACCCATCCGGCCCCGGAGCTTTTCCGTCTCTGAGTTTCTTCATGGCTACATCTACTTCCTGCTTGGAAACTGGGCGCAAGAGCAGCTGATTGTGCTCATCAGTGATAATTTTAGGAATGTTTTGAATAATTTTATTGATTGCAGTGCCTCTGTCCCCGGGAGGTTCTTTGTGCACCATTTGGAAGTGATCAAGGAACACCCGCTCTATCTCTGCCTGTTCTTCCACTTTCTCCCCTTCTTGATTCCTGATGGCTGTGATTGAGTTGTTCATGCGCCTTTGTATTGTGGTTCTGTGAAAGAATTTTGTATTTCGTTCACCTTCTTTCAGCCATCTAACCCTGGATTTTTGCTGCCAAAGTATTTCCTCTTGCTTTGATCGATCTTCCAATTGGGTTTTGAGCTTCAGCTTCCGTGCCATTAGTTCTTCCGTATAACCATTCGTGATGATCTGCTGCTGGAGGGCCCTCATTTCCATATTTAGAGCCTGTTGCACCTGGAAAATATTGCCAAAAGTATGGAGGTTCCATTGCTTGATGTGGAGTTTGAGGCTCTTGAGCTTGCACTGGAACTAATACATTTTTGACCCCTCAGGCGGTTTTAAGTTCCTCCACCAAGCACTGATGAGATCCTTGAAGGCGGGATGGGTTAACCAGAATGCCTCAAAGCGAAAGGGGTGCTTCCTGGAATCCCCCAAACGCTGCCATTGTAAGGAGATGGGCCAATGGTCCGATCCATTACATGGCTGAATAGAGGCAGAGATGTCCCCCCCTAAGTGCACAACATTATCAGAAATTAGAAATCGGTCCAATTTGGAGGCAATGTGTTGGCGTCCCGTTCTGCGGTTACTCTAGGTGTGAATGCCATTGCTGAACTGCAGATCTATTAGCAAATTGTTTTGAATGAAGTCCTTGAAGTGGCCACTTTCTATTTCTAGCTTAGCCCTACCTCCCATTTTCTCCCCCAAGCTTGTGATCATATTGAAATCACCTCCAAGAATCTAGAGAGGATGGGTTCTGGCATTATTTAACACTTCCAAAGTGTCCAGGAGTGCCATTTTCCTTCCCGCGTCCTGTGGGAAGTAGACATTAGAGAGATGTCCATGAACATTGGTGTCAATGACATGAAAGGTAGCTTGTATGAGGTGATGAGCTGCATGAAAATCATAAAGCGTGATGGCTTGGGTGTTCCATGCAATGGCAAGCCCTCCAGAAGCTCCCAATGCATCAACTGCCACTGAGTGACAACCAGGCCAAGCGCTGGAGAGGATTTTGCCTAGAGTGCTACTGTTACATTTGGTTTCCTGTATGAAGAGGATCTGTGGCTTTTCCAACTTTATCATATTTTTGAGCATTCTTAATTTCCCAGGACTGTTTAGTCCTCTAACATTCCATGAGGTGAGCTTCATTGATCACTGTGGGGGAGGAGCTTGTAATACTTTGTCAACTTGGCATATTTGCCTGATTTGACTAGAAGTTTCCCGACTGTGATAGTTCGCTCCAAATCAGTTTTCCGGCCTCGTTTCTTGGATTCCTTGATAGATTGATTACCATCCCATCTGCTTCCTGGCTGTATTCCTAGCTCTTTTTGTCGAAAAGCTCTGGAGATGATAACTTCCAGCCTATCTAACTATTGGTCTGGGATCTTGTCAAATTCCTTTCTTTTGCAGGCTAGTTCAAGTTCCAGAATATCCAGCCCAGTGAGGTCGATACTCTCTGGTTCAACCTCCATATTTTTAGCTTAGCTACTGCCTTCGGAGTGCAGAGTTGGTATGCAATCGACATCCATTCCGTTAGGCTTCCAATCTGGATCAACTGGGGTTCCTTCCGTGGAGAGACCTTGATCCTTCAAAGCCCTAGGGGAGGGCTTGGAGCTGGGCGGTGGAGAATTCGGAATGTTTTTGGTTGGGTGGGTTGCAGGTTGATCAGCTGGAGGAAGGTTCTCTGGATTAGAGGCAAGAGCTTCAAAGCTATTACTTGTGGAGGGAGTAGAAGAGGTCTGAGCCAAGGGTTTTTTTCCATTTGAGGGTTTCTTCTGGGATCTTCGACGGTTGGTGACTTTTGTGAAACCTTCCGGATCAGAATTTTCAGGAGGATTGGGGCCTTGAGGCTTGGCATTGAGCGGGCAATCCAGGAATAGGTGTCCTTTTACATGAAATTTACGGCATCGGAAGGGAACATGCTCAAAATCTAGAGGTTGAATCCATTCAAAGTCATCGTGAAAGAGACTTACCGAGTCAGGAAGGGCTTGGTCCAAACGCATAAAGACACAGATGCGGGCATAAGAGGTGTAACGACGCAGCTTTGTTTCCTCCGTGATTTTGATGAACTCCCCTAAACCATTAGCAATGTCTTTGAGTGATTCCTCATCCCATTATTCCAGGGGAAGCGAGTAAAGTCTAATCCAGACAGGTGCCCAGCTGAAATCTTCCTTGTCGGGGTTGAATCTTTCAACCCAGTCTCTTAGGTAGAGGCCAGCTGAGTTGAAGAAGTATGGTCCTTCATCCAGGACTCTGTTTCTATCCTCAATGCAGATGAAGATGGCAGTAAAAAAACCCTTGGGGCCAAGTTGGAGGATGACCTGCCCTTTGGGTTTTCACTTGGCGGCTATCCAGCCTTGCAGAGCTTTTTCCGTAGGCCAGAAACCTATGAATTTTCCGATTAGGGCATGGTCCTTCATGTACTGGATCCTTCCATTGATGTAGATGGTGGGTCAGCTCAATTTTGGAGCAGGGTGCAGTGAGGATAAGATAGCCAGAGCGGGTCGCGGAGGGCGGAGAGGAGGTTGCGGACTAGCCGAGGCAGGCCGCTTATGGGTGGCCTGAGACGATTGCATCATGCAAACATTCGACAAGCTGGGATCGGTAACAGGAGGGGGGGGAAGGCGAGGGAAAGTACCAAGCAGGGTAGAATCTTTATAGACGCCGGGGGAGACACTGGTCAAGGAATCGACGGTTTTCTTGTTGGCTACGGAAGAGATGGTCGTCTCGGAGGGGGTCGGAGACGGCGTCTCGTGATAAGATAGCTGGTCAATGGTGACTATCTTCCCATTATGTGGAAAAGACATCTTGCGGAAGACCGCGGAGGGGACAGCAGACATGGCATAGGTGTAGCTTCGCCCCAATAGAATGTTGTAGTCTAGAGGGGTACGGCCAACCGACATCAAACGCAAACGGTCTTCTGGCGAGGTGATGGGACGATTCTGAAAGCAGGCCAATGGTGGGAGGCATGGCGAGTCACGGCTCGAAGAATTGATCGTGGAAGGGGCAGCTCAGGATCAGGGTTGCTTCCAAACCGAAAGCAGACATCACACGGGTGGATGCCCCCTCATCGGTATACTACTAGAAATTACGGTGGCATTCCAGTTTTTGTGTGAGTTGGAAAGCAACAGAAGGAGGAAGAGGGGGATGGTCCGATTGGGTGGCGTCAAAAACAATCATTTGGTTGTCAGCAGGATCGACGGAAGGGGAAGGATCGGAGCGCATCATAAGGATCTGGTAATCAGAGGAACCACAAATGGACGGGGGAGTGGCTACATGGCTGTCGGGGGGTTGGGTAGCCACGAATCCCTGGTGAGGGACAGGATCAGTGAACACAGCTGGCTGGGTAGTGGCCACATTAGGAGGAGCACGAGGGGAGGCGTGTTGTCCGCGCAATGTGGCTTGAGACTCCCACATCTGTCGCATCTGGGGTAAGAGAGGACAATCGTGAGTGGAGTGACCGTAAACACCGCCGCAGCACGAACGGGCTTGTTTGATAACGACGGCACATCCGTCTGAGGCGGAATGCCACAGTGCAGTTTCTAGTGTTAGGGTGTACGAAATTGGGTCCTCGGTTGCGAGGCGGATGGGTTACGGGTGCACCTCTCGCCTTCTTTGAGAAGGGGATTAATCGCTTTCTATTTGTCGAGGCAAGTACTTGCCCTGGAGGAGCTTGTAAGTCTTTGTTGCGAGAGGGACAGGAGCGAGGGAGGCGGAAGCGCATATCTTTGGAGGAGTTGGCGCACGGTGTGGATAAAAGTAAGGGTTGGGTTGGGCGACATTGAGGTAAGCAGAAGGTTGGGCAAAAGGAGGAGGCATGCCGTATCCTGGATACATGTTGCCGGGAGGGGGAAGAGTGCTAGAGGTGTTGGCCCCTCCCTGAGGGAGACCATGGCTCATAGGAGGGTGAGTAGATGGGTGGGAAAGAGATCCAACAATACCGTCGGCGGAATGAGATGCCCCCGGGGCGTTAGCGCCACCGGGCCTGGGGATGTCAGGAAGAACGGTATAAACATAACCAGATTGAGCGTAGATCGGGTCATATTTTAAAGCTATTTGGAGGGCGGCTTCTTCAGATTGAGGAAAGTGAGAGGCGACATCTTTGCCGATGGGAGATGGGAGGGTGCGAAGGAACCAGTCCATGTAAACCCGATCTTCAAAGGGAGGGGCTTGACATAAGCTCCGTATTCGTCGCCATTCCTGAACATGGGCAGAAAGGCGTGTGGAAGAGGATTGCTTAAATGAAGTCAAGAGCTCCGTACCGGTGTCGTATCGGAGAGGGAGCTGGAAGTACGACAGGAAGGCTTGGGCAAGAGTCTCGAACGTGGTATGGGAGGAAGTGGCCTGTTCGACAGACCATTTAGAAGCTTTGCCGGTAAGCGTGCGTTGGAACAAACGAAGACGGATGGAGTCATCGGTAATGGAGTTGGAGGAACACCACATGTGGAAAGACTGGACGTGATTGGCTGGGTCTTCGCCATTAAGGCCCTCGAACTTAGGGATATCGGAGGGTAGCTTGGTGGGCATAGCGGGCCAGGTAGCATTATGGTGAATGGGGTCGTTAATCAACTGATGGAAATCGGGGAGGCTGAGGCCTGCAATGTACGGCAGCACAGGGGTGGCCGGAGTAGTGGTTGTGACAGTTCCGCTAGAAGTAGGGCCGGCATTGGGGCCGGGAGAACCGCTAGCATTAGGCCCTGATCCGGACATGGTGAAGGTAAAAGGGGGAGAACCGGAAGGAGGAGGGGGACCCGATGAATCAGGAGAGGAGTCGGAGTGCGGACTCGAAGGTGGACTGGCTCGACGACGGCGGTGCGGAGCAGGTCGATCAACCGGAAACTGAGGGAGAAGGCCAAGAAGTCTCCGGGAAAGGCGCCTTGGGGGCGCAATGATGACAGGAAGAAGGAAACCGACAAGGGCAGAAAGGGACAAAATCAAGAAGGTCAAGGGCAGAAAAGGTGCAGTGACAATTGATTTAGAGTCTTTGCCAGGCGGTGTAAACCAGGCGCTTCTTCACTTAGGGTCAGTGTGTGGCGTGCGTTAATTTTAATTTTTAAACCCTTTCCGTTGTTTGAGAGCAAGAAAAAGTGTGCGACGTAGCTGAAAATAAACCTACAGAGAACAGAATAAAATGCTGAAATAACAGAAAAAGAACAGCTACGTATGCATCTATCTAACCCAAGAAGGTGGATCTCTCACAACTATGCTGAAAAGAAAGGGAAAAACTATGGAGACACACACAAAGGAAGCTCAACAGATCTAGGGTCAAAGGGGACAGAGATCTGGAGGATAAAGCTGCAGACAAGGGGTGCAGATCACAGCCAAGAGACAGAGGCAAGGTGGCTGGAAAAAGGGAAATCAGCAAAAAACCCGGGGGGGGGGCAAGGCAGAGGCCTCTAGAAGAAGTCCAAACAAAACGACAAGAGGTGATTTGAAAGGAAAAGAGGCTGATTTCAATGGATTTGAAAGTGAGGTAACAGATCTGGAAAAAGAGGGGGCTGAAGCTCTGAAACCGACGGCTGAAACAGCTGAAACTCTTCCACAAAAAGTGGAGGGTACTAAAGCCCTAAGGGGTTGGGTTCCCACTTAGATGAGTAAAAACAGATCAGATCTTGGTCAAGGCGGGCTGAGACAGAGGCTGGAAGACCCTGGCAGAAGCTGCAGCAGAACCCAGAAAAATTGCAGAAAAACCACTGAAAAATTGGCAGTTCGCAGTTTCTGACCTGTTTTCAGTGCAGGTCGCAGAAAATGGGCAGAAAAGTGCGACCTAGAGCTCCAGGTCGCAGGTTATGGGCCAAAAAGTGCGACCCCCCGTTCCGGTTGTCTCGGCGGCAGATTTTCAGAAAAGTTGTCGTCTCAGTTGCGGCTGGTGTCGCTTACCTGCGCAATAGGGCCAGAAACACACGGAAGTTAGAAATTTTAAAGTTTTAGGGTTTTATGTGAGAAAAACAACATAAAAATAGGAAAAATAAACAGCTGAAAAGAAACCCTAGGGTCTGAAGTAGCTGGATATGCAGGAATATGAAAAACGACAGTGGTCGTAATTTAAAACCCGTGTGGAGTCGCCATTTGTTAGTATGAATTCTTTGTCGAAGCGTACGAAAAAGAACCACTTTAGCTACGCATAACTAATAGCCCTAACAACAATGCAAGGCAGAGGCCTTTAGAAGAGGTCCAAACAAAACGACAAGAGGTGATTTGAAAGGAAAAGAGGCTGATTTCAATGGATCTGAAAGTGAGGTAACAGATCCGGAAAAAGAGGGGGCTGAAGCTCTGAAACCGACGGCTGAAACAGCTGAAACTCTTCCACAAAAAGTGGAGGGTACTAAAGTCCTAAGGGGCTGGGTTCCCACTTAGAGGAGTAAAAACAGATCAAATCTTGGTCAAGGCGGGCTGAGACAGAGGCTGGAAAACCCCCGAGTGTAGGCCGCAGCTATAACCCAAAAATTGCAAAAAAATGCCGGAAAAAAGGCAAAGTCGTAGGTTTCTGACCTGATCCGAGTTGAGGTCGCAGTGAAACAAAGGGGAAAGGCATTTTTCGTGCTTTGGGCCAAAGGTAAGACTCCCTCTCTGCCCGGCTGAGTTTCAGTGCAGATTTTCAGAAAAGTTGCCGTCTCAGTTGCGGCTGGTGTCGCTTACCTGCGCAATAGGGCCAGAAACACACGGAAGTTAGAAATTTTAAGTTTTTTAGGGTTTTATGTGAGAAAAATGACATAAAAAGAGGAAAAATAAGCGGCTGAAAAGAAGCCCTAGGGCCTGAAGTAGCTGGATATGCAAGAATATGAAAAACGACAGCGGTCGTAATTTAAAACCCGTGTGGAGTCGCCATTTGTTAGTATGAATTCTTCGTCGAAGTGTACGAAAAAGAACCACTTTAGCTACGCATAACTAATAGCCCTAACAAAAATAATGGCTGCAAAACATCTTCAGATCTGCAATTAGTAGTTAAAGTGCTGCAACAAACAGATCTATAAATGGAAAGATATTAAGCAGTGAAGTAAAGAGTTTGCTCCATGCATCCAACAGACAAGACAAGAACACGATTTTTGAATGAATTTTTTATATTACAGGGCACCTGGGAGGAAACAAGAAGGTGTATCCAGATCTCCTCAATGGGATGGGTTCTTTGTAGTCCTCAGCACTTCAGATCTAAGCTTTCTCTCTTGTAGATGTAGAAAACCCAATGTAGAAGGTAGAGCTCAATGGGAGCAACAATGGCAGAAAATGAGACCGAGTGTATAGATCCAGAGTGATCTAGTATGCAACAAAAGGTGAAGAATGAAGGGGAAAACTCTCCTATTTATAACAAAATATTGGGTCATTCTAGATCTTGGTGCATGATTAAAATAATGTTAACCAAATCTAGATCCACCTCTATGGAATATTTTATTATTATTTGTTGGAGGGAAAGGGTGTTTGACTTGGGTCAAATCCCTTGATTAGTAAAAAATAAATAAATAAATGATTTATTTATCATTTTAAGGAAGTGGTTGGGATATAATCAAGTAAATAATGATTTATTTGATTAGTGGTGGTTTGATTTGGTCATATTTAACAAGGAATATTATTTAAATAATTATTCCTAGAAAATAATAAGATAACTATGGGTTTATCTCATTAATTTCTTTGTTTTTGGTTTAAACATGACTGGGAATAATAATTAAATTATGGTTTAATTAATTATTCCTTTTGGGGTTTCCTAATTAACATAGTGAAAGCAGTTTTACTTGGGGTAAAACTGGTCTTATGTGGTGTACTTGGGTCCATCTAATGGTGAAAGGTTAGATGACCAAAAAATGGTGTAACAGATTGCCCCCCAGCGTGCGAGTGTCGGGAGCAAATCGTATGACCGAAGTACGTTGTAAGAAGACAATCACTAGACAACAAAAGGGTATGTCAGAGAGAGAAATATGAGGTAGATAGTGTGCTGAAGGACTAGACCCCGAGGAGACGAGACTCGCAGGTGCAACAAGTCTCTGTTATGAGAGGGTACCTGTGCTGAAGGCGGCGGGGGAGGCATACCTATGCCCGCCGTGACAAAGTACAAAAGAATAGTGTGTCCAGTGAACAAGGGACCGAACCATAGGATACAGCTGGCATAATCAAGAGCCAGATAAAAATACAATGAATAGTCTCACATACATGTTGTGCCTGGGATAACAGCCAGGACTAGTACAATATCATCTGAGTACATGAGATAAATACAACCCCAAATGCCCCCTGTAAATGGGGAAGGGCTCACAAAATCTGACTGATACATGCAAATCATAGAGGTGCTGCAAGTGGCTAAGGCCAATCATCATCAAAATCTGGAGCGGCATCAAAGGCTGCAATGAAGAGGTCATCCGGGCATGTGGGGGGCTACCTGCAGGGCCACCCCCTCATGAGGGCTGAGACATCTCACACACGCCTGGGAATCATCAAGAGCTGCTGCTGGGTCACTGGACTGTCCAGTATACGAATCTCGATCATGCTGAAAGGAGCTGGAGAAGCAATCAAGTCAAAGGGAGGTGAGAGATCCCCCTGCCTGATCCGAGGCACCGAACAAAAGTGGAAGCTGGAACCAAGGTACACCGCCCTCTAGACCTTGCTTCTGGAATAAATGTGCTGATGTCGACAGAAGGAGGTCCGCCGTAGGTGAGGTAATGAGAGATCCTCAACTAAGGCACGAGAGAAGAACAATAGAGCGACGGACAAACTGACACTAATGATGATAGTGGAAATGAGAAGGATGGAGTGGCGAATGGACGACTTCCCTTGTTTAGAGCATAAAGGGCGTGAATGACATGGCAGCGACTGACACAATATCGGAAGGGACAAGGGACAGTGGGGCTGAAGGTCATAATGTGCGACACAAGAGAGGGACCAAGCAATGAAGAATGGAGGGCTATAATGGGGTGTAAAAGGACGCAGGATAGACTCCATGAATGCAATGATGACTCGACTTGGATGCTCTAAACAAGGGCGAATTTATAGTGCTGCCACACAGTAAACGCCCCAAGGGGGGGTCATGGAAGCATGAGTACAAGGTGGGCACTCATGACGAAAGTCGACACGAACATGGACGAGTAAGGGGGCAGTATGGTGCCCCCAGTACAGGTGTTGTAGGTGAGGAAATTCGATTTTGAATGGAGGTGAGATAACTGCATGTTGGACGAAGATGGGTCCTGGTGCAGTAGAAAAAATGAAACAACAGATGCTGGCTATCTAAAAGAAAAAATAAAACATGCATTTCCGAGGGGAAATTCTAAGGGTAATATTTCTTAAGATAGAGTGCATTGCGAGGGTTAGGAAGGGGATGGCCTTCAAAATCCTCTAAGAGGTATGCTCCCTTTCCAAGATCCTTACTAATGATGTAAGGGCCGAGCCATAATGAGTCAAACTTCCCATGACCCAGAACATCATGGGCCTGGTCATAGACTAGAACAAGGTCGCCTTCGTGAAAAGTGCGAGGCTGGACTTTTCGGTCATACTAAGCTTTGGTGCGTTTTTTGGCCGCTTCCATGGTTTGTAAGGCAATACGGCGGTCTTCGGAGGCACGCTCAAGCATGATAAGTCGTTGTTCTAGCGGTTGGGTGTCAGGGAGAAGTTCAACGGCTAGTTGCAGGGAGGGAATTTCACACTCGATTGGTAAAACTGCCTCCTCTCCAAAGACGAGGTGGAAAGGGGTGAACCCGGTGGCGGTTTTGACAGAGGTTCGATAGGCCCATAAGGCAGGAAAGAGCATGAGATGCCAGTTGGTTTTGTGCTTATTCACTGTTCGTTGAAGCATAGTCTTGAGGATTTTGTTGACTGCTTCAACTTGGCCATTACCTTGGGGGTAATAGGAGGAGGAATATTGGTGCTCAAAACCCAACAGTGAGGATAGCTCACGCCACATCTCATCTTCAAAATTTCTGTCGTGATCAGAGACCAGTTGCTTGGGAACCCCGAAGCGAGCTATAACATGGTTAAAGAAAAAGAGGGCCGCGGTAGCTGCCGTGTTGTTGAACGTTGGCATGGCCTCGGCCCATTTGGTGAAATAGTCGACCGCCACGATGATATACTTGTGGCTACTGGAGGATGGCGGGCGACACTCCATAAAGTCGATGGCCCATTTACAAAAGGGACCAGTGGAAACGACCGGATGGAGGGGAGTTGGTGGAGCTCTCGCCTTTGGGGCGAAATGTTGGCAGTTGGGACAGTGTTTGACTGCCTCAATGCAATCACTGAAGAGGGAAGGCCAAAAATACCCGGCGCGCATTATTTTTTGGGCAGTAGCGAGACCGGAGAGGTGGCCACCGCAAGCGCCGCTATGGCAGGCATTAAGGACCTGCTCAGCTTCAGCGTGTGTGAGGCAATGACGAAGGACCGTATCAACCCCGCGACGATAGAGGTCGTCACCAATAAGAAGGTATCGGGGGGCTTGGTGTCGGATACGTCGACGAGCCTCACGGTCAAGGTGGAGGGCAAACTTTTGGGTTCGCAAATAAGTAAGAATATCGCCATACCACGGGTCATCGGAAGTAATGGCAAACAGGTGTTCATCAGGGAAATCGTCATTAACGGGAGGGTCTTGCGATCCGGTAGGTAATTCAGAAATAAGCTCAGCGAGGGCTAAGCCTTTCTTACTTTTTGGAGTGACAAATTCAAGGTCGAATTCCTGAAGGATAACGACCCAACGGGCGTACTTCCCAGTAAGTATACGACGACTCAGTAGGAAGGCCATGGGGTTGGAATTTGTCACAACCTTGGTGGAGCGCAGGAGGATATAATGACGAAGTTTTTGGACCGAGAACACGATAGCCAGCGCTAATTTCTCGTCATAGGAATATGAGACAGGGGGTCCCACAAGGTTCTTACTGACATAGTAGATCACATGCTCGATGCCATGGTCATCCTCTTGGATAAGGACTCCAGCGACCGAATAGGTGGAAGCGGAGATATATAGGATGAAGTCCCGATTAAAGTCGGGAGGGCGAATTAAGGGAGCAGATGTGAGAGCCTGTTTGAGGGCATCGAAAGACCCGTGAGCATGGGTATCCCAAACAAAGGGGATATGGGAGCGTAGGAGTCTAAGGAACCCGTGCGCAGTGGTGGCGTAGTCAGGGACGAACCGACGAAGGAAATTAGCTTTGCCTTGGAGGCTTTGGAGCTGGCGGAGGGTACGCGGGATGGGGAGTTCAAGAATGGCTTGAACTTTCAAAGGGTCAAGAGTGATACCGTCCTTAGACACGATGAAGTCTAGGAGGCGGCCGGCAGGAACGCAAAAGACGCATTTCAACGGGTTAAGTCGGATATTATACTTGCGACATCGGAGAAAAATGGTGCGCAAATCGTGTATGTGTTGCGCCCGATGCTTAGAACGTGTCGTGAGGTCGTCTAAGTAGGCAAGGATAATATGAGCTAAGTCGTGGAAGCAATAAGACATGGCCCGTTGAAAGGTGGCGCCGGCGTTTTTTAGGCCGAAAGGCATGACCCGGTAAGCAAAAGTTCCCCACGGACTAATGAACGCGGTTTTTAGTTGATCAGCAGGACGGATAGCAATTTGGTTGTATCCTGAGAAACCATCCATGAAGGATAGGACCTCATGCCCCGCACACTCGTCAATGATTTGGTCGATGAACGGTGTGGGGAAGTTGTCTTTGGGACAAGCTTTGTTCAAGTCGCGAAAGTCCGTGCAGACCCGAATGGTGCCTTGTTTCTTGAGAACAGGAACGGGGTTAGAAACCCAAGTGGTGTATTCAATGGGGTAAATGAAACCAGCCTGCTTGAGCTTATCGATTTCGGCTTTAATAGCGTCACGTCGGGAAGGATGAATGGGTCTCATCTTTTGGCGGACTGGTTTGGCGTCAGGCCAAGTGTCGATATGATGCTCGACAATGGCAGGATCGAGTCCGGGCATTTCAGCATAGGACCAGGCGAAGATATCGCGGAATTCTTTGAAAAGCTTGGTGTAAGTTTCAATTTCTTCCGGGGTGCATTGGGCACCCAATGTGATGTATTCTTCGATTCCTGGTGTGGTCGAAATGTTAACTTTGATGGTAGACGAGATATTGGCCATGTTTCCTTCTTCGAAAGCATCAGGTGCAGGAATGGGGTTTTTAAACCAATCAACTGCATGGGGGATGAAGTCTTTGGTTTCCACAGCGTATTGGTCGTGGGATTGCTGTGGGAGGAAATATGCGCGATGGTGCATATCATCCCAGGGAAAGTCGGGGTCGGTCATGGCTTCCATGATGTCTTCATCATATTGGAAGATGGGAAGATTGGAGGCAGAAGGGACACCCGAGGGAGTAGTGGTGGGGAACGGTTCATCATGAGGAGAAGGGCTCATATGGGCGATATCAACAGATCCAAGGTCGGCTGAGAAGCTGAGGGGATCGGTAGGTTGAGTGGCTGGTGAATTAGGTCTCAAGGATGATGACAGATACAAAATGGTGACCGAGGGCTCCGTTGGCTTAAAAGCGGGAGGCGGAATGTGAATGTCCTTTGGTCCGATCGAAGCGGCCTTGAATTGGCGGTACAAGTCCAAGGAGGAACGGTACTCGTCAAGGCGGGGACAGAGGTGGGTGTAATGGCCGTGAAAATCGCACAAGGCACAAGGGTGGTTTGTGCGCAAGTGTTTGAGTTTTGGGAGGGAGTCGGGGATAGTGACATGGACTTCTGGGAGATCAGAATCGGGGAATGTCTCGTTGACCAGAAGCTTGAGGTGGGGCAATTCAGGACACATGTGAGTGGCATGACCGACGATATCACACAAAGCGCATCGAATGGCGGGCTTCGGTGGTCGTGGGAGGTTAAGAGATGTCGGGGGGCTGGATCGTTATGGTTTGCCCCCCTGCGGGCTTTGCCTGTCTTCTCGGGAGCCGGCACAACAGGAGAAGGGTCCGGTGGAGGTGCTGGGGGCACAGTGGCTATGGAGGAAGCGAGGGGGATCGGTTGAACCGGTGTCAAAGCCATATAAGGTTTGGGGAGACCAGGGGGGTGGCGGCTGGGGGGTCAAGGTACCATACCGGAATGCCCAAGGTCAAGTTAGGGAGAGAGAGGGTGGCCATGATGGGGACAGAAGATACTCTAGAAGGGGGAGCCAAGAAGGGGATCTGTCCAGCAGGGTAATGACCAGGAGGTACGGCTCCGAGATGGGCAAGGCCAGGGGGAACCGAGCCGGGAGGATAAAGAGGGTCGGGGATACCAGCTGTGGGGGGAGGGCCAGAAGGAGGAGGTCCGGCTGGCTGAGATGAATGGCTAGAAGCGGGTCGCGGAGGGCGGGGAGGAGGTTGCGGACTAGCCGAGGCAGGCCGCTTACGGGTGGCCTGAGACGATTACATCATGCAAACATTCGACAAGCTGGGATCAGTAACAGGAGGGGGAGGAAAAGTACCAAGCAGGGTAGAATCTTTATAGACGCCGGGGGAGACACTGGTCAAGGAATCGACGGTTTGCTTGTTGGCTACGGAAGAGATGGTCGTCTCGGAGGAGGTCTGAGACGGCGGATCATGATAAGATAGCTGGTCAATGGTGACTATCTTCCCATTATGTGGAAAAGACATCTTGCGGAAGACCGCGGATGGGACAGCAGACATGGCATAGGTGTAGCTTCGCCCCAATAGAATGTTGTAGTCTAGAGGGGCGTCAATGACTTCGACATCAACGCAAAAAGTCTTACCGGCGAGGGTGATGGGACAGTTACGAAACAGGCCAATAGGCTGGGAGGCATGACCGTCCCACGCTCGAAGGGTGATCGTGGAAGGGGCCAGCTCAGGGGATCCGAGTTGCTTCCAAACCGAAGCGGACATCACACAGGTGGATGCCCCCTCATCAATTATACACCGGGATACCGTGGCATTCCAGATTTTGACAGGGAGTTGGAAAGCAACGGAAGGAGGAAGAGGGGGATGGTCCGATTGGGTGGCGTCAAAAACAATCATTTGGTTGTCAGCAGGATCGACGGAAGGGGAAGGATCGGAGCGCATCATAAGGATCTGGTAATCAGAGGAACCAGAAATGGACGGGGAAGTGGCTACATGGCTGTCGGGGGGTTGGGTAGCCACGAATCCCTGGTGAGGGACAGGATCAGTGTACACAGCTGGCTGGGTAGTGGCCACATTAGGAGGAGCATGAGGGGAGGCGTGTTGTCCGCGCAATGTGGCTTGAGACTCCCACATCTGTCGCATCTGGGGTAAGAGAGGACAATCGTGAGTGGAGTGACCGTAAACACTGCAACACGAACAGGGCTTGTTTGTGCGAAGCGGCCTGTCCGTCCTGGGCGGAATGCCCTGAGGCTGGTTGCTAGTGTTAGGGTCCATACCAGAATTGGGTCCTCGGTTACCGGGGGCAGATGGGTTCTGGTTGCCTCTCCGCCTTCTTTGAGAAGAAGGGGGATTAATCGAACCCTGCTGTGCAAGTACTTGCCCTGGAGGGGGTTGTAAGTGCTGTTGCAGGTTGTGAGGAGGCAAGGGAGGCAGAAGCGCATATGCTGGAGGAGTTGGCGCACCAGGCTGTGGATAAAAGTAAGGGGTGGGTTGGGCGACATTGAGGTAAGCAGGAGGTTGGGCAGAAGGAGGAGGCATGCCGTATCCTGGATACATGTTGCCGGGAGGGGGAAGAGTGCTAGAGGTGCTGGCCCCTCCCTGAGGGAGACCATGGCTCATAGGAGGGTGAGTAGATGGGTGGGAAAGAGATCCAACAATACCGTCGGCGGAATGAGATGCCCCCGGGGCGTGAGCGCCACCGGGCCTGGGGATGTCAGGAAGAACGGTATAAACATAACCAGATTGAGCGTAGATCAGGTCATATTTTAAAGCTATTTGGAGGGCGGCTTCTTCAGATTGAGGAAAGTGAGAGGCGACATCTTTGCCGATGGGAGACGGGAGGGTGCGAAAGAACCAGTCCATGTAAACCCGATCTTCAAAGGGAGGGGCTCGACATAAGCTCCGTCTTCGTCGCCATTCCTGAACATGGGCAGAAAGGCGTGTGGAAGAGGATTGCTGAAATGAAGTCAAGAGCTCCGTACCAGTGTCGTATCGGAGAGGGAGCTGGAAGTACGACAAGAAGGCTTGGGCAAGAGTCTCGAACGTGGTATGGGAGGAAGTGGCCTGCTCGACATACCATTTAGAAGCTTCGCCGGTAAGCGTGCGTTGGAACAACCGAAGACGGATGGAGTCATCGGCAATGGAGTTGGAGGAACACCACATGTGGAAAGACCGGACGTGATTGGTTGGGTCTTCGCCATTAAGGCCCTCGAACTTAGGGATATCGGAGGGTAACTTGGTAGGCATAGTGGGCCAGGTAGTATTATGGTGAATGGGGTCGTTAATCAACCGATGGAAATCGGGGAGGCTGAGGCCTGCAATGTACGGCAGCACAGGGGTGGCCGGAGTAGTGGTTGTGACGGTTCCGCTAGAAGTAGGGCCGGCATTGGGGCCGGGAGAACCGCTAGCATTAGGCCCTGGTCCAGACATGGTGAAGGTAAAAGGGGGAAAACCGGAAGGAGAAGGGGGACCCGATGAATCAGGAGAGGAGTCGGAGTGCGGACTCGAAGGTGGACTGGCTCGACGACGGCGGTGCGGAGCAGGTCGATCAACTGGAAACTGAGGGTGAAGGCCAAGAAGTCTCCGGGAAAGGCGCCTTGGGGGCGCAATGATGACAGGAAGAAGGAAACCGACAAGGGCAGAAAGGGACAGAATCAAGTAAGGTCAAGGGCAGATAAGGTGCAGTGACAATTGATTTTAGAGTCTTTGCCAGGCGGTGTTAACCAGGCGTTTCTTCACTTAGGGTCAGTGTGTGGCGTGCGTTAATTTTAATTTTTAAACCCTTTCCGTTGTTGAGAGCAAGAAAAAGTGTGCTGCGTAGCTGAAAATAAACCTACAGAGAACAGAATAAAATGCTAAAATAACAGAGAAATAACAGCTACATATGCATCTATCTAACCCCAGAAGGTGGGTCTCTCACAACTATGCTGAAAAGAAAGGGAAAAACTATGGAAACACACACAAAGGAAGCTCAACAGATCTAGGGTCAAAGGGGACAGAGATCTGGAGGATAAAGCTGCAGACAAGGGGTGCAGATCACAGCCAAGAGACAGAGGCAAGGTGGTCGGAAAAGGGAAATCAGCAAAAAACCGGGGGGGCAAGGCAGAGGCCTTCAGAAGAGGTCCAAACAAAACGACAAGAGGTGATTTGAAAGGAAAAGAGGCTGATTTCAATGGATCTGAAAGTGAGGTAACAGATCTGGAAAAGAGGGGGCTGAAGCTCTGAAACCGACGGCTGAAACAGCTAAAACTCTTCCACAAAAAGGGGAGAGTACTAGTTCTATGCTGGTTCTCACTTAGATGAGTAAAAACACCGATCTTGGTCAGCGCACGAGTGACAGAGGCTGAAAACCCTCGGCGCAGGCCGCAGTTAGTAACCTTAAAAATTGCAAAATGCTGAAAAAAGGCAAAGTCGAGGTTCCGACTCGATCCGAGTTGAGGTCGGCAGTGAGCCAGGTTTGGTGGGGCAAGGCCTGTGCTTGTGTTTTGGGCTGGGCAGGCACTTCTGCTCCTGCTGTTTTACAAGCAGATTTTTTGAAAAGTTGCCGTCTCAGTTGCGGCTGGTGTCGCTTACCTGCGCAATAGGGCCAGAAACACACAGAAGTTAGAAATTTTAGGTTTTTAGGGTTTTATGTGAGAAAAATGACATGAAAAGAGAAAAAATAAGCAGCTAAAAAAGAAGCCCTAGGGCCTGAAGTAGCTGGATATGCAGGAATATGAAAAACGATAGCGGTCGTAATTTAAAACCCGTGTGGAGTCGCCATTTGTTAGTATGAATTCTTTGTCGAAGCGTACGAAAAAGAACCACTTTAGCTACGCATAACTAATAGCCCTAACAACAATAATGGCCGCAAAACATCTTCAGATCTGCAATTAGTAGTTAAAGTGCTGCAACAAACAGATCTATAAATGGAAAGATATTAAGCAGTAAAGTAAAGAGTTTGCTCCATGCACCCAACAGACAAGACAAGAACACGATTTTTGAATGAATTTTTATATTACAGGGCACCTGGGAGGAAACAAGAAGGTGTATCCAGATCTCCTCAATGGGATGGGTTCTTTGTAGTCCTCAACACTTCAGATCTAAGCTTTCTCTCTCTTGTAGATGTAGAAAACCCAATGTAGAAGGTAGAGCTCAATGGGAGCAAAATGGCAGAAATGAGACCAAGTGTATAGATCCAGAGTGATCTAATATGCAACTAAAGGTGAAGAATGAAGGGGAAAACCCTCCTATTTATAACAAAATATTGGGTCATTCTAGATCTTGGTGCATGATTAAAATAATGTTAACCAAATCTAGATCCACCTCTATGGAATATTTTATTATTATTTGTTGGAGGGAAAGGGTGTTTGACTTGTGTCAAATCCCTTGATTAGTGAAAAATAAATAAATAAATGATTTATTTATCTTTTTAAGGAAGTGGTTGGGATATAATCAAATAAATAATGATTTATTTGATTAATGGTGGTTGATTTTGTCATATTTA